>BSBK01002730.1:2500-489036 GCA_027943335.1 Chamaecyparis obtusa | reverse complement strand
CTTTTGCTTCTAGAATTTGAATACTTGTTTGCATAGATTTCTCTTTTAGGTTGTATGGAAATTGTCACTTTAGGGATGAGGATTTCCTATCATTATGGTCCTTAAGCACGGGCTTTATACTCAACACAAACATGGATTATAAACTCTACAACCTCACATTACATGATGCATTCATCTAATATATGATTGATTGTTATAGTGACCATATTTTCTTTATTCTTAATATTTTTTTAAACTATTCTATATATCTACTAGGTGTTTTATAAACGGGGTCCATACAGTTGATTATTCACCATATGATGTTATCATTCATGATCTCCATGATCCAAAGAAAGTCATTTCATCTTATATAGGTAATCATGAGTCTAGATATACTTGACTTTCACTATTTTGAGTCATCTGATAATTCATCACACATGGCCCAATAGATTATTTGATTAAACTTTAGCATGAGCATTTTAATCATGTCAACTAAATGTATCTACAGTAATTGAATACAAAAAAGATGTTACTTGGTCTTCCTAATTTTTCATTCATTAATTGTTAGGCTCCTAAACATTATCTTTCCCCTTTTGTTATCATATTTTTCTTAAATTTATTTTCATTCATTTTCTTTCTTTTTTATTGCTTTGGCCTCTAGCAACTTACTCATTGCTTCCTTTTTCTTATCTAGTAAATTTGTGAGCATTTTGGATTTATGTTCAAAGGAGGGTATGTTTGCTTATCTTTAAATTTTTGTTTTATCCTACTTTTAAATGCTTGCTATTATTTAAACTTATTTGTTTCCTACAAATTTTCTTAATAGAATTTTTGTTTTTACAATCTGATTATTGTATGTGAATCATGCAAATCAAAATGAGACTAAAATAAAGGGAAAACACTATGCATTTATTTTTTACGATAACTATGTATAGATTAATTCTCAGTCATCTTCTAGGTGCACCAAATAGGTCCAAACCTTATTCTTGCTTTCGTTTTCAGGATTAATTAATCTGAGAATAGGTCCTTATTCTGGAATAAACCTATTCTCGAATAGGCCTATTCTCGATAAATTAATTACATACACCAAACAGACCTTAAAATATAACTTTAATCTCCTTTTAAAGTCAAAATATTATTTAAATACAAAGTTCACTGTAGTTTATTATTATTATTATTATTATTTTTTGACTATTCAGCTACTATAATAAAGCTGCACGTGTCCAAATGAAGCGAGATCGACCATCAAATGGTGCAACGCGCAATCTCAAGCCAAAATGACTTTTATTTTTCGTCCTTGTGGTACTTTGTTTAATGGATTAAGTATGATATTATATCTCATCCGTTAACAGCTCTTCTCATTTGCAATGTGAAAGAGTTTGGAAGAAACTTGTGGGGACATGCAACCCGCGATTATCGCCGACCAAACTATTTGACAATATATATATATATATATATATATATTCACCTACTACTTAATTATTTAACTTTAATTGCCCGATCAGTTGGAGAAATTTCAAAGTTCTTTCAATGTCAAGTTATTATTCACAACTATTCAAAACTCAACAAAAACTCAGTATAGTTTACAATTTTCTGACTAGATCAGCTACTCTAATATGGCTGCATATGTGCCTGCAAATGCTTACCAAACAGTGCAACCTGAGGCGGACGGTTGACTAGTAATATGATCTCCCTCAAAGGCCAGGCGCCTTCTGACAGTCTATATATACACCCCATATCCGCACTACCAAAGTGCAATTCAGGCAAACAAGTTTCTTTCTTTGTGAAGAAAGCCACTTGTACTGTACAAGTAATTCAATCTTGGGCCCTAATTTTAGCTCATTTTATATACTGCTCATTATTGTGTAATTCTGATGTCTTCACTGCCTGATTGATACATATTTTTGTGGTCTAATCCTGATATGAGCACTCTGTTCATTGTTTATGTTGTATGATAAGAGATTTACTGTGATGTATGATCTCGTGCAGGAAAATCAAACAAAATGGGTCTTGCAGCTCTCCTAACCGGCCTATACGTGGCTTTCAGTGTTATCGGGTGTGTGTTTGGGTCCCTGTGTGGATTCCCAAGGCGATCTTCTTAACACGTTTTCACGCATTGTCTCATCGAGAACGCAAGTATTTTGTTTCCTTCTCAAATTTGTTTGATGTTGTAAATCCGTGTTATAACCCGGAGCACGAAGCTCATCGGGTTTTTTCAAAACTGAAAAGATTGCAATATGTAATTTTGGTCGCCTTTCTATAAAAATTGTTAATAAAATTTTGAGAAGGAAAATTAAATTGTAACATTTTTTTAACAACTTTCATATGATGAGTTCAAATATGCTAATTAAGGAATAAGGTGTATAAGTTTGTATATTAAAAAAATCTTGTAAATTAGCTACATGAAATCTTACCAAAGAGAATAAGAATAGTCTATTATAAGAGAATGTTTGAAGGAGCGTTTGAATAAATAAAAGAAATCAAAATAATTGAAGTAGTGATTCAATTGATATGATTACAATGCACACCAAATCCTTCCTTATATATATGAAAGAGATGTGCAAGTACGTATAACTACCCAAACAAATTACTAAAACATTAATATTTTATTTAAATACTAAATATTAGGTGTCAAGTAATCTTAACATTATTAAAATTCCATAACCGCTCTGCAACTTGCCGCCCAACCCCGATTTTCAAACTGAAGGCCCCCATGCCTGCCTCCCCTGGGGGAGATGTTGTCCCCCTGGCCGACCTGCCTGCTGGTCCTGGACCCTAGGCTATTCCCATGATATCCTCTATCATGGGCCTAGTGCCTAAGTCAACGGGGGTATCTCAAAAAGCATCGTCTTCTGCTGGTACCCTGCTTTCTCCCTCAAAAACCCAACTGGAAAGGGGCCCTTGTTGGAGAAGCTCAACAATCTTTGGAGGCTCTGCTGGTGGATTTCGTTCAGATTGAGGAGGGTGTTGAACTTTCACTCCCGGATTCAGTTGTGAATCAAACGATGACGGACTTTCAGCTGTCTTTGGTCGGCCGGTTCTTCAACTTTCGCCCTACCATAGAGATGGTGAGGAAATGGGTGACTATTCAGTGGAAGATCAAGGGTTCTGTCCTGGTTTTAGCTATGCCAGGAGGACTTTTTTTTGTTTAAGTTTACCACTCTTGAGGATCTTTCCTATGTGTTGGTAGGATCATGGGTCTATGGAAAGCATTTCTTGGCCCTTGCAAAATGGAAACCTGGACTCAATTCGACGATGGACCTAACTAGAATGGCCCCGATTTGGGTTTGCCTCCCTAGGCTCCCTCTTGAGTACCAGGATGAGAAGGTCTTCAGATGGATTGGAGACTCCTTCGGCTCTTTCATCACAATGGACCAGGTGACTCAATTGAAGTCTAGACTAGGTTTTGCCAGATTTTGTGTAAATGTTAACCTAAATAAAACCTTGACCAACTTTATCATCTTGAAATCAAAGTTGGGCAGATGGACAAAAGCTCTAGTGTATGAGAATGCTACCTTATTCTACCATAACTGTGATAGCAGGGGTTGCACTAGTGATACTTGCACGTGCTCCAAAATGGGGAAGAAAAAAGAGAACAAAGATAACGGTGTGGCTAAGGGTCCTCCCCCCTTAGGTGAAGAAGAGAAGGTGGAATCAAGGCCACCCTTGGTGACTAAGGAACTAAAAATTCCTGCTATTAAAGACCTGGCCCTGGATGAAGGAGAGATCATCCCCACCCAGGTGTTGAAGGAAGGATGCCATGACCTGGACCCACTTGTGTCCATGGAGGAGCCTGTTATCCAGAGGGTGGAGGAGTTTTTAACAGTCAGCTTGACGCCCCCCCCCCCCACCCCCCCCACCCGAGAAGAATTAGTGACTAGCCCTACTATGGTGGAACAACCTGCCATTGTAGTGGATCTGGTGGTGCAATCCCCAAAGTTGGATGCAAAACCCCCCTGAAGCTGGTAAAGAAGAGCCCCTCTAGTTCCCTGGATGATTTGGAGGATGATGAGGGGGAATGGAAAATGCAGAGGAAGAAAACCAAGCCTAAAAAGGTGGATGTGGGAATGGAAACACCAAGGGGAAGACCTTCAGATAGAGCAAGAAGATCGTGAGGAACCATAAGGGATGTTGTAGTAGGTAAGCAACAAACCTTGGAATGTAGCTTCAAAAGTAAGAAATGAATTGTCTTTCTTAGAATGTGAGGGGACTAAATAGCTCCCTTAAACAAAGTGTTGTCAAACACTACATTTTTGACCTCAAGCTTGATGTTCTACTCCTCCAAGAGGTCAAGATGTCAGCTAGTAACTTCGCTATCCTGGCACCCAATCTCTGGCTAGGCGCAGCCTTTCTCTATTCTCAAGCTATGGGGGTGTCTGGGGGTATTGTCACACTTTGGAACCCCAATAGGATATCCGGTCAGCTAGCTGCTTCTTCTCCCAACTACCTTGCTGCCACTTTCAGGAAAAATGGCTCCAAGTGGACTACCTTTAATATCTATGATCCTAATACTCGCTCGGGTAGAGCTTCTCTATGGGTTGATCTTGGCCACCATCTGGATCAGGACTACTCTGTGAATTTCCTGCTGGTTGGTCATTTCAATACCCCCCTTTACCCTTTGGAAAAGTGTGGTGGTTTGGTGGATTACTCAGATAGTATGGGGGAGTTGGCTCACTTTATCTCCTCCACAGGTCTTACTGACATCATTCTGAAGGGAAACCCTTTCACCTGGTCCACAATAGGAAAGGTTTCCACGTGAGACTAGATTGAGCCCTGGCCACCTCTTCATGGAACCTCTACCTGAACTCCTCCCTATCCTCCCTCCCTAGAATGACGTCAGACCACAACCCCCTCCTTCTCTACTAGTTTGATGCCCCCAAGGTCAACCTGGCACCCTTTAGATTTGAAATTATGTGGTGCTCTCACCCATCCTTTAGGGATCAAGTGAAATTCTTGTGGAAGACCAATATCAAGGGTACTGTTATGTTTAGAATAGTCTGAAAGCCTAAAATTATCTGTAGGGAGGTTAAAGGATGGAGCAAACATAACTTTGGTGAATTTTGCAAAGAAAAAATGGAACTATCTAGAACCTTAGATTCCCTCCAGGTGTAGTTGACTATTGGTAACTTCCCTCCCCAGGTCCAGGCTGAGGAGGAGTCGACTAGGAATAAGTGGTAGGAAACCTTGAAAAGAGAAGAAATCTACTGGAAGTAGAGATCCCGTGTCCAGTGGCTTACTGAGGGAGATAGGAACATGACTTTCTTTCATAGGTCTGCCAACATCCATAAAATAAGAAATACAATTGCTACTATTAAGGACAGAGAAGGGAATGAAGTCAAGGAAAAGGATAGGATCAACTTGGTAGTGGTCAACTACTTCAAGGAGCTGTATTCTAATGTGGGTCCTATCTGCTCGGACAACATCCGAAATCAACTCCTGGACCACATCCAAAGTGCTATAACAATTAGTGACAATAACATGCCCATGGAGCGGGTCTCTAATGAAGAGGTTAGGAAGGCGGTTTTTGCTATGGGAGCTTATAAAGCCCCTGGTCCAGATGGCTGTCCTCTGGCATTCTTTCAGGAGTATTGGGACATTGTGGGGACCAATGTTATTCGGGAGGCCAGAGACTTTTTTAGGATGGATCGCATCCTCAGGAAAAATCATCAAACCTACATTGTGTTGGTTCCTAAGCATGACAATCCTACCACTATGATGGATTTTAGGCCCATTAGCCTATGCAATACTTTTTATAAGATCCTCACCAAGATCCTGGTGGGTAGAATCAAGCCTTTGCTGGACAAGATTATAAGCACTACTTAGAAAGGCTTTGTGCCGGTAAGATAGATCTTGGATGCAGCCATAGCCACCCATGAAATAATCCACTCTATGGATAGAAGCAAGGTTCCAGGTATGGCTTTTAAACTAGATATCTCCAAAGCTTATGAAAAAGTTAATTGGTCCTTTCTGATTAAAATTCTTGCTAAAATGGGGTTTAATGAGAAGGTCATACAAATCATACAAGAATGTACTCAAACTGCCAGCCTTTCTGTTCTAGTGTATGGATCTCTTGGTAGTTATTTTAAACCTGAGAAGGGTCTTAGATAGGGGTCCCCCTCTCCCCTTACCTTTTTATTATGGTGGCTGATGTGATTAGCAGGAACCTTTGTATGTTCTCTGCCACAGGGAGAATAATGGGCATCAAACCTACCTCCACTAGTCCTCAAGTGGTTTTAGAATAGTTTGTGGATGACACCTTCCTCTTTGGTTATTCCTCAATTATTGAGGCTAGGCAGTGGAAACAAATTCTGGAAAGTTACGCTTGGGCTTCAGGGCAGTGCATCAACTATCAGAAGAGCAAGCTATTCTTCTTCAACACCCCCATAGAGATACAAAATAAGGTGCTTTGAATCCTGGGTTGTCTAGTGGCCTCTCTCCCTTCTACTTATCTTGGCCTCCCCCTTACTATTAAAGAGGTGTCCCAAGATGTTTGGAATTCCATCCTGGAAAGAAACCAGAATAAATTTGCTGGCTGGAAGCGGAAGTTTCTGAGAAATGCTGGTAAGCTGCAAGTCGTGGCCTCCACTCTCCAAGGAATCCCTATCTACTTCCTTTCTCTCTTTAAAATCAGAGGCTACATGGTGGACAAACTTGAAAAGATACAGAGGACTTTTCTGTGGGTAGGATCTAAAGAAAAAAAGAGGATGTCTCTGGTGAATTGGGATACTGTCTGCCTCCCAAAGAGAATGGGTGGCCCAGGGTTAAGGAAAATTAGGCTAATGAATAAAGCCCTTACCATGAAAGTGGCCTGGAAGCTTATAGAAGGAAACGGGGATTGGTGCAGACTTATGGAAGCCAAGTACCTCCAAGGACACCCCTATAGGAGGATGTTCCAAGATGGAAACCCCCCCAATGGCTCCAAACTATGGATGAACATATGTAAATGTAGGACCCTTCTCTCTAAAGGTGTTCTCTGGCAAATTGGAAATGGAAGATCCATTAGGTTTTAGAATAACAACTGGATAGAGAACCAACCTAATTTAGTCTATAGTTTCAAACCTCTTATGGATCACCTCAGACCTATCCTAGGTAACAAAGCTTCCAACTATATCACTGGCAAGGATTGGTAGGACATTCTTGATTGGTCAAGGAATAGACCAAAACTACAACACTTAGCCAAGGACCTCATGGAAATTACAACTAAGGTTAGAATCTTGGGTCTTGAGGACTCAATTATCTGGGCCCCCACCCAGGCTGGTACTTTCTGTTGGCATTAAGCAAAATTTCCACTAGTGACAACACTTATTTGCGTTCACAGTGCAAACCGAGCAGACAATGCAAACCGAGCAGACAGTGCAAACCAAGCAGATAGCGCAAACTGAGCAAATAGTACAAACCAAGCAAACAGTACAAACCGAGCAACCAGTGCAAACCGAGCAAATAGTGCAAACCGAGCAAACAGTGCAAACCGAGCAGATAGTGCAAACTGAGAAAACAGTGCAAACCGAGCAAACAGTGCAAACTGAGCAAACAGTGCAAACCGAGCAGACAGTGCAAACCGAGAAAACAGTGCAAACCGAGGAAGTTAGTACAAACTGAATAGGACAATGTAAACCGAGTAACATCATGTCTACCGAGTCACCAGTATTTACCGAGTTCAAAACCTATCGAGTGATCAGTATGAACCGTGCCTTCACTTCTACAGAGTGCATGATGATGTCGAGTAATGCAGTGGACGCCGAGTATCAGAAAGTCACCGAGTCAGTTTGCAGGAACCGAGTAATCATACTTGGGCGGACTTAGTAGATCTTATGTTTATTTGTCAAGCCGACTGTGTAATTGTAATTGTAATTAATTGTTTAAGACTTGTATATAAACAATGTTGTAAAAATGTAAAGATGTATGAATGATGAAACATATGTGAAAAAGAAAGGCAGAGATAAGCGAATTACAGAAGGCTTCAGAAGTATAAGGAACAGCAAAGACACATTCATCATAGAAGGTGATCAGTACATCAGCGAATCTCAATCAGCAATCCAGTTGCAAAGCCAGAGATCTACTGTTTTATTCTAATAGGTGAATCAGTACTAAATCCTTTAACCGGGTAGACTTAACAGTCTTTTGTAAATCTCTTTACCGAGTGCATAGTTCATTGTATGTTTATAAATCCTTTAACAGGGTGGATTTAGCAATCCTTATTGCTCCTAACAGGGCAGATCATCAGAAGTGATCAAATTGTAAGCCTTAACCGGCCAACTTTATTCTGTAGTATTAAAGCTTTGTGGGTTTCTTCCCCACCACAGTTTTACTTTCTTTTGGAAGGTTTCTGGGTAACCAAATCTATGTGTCATTATTGTGAATGCTTTTAAGTTTCATGCTTTCTGTATGCAAAGGTTAAAAGTGAATTACATGTTAATACTTCTGTAATTGAAAGAAAATTTGGAGTTACTGATTCACCCCTCCCCTCTCAGTAACTCGGTTAATTCCTGAATATTTCCAACAATTGGTATCAGAGCATCATTGGTTCTCAAGATAAAGCTTAACTAGCTTGAGCAAAGATCCAGGACAATGGAGGTATTCAAACTGAACAAGGTGATTGAAAATGAAAAGCTAGATCTGGAAATGGCCATAGCTAAACTCAAAGAAGCAAAAGAACATCTTTCCCAATCCCTAAGAAGAAGGAAGGAACTTGCAAATCAGATGAATGATCAGAATTACATTGAAGAAAAGATTGAAGATCTTTTTCCCTCAAATAACTCAGATGAAGCAAACAATGCTGTCAAAGAACTCCTAGAAAAGAATGGGTCTCTGCAGGAAGAAGTGAGAAAATTGAAAAGAGAACAAGAGCTACACTCTACAAGATTCTGTGAGATCTTGGAACAAAGAAACAAGTTGAAAGATGAATTAGATGGAAGAAACATTGAAGTCCAAAATAAAACCCTTCAGCTAGAAAACCTAATTGATCAGATCTCTCATACAAATGAGGAAATTTTGAATCTAAGATCAGAAATAGAAAGCACAAGAGAAGAACTAAGAACTGAAAAGGAAATCAATCTAAGATTGGTGGATGACCTAAACGCTGAAAAACAAATCAATGAAGGAATGCTGAAAAGTCAAGAAGACTTGAATCAGCTGTATGAGCGAAATCTTCATAGGCAAAAAGGAAAAGCAGGACTTGGATACAAAGAAGAAGGTGAATCTTCTAAGCAAGGTACTCAAAGAAATCAAAAACCTACTTGTAATCATTGTGGTAAAATAGGACATACTTCAAATAAATGTTGGAATAATGAAAAAGCAGAATTCAATGGAAAATGTTACAACTTCAATCAACCTGGTCACAAAGCAAATGAATGCAAGGAAAAACCTAGATTCAGAGGTAATTGTCACAAGTGCAACAAACAGGGTCACAAGGCATCCGAGTGCAGATCCAAGACATTTAATCTAGCAGAACAAATTATGAAAGCAATGTTTGGATGGGACTACAACACCTGGTGTAGATGTCATTACTATGGAGAATATGGACACATTGGCATGAATTGCATAAAACATCATCTAAGGAAAAGAGATACTACCGTAAGATGCTTCAAATGCACTAAACTCGGTCACATAGCCAGAAACTGCATGAATGCTAGTGAAGTTGAAGATGGAAAGAAGAATGAAGCAACTAAGGTCAGGAAACAGGTAAGACAAAAATGGATTCCTAAAGCTACCGAGCAATCCACTCCAAGTAATGGAATGGATGGCTCTACCGACTCAAACTAAATTTCCAAGAAAGCACTGGAACTGTATTCTCAAAGACCAATCTCAAGCAGTTCCAGATCCGAATTAAAAGAAAGATCTAAATCAGCATGCAAGATGCAGTAAGATCATAGGGAGGTCGGTATCAGTCTTCACCGAGCAAGGTCGGTACCCGTCTTTACCGAGCGAGGTCGGAGCATTATGAATTCCCGAGTTCACTGAGTTGCGAAGTCTTTATCGAGCAATTAATTCTTAGTGGGTGACAGTCTGTCAGAATTCATACCCTAATTTGAAATGAGCATTAATGACAGAGTTGTAAACAAAAAGCAAGTAATTGAACTCATTCTTCACCGCGAACCTTTAGCACTTTGAGAGCAGAAAGTTTCAAGAGCAACCCGGCGATTCAATACTTTTGCGAAAGGAATTTTCTGTGAGCTACCATGGCATCATCCAGCACTTCGGAGAAGAAAGGATCTGATATGTTAGTCCAAGGAGAATGGAAAGCACCAGATTTCAAGATCGTGCCCGCAATTGCAGCAGCCCTAGATCCGAACGGAGCTCAATCTCAGATTCCTCCTAAGGTACTGCTTATTAACGATATCCGCAATCATTTTAACTGTTCAATTCATGAAATGGGGAACCTAGAACTAGATATTGTGCATGAGGAACTATGTGTGGATGGCATTCTGAAACCCGAGCACAAACATCTGGAAGATAAAGGTTTAGTTCACATTGCACATCTACCTCGAAACTTTTGAGATAAATGGGTTAGGTACATTCTCAGCTGAGTACATGATGGCAAGATTTGGCTTGAGCAACCTATTGAGATTACAAAGAAGATGATTCAACAAGTCACTGGTCTTCCCATGTTGAACAAAGCTAAAACTACCAAAACCCTAGGTCAGACGGAACTAGAGAAGAAAACCCTAGCCGAGTGGGACGGTAGAGGCATGAAAGTTAGCAGCATTACCGACGCTGAACTGAAGTTTGGTACACACATCATTGCCCATAAGATTTACAGTTCTAGTCGACAGAACAGTGTCTCCTGTGAAGCTATTGACCTAGCATACAAAGTGGTCAAGAACAACTTAACATTTGACCTAGCAGACTTATTGTTAAAGCAGTTTAACAAAAATATGGAAAGCATTAAAACTTCCAAGAACAATCCATGTAAGTTTGGATCCTTGTTGGTCTGTTTATTCTTCTATGTTCTGAAATTCTTCCCTTCTAAAGGAAAAGTTGTATGGAGAAAAGATGTGCCAGTCCTCTATGAAATAAATGAATACATCTCAGAAATGGGTGAGAATTTTGAAAGCATCATGGATAACTATTTTGAGTCTTTCAAAGAGAAAATGAATGACAGATTCTGGATTCCACAGAAGTTGGTGGAAGATTACAAAGATGACATTTGTTTTATGGTGGATTGTGATAATGTGTATATTCAAGCAGTTAAACCGAGGACTGTATATGTAAAACCTCTTCCTTATGAGGTAAATATTGATGAAACCAAGGATATCATTAAAGCTCTTCTTAATCAGCCTGTCAATCCCAAAGCTCCATATTTTGGAACATATGATGAAGCTAAGGTGAGAATTGAGCTAAGCATAAAGCTTCCACAGGCGGTAAACAAAGGAAAGAAGAGGATAGCCAAAATGCAGATGATAACCGAGGACAAAGAAGAAAAGGATGAAGAAGAAGAGGAAAAGGATGAGAAAATAGAGGAACCAGAACCTGCAAAGAAGAAAGGAAAGGTATTCATTACTAAGGCACCTAAGCCTCCTACTGCTGTATTTACAAGAAGAAATACAAGAGGCAAGGCAGACAAGGCAGAAAAGGCAGATAAAGACATAGTATTCAAAAGGCCTCCTCTAAACCTTCAAGAAAAGCTCAAACTCTTTAGAGACGGATCAGGATCTGGAGTAAGTAACATAAAATCCTTAAGATATGAAACCAGATCGGAAACAGAACAGAAGGAAATAGAAGATGCTGTTATTGAGAAGATGGGACAGTGGAAATACTCTCCTGAAGAAATAGCCCCACAGGTTCCAGCAGTTCTATTGAATCCAATAAAAATGAGATGGAGCAATGCAAAGCAAACTGTGATAGATATATTTGATCAAAACCTGAGACAGTTGATGCCGAGCTTGAAAAATGATGAAGTAAAGAAGGCATTAAAAGAAAATAAAAATAAGATGACATTGAAGTTCAATACTTGTTTGATTTTGATCAACAATATTGAATCAGTTGTGAAGGCTGCAAATGCTACATGGAAGAACATTTACCACCTTCACCAACTGAGTATTGAAACAGTAATAATAAAAGATATTGAAGATGACAGTGATGAACAAGAAGAAGACACTGAGGTAGATGATACTGTGAGGATAGCAGCAGAAGTCATTGCATCCCTTCCTACCTCTCCAGTGAAAGTTTCTACATCCAGCCCAGAGACACCTTCAAGCATGGTTGTGACAACTTCCACATTTCTCCAATCATCCCTAGCAACATCAGAAGCAACTACCATTTCTTCTACCGAGCTGCAGTCTCCTGCACCGTCAAGTTTTCCAGCAGTAAGTTTTCCAGTTTTTGAATCTTCAAGTGTAAATATTTTAAGTTCTCCAGTAGAAAGTATGCCAGTATCTATACCCAGCCCTACTTTATCTACTGTCACTACTACCAAAGCATTAAGTACAGATAAGCCTAAGGCTCTACCGAGTATAAAATTTTTGGGTAAGAATGTAGTAGAGGATATAGACCTAGATGAAGAGATAGAGATTTCTACATTAGATTTTGCAAATCTCTCAGCGGACCAAATGCAAAATATAGGTGAGATACTCCAAAGGAAAGCAAAACAAAAGAAACTTAAAGAGGAGAGAGACAAGGAGTATCAAATCATCAAGGATGCTAAGGACATTTTGTCTGATGCATTAGGCATTAAAGTAGACTCCTCCCAGCATGTTTTGTTACAATTAGCAGAAGCAGTTGAGAGATACAATGAGGATTCATCCGGGACAGAAAAGTTAGTTGAAAGAGCTGAGAAGAGATTCAACAATAAAGTGCTTGAGCACATTGCTCAGCACATAGCTATTAACCAAGTAGAATTGTCTTCAGTTTTGTCTAACACTGAATCTATCTATTCGAATGCTACCTCTCTTTTGGCCAGACTGTGCAACATTGCCGAGTTCACAAAGGATATTAAGGATAAAATGAATAAAATGGATGAAGATATGAAGATTAGCATACAGAAGCTACAACTTGAACCAAGTTCAAGCTCTGCTCATCACATGAAAATCTCACACCTATCAAATATGCAGTCTGATCTATTGAAAGAAGACACAAGGATCCGGTCCACACTGCTAGACATCCAACACATGATCCTTCCCATCATGAATACAATGTTTAAGCACATTGAACATTCCAAAACATTGATTCATGACAATCAGTTCTCTATAGCAGATCACATGATAGAACTCTTTGCAGAAGTCCAAATTGCTATACAAACATGTAAGATCCTGCAAGAAAGTTGGGACAGAACCCTGGCACTAATAATGAAGGTACATTCTGATTTTCTATCAAATTTTGGTTTCTCTCTGTAAATAACTTGTATATGCACCTTTGGCATTATCGTCAAAAAGGGGGAGATATGTATAGAAGGAGAGATATGTATAGAAGAAGATTTGTATAGAAACAGTTAGCACATTGAAAGGGGGAGACAATGTATAAAGCCCTATAACAAAGACAAATTTTGAAAAATCAAAATAAGACTCAGCATGATTCGTGTATATAAGTTTTGGCCAATAAGTGTTTTTGTCACTAATGCCAAAGGGGGAGATTGTTGGCATTAAGAAGAATTGCCACTAGTGACAACACTTATTTGCGTTCACAGTGCAAACCGAGCAGACAGTGCAAACCGAGCAGATAGTGCAAACCGAGCAAACAGCGCAAACCGAGCAAACAGTACAAACCGAGAAAACACAGTGCAAACCGAGCAAACAGTGCAAACCGAGCAAACAGTGCAAACCGAGCAGACAGTGCAACCCGAGCAAACAGTGCAAACCGAGCAAACAGTGCAAACCGAGCAAACAGTGCAAACCGAGCAGACAGTGCAAACCGAGCAAACAGTGCAAACTGAGGAAGTTAGTACAAACCGAACAGGACAATGTAAACCGAGTAACATCATGTCTACCGAGTCACCAGTATTTACCGAGTTCAAAACCTATTGAGTGATCAGTATGAACCATGCCTTCACTTCTACCGAGTGCATGACGATGCCGAGTAATGCAGTGGATGCCGAGTATCAGAAAGTCACCGAGTCAGTTTGCAAGAACCGAGTAATCATACTTGGGCGGACTTAGTAGCTCTTATGTTTATTTGTCAAGCCGACTGTGTAATTGTAATTGTAATTAATTGTTTAAGACTTGTATATAAACAATGTTGTAAAAATGTAAAGATGTATGAATGATGAAACATATGTGAAAAAGAAAGGCAGAGATAAGCGAATTACAGAAGGCTTCAGAAGTATAAGGAACAGCAAAGACAAATTCATCACAGAAGGTGATCAGTACATCAGCGAATCTCAATCAGCAATCCAGTTGCAAAGCCAGAGATCTACTATTTCATTCTAACAGCTGAATCAGTACTAAATCCTTTAACCGGTTGGACTTAACAGTCTTTTGTAAATCTCTTTACCGAGTGCATAGTTCATTGTATGTTTATAAATCCTTTAACAGGGTGGATTTAGCAATCCTTATTGCTCCTAACAGGGCAGATCATCAGAAGTGATCAAATTGTAAGCCTTAACTGGCCAACTTTATTCTGCAGTATTAAAGCTTTGTGGGTTTCATCCCCACCCCAGTTTTACTTTCTTTTGGAAGGTTTCTGGGTAACCAAATCTATGTGTCATTATTGTGAATGCTTTTAAGTTTCATGCTTTCTGTATGCAAAGGTTAAAAGTGAATTACATGTTAATACATCTGTAATTGAAAGAAAATTTAGAGTTACTGATTCACCCCTCCCCTCTCAGTAACTCGGTTAATTCCTGAATATTTCCAACACTTTCTCTGTCAAACCAGCTAATAATCTACTTCTGAAGGAGGTGGGTAACCTATAGGACTGGAAGAAGTTGTGGGTTCCCCAGCTCACCCTGAAAATTAACTTCTTTTGGTGGACCTTAATGCATGGTAAGGTCCTAACCTAGGATAACCTAATAAAGAGGGGTATCCCCATGGCAAATAGATGTATTCTATGTAAGAAGGAAGAGGAAATGGTGAACCATTTGTTCATCCACTATGACTATGCCTCCAGTTTATGGCAAGGAGTTATAGGCAAGTTAGGTATCCCATGGGCCCTAGATAGAGAAGTGCATCAATTTAATAACTAAAGAACCCCTCAAATCACCCCCTTCTCCAGCTCCTCTAGTGTATGCTACCCCCCCACATCTACTAGGCCATTTGGAAGGAGAGGAAAAATAGGATTTTAAAAGAGGAGAGTATCAATCTTGATGCTTGCCTCCACATTGGAACTAAGCTCTTATGCGAAAATGTCAGGATGGCCAAATGGAAGCTCCCTCCTTACCCTCTTGCTGCTTGGGAAGTGAGTTTTGCTGACAAGTGGAACATCCTTGCCGGGTTCTCTAGGTTTGCTGATGCTAAAAAGATAGCTAGAAAAGCCACCAAATGGGTGGCCCCCCCAGAGGATGGATTAAATTAAATTTCGATAGGGTGGAAAATAATATAAGCCAAGGTGGGGGTGGCATTCTGAGAGATCACAGAGGTGATTGCCTACTAGCCTATGCTAGTCCCATCAACAAAAGCACGGTCACCCAGGTGGAAGGAATGGCTCTTCTCTAGGGGATTGAATTTGCAAAACATTTGAATCTTAGGTAGCTGGCTATCAAGGGGGATTCCATGGTGGTGGTTGAGGCTGTCAAAAGTGGTGCTAGTGCTGGGTGGTGAGCTAGACCTATCATTAGGGAGATCGGTGAGCTAATGAATAGCTTTCAAAGAACCACCATAACTCACACGTATAGGGAAGGGAATTTCATTGTTGACTCAATGGCAACAATGGGCCTAAGGCAAGCTAAACTCAACAATTGGAGGGCAGTTAGTGATTTACCTCTGGTAACTCAACAAATCATTAGGGGAGAAATGAATTTCAAAGTTTAAATGTGCCATGATATTTTATTCATTGTGAATCCTCACTGGATCACATGCTGGCGTGTCCCAATGATTTTTGCGATTATGGAAAAGAGAACCCATTTTCCCATAAAGAATCATAGTTACCCTTTAAACATGTGGAGTAGACATTGTCTGAATCAGAGGGCTTACTTGGCCAAAGAGGACAACAAGTGTATCCTTGGTATTATTACTATTAATGGCACTTGGAGATCCATTGGATCTGGCAGTACGGAGCCTGTTTCCCAAAACTTTTCCCAAAGCCTGTAGTTTAGGTTATATTCAAATTTTTTTTGTAATTGCAAAGGGTTTATCAATTTTTCTAGAGATACTTGACTCTGTGATTATCAGCTTATTCTGGTGAAGGAGGGGCTGAATTTTGAAATGGGAGGAAACACTCGGCGCATTGAGCCTGATAAAATCGATGAGACCTTCTCCTCGGATGCGTTGGTGACTCATTATTGCAAGGAGAGTGGCATTTGGGGCTTCATGGAGAGAATGAAGTGTGGGCATGATGAACATATATCCAAACAGTTCGTTTCATCTTGGAATAACATAAGTGTCTCTATTGGCGGCATTCACTTCTAGCTGAATGAGGAGGTGATAGCCAAGGTGACTGGGCTATCTATGAAGGGAAGAAAATACAATAAAACCAGTCAAACTCTAGACCCAACTAGCCTTAACTAGTTCTTCAAGGACGATGAGATACTGGTGAAAAAGTAGGGGAGTTTCAATATGGAGGTGTTGCCGAATTTCTGCCCAAAAATCTACCTCATTGTGATGAAATACTTCACTTTGAAAGGTAAGTTCACTGTCTTCTACTATTACCATTTACCATTTCTAAACCATGTGAGGAACAAAGATTTAATATCCATCCCCTTCTTCCTACTGCACTCTATTGAAAGCAATATCCTTGACATCAAGGAGAACCCTGATAAGCAAATGCCTATCCTTCACCAAGGCCTCCTCCTCTACCTTTATCAGTTCCACAAAGCCATTTTTCCGGCACCTCAGCCCCCCCCGGTTAACAAGGAAATGACATAGGAGGATTCCCTGGCCAAAAATGAAAACCCCACCTAGTCATCCTCCCAGTCTGTTCGTATTACCTAGGAGGCTATTCCTGGCACCAAAGAGGGTAAGAATCGGAAAAAATGTGTCAAAAATCCATTTCTCAGGAAGGATGCCCAGGACATGTCTTATGTATCTGAGTCTGAGGATATGAAAAATAGGAAGGAGGATGATAATACCCTGGAGATCGACTGTGAGGCCAAAAAAAGAAAATTATTGGAAAGCCAGGTCAACCAGAAGGTGGACTTGGATGGGTTAGGTAGAAGGAAGTCTAACAGACTGGCCAAAGAGCAATGCAAAACTAAACTACTGGAAACGATGACTCAAGATATTTTCATAATTGACAAGGACTCCCAATCCACCGAGTCCATGAATGATTCTTTGAAAGACCACATGAGCCCCCCTCATATCCCTGTTCTTGAACCCAAACCTACCATGGAAGCCCCCATCATCTCTTCCCCATCCCTAAGCCCTTCTCACAATCCTCTGGAGAAGCCCCCTTCCCCTGTTCACAACACTAAAGCCCTATACGATAAAAATAAGCTCAAAGGGACTCTTAAGAGGAGGTTTGAGAAGTTGGACAAGGAGATTGCTGAGATAAAGAATAATGTGCAAGAGCTGATGAACCAATGCAGGCTAACCAATAAATTTAGTTTGAAAATTATGCACGGTTCAACAATGACTCTTTGTCATTTGTAGGATAAGCTAGCAGGTGGCACTCTGGAAGCGAACGAGGACAACAAGGACCTCCTCCTGTTCTTGCAGGAAGAATGGGCGACTACTCTACTGTTTAAGCACTTGGGTGGAAATAATTAGTTTAGTTCCTATGTGTTGGTTAATTTTGGAAGGGTTTAGCCCTAGGTCCCCCTGGTGTGTGAATGGGGTTTTTATTAGCTTTTATTGCTCTTTGGTTAGCCCTGTATGGCTTTTTACTGATACTTTACTTGATACTATTGGTACTAGATACTCTGGTTTAATTCATATATTTAGTAAGGTGACTTTTGTTTTTGATAGAGGTAGATTTAGAACTGTTGAACACTGTTATTCTATTACTGCTTCTTGACTAGTTACATTAATATGCTATTAATGTGCTACTAGTCCTCTGTTCTATGGGCCAGTACCCTTCTGCTACTTTTATCTATCAAAAACATTATTAAAGTTTTAGTTAGTATCTATAATTTATCATTTAAATTTTAATTAAAATATATTCTAATGATATTAATCTAGATATCATTAAAACCCAAAAGTAAAATGAATATAAGAAACTATATTAAAAATGCTTTAATAAAAATTGGGATAAAAAATTGGATTGCAACATTTCTTATATTATAAGTTTAAGTATGTTAATTAAGGAATATCGCCAAATGATACAATGCTAATGAATGAATAAGAAATGTAAATTAGTTATATGATCCTTCAACCACATGGTGAACAAAATGAAAATGAGTATCAATGTGCTTGGAGCGATGCTAAGATTAATGATTGTTATGAAAATAGAACTGCGACTATCACAAAATAAAATAGAATTATATTGTTGACACCTCAAATCACTGAACAATCATTGTAACAAAATCATTTCCCTGACACCTTTAGAAAGAGCCATGTATTGATCTTCTACGATAGAAAGAGAAATTGAATGTTGCAACCTTGAGACCCAACTAATAGCTGCTCCAGCAAAAATGAAGACATAACAAGTAGTAGATTTGCATTTGTCTAAATCTTTGGCTAAATCAGAATCAGTAAAACCTCTTAATTGAACTTTATTCCCTGCAAAACATAAAACATATTCTGAATTACCCTTAAGATACCTTAATATCCATTTGACTACCTCCCAATGTGGTTTGCCAAGATTTCCCATGAACCTGCTCACAACTCCCACTCCACGAGCAATATTCAGAAGGTTACAGATCATGGCGTACATAACACTACCAACCGTTGAGCAATAAGGAGTTTTTTTCATGAATTTTTTATCTTCTTATGTCTTGGGACACATATCCAAAGACAAACAAAAATGACTAGCAAGAGGAGTGCTAACAACCTTAGCAACAACCATACCAAACTTTTCTACAACTTTATTAATGTATTATTTTTGAGACAATCTAATTTCCATTATCTGCCTATCCTAAATAATGGTCATTCCAAGAATTTTCTTTGCAGCCCCTAAGTCCTTCATAGAAAATTGACTAGCTAAGTCTTTCTTCAAGTTACCAACAATCTATGTAGAAGAACCGACTACTAACATATCATCAACATAGAGAAAAAGAATAACAAAATCACCATTAAGAAGCTATTTTTAGTATATGCATATGTTTGATTTACATAGATTAAACTTATATTTAGGCATGAAGTGATTAAACTTAATATACCACAATCTTGGAGCTTGCTTTAGCCCATACAAACTACACTATAGCTGATAATAAAGATGTTCTTGTCTCTTTTGAACAAAGCCTTCAGGCTATTCCATATATAATTCCTCATTGATGTCACCATGTAGAAACATTGTCTTGACATCAAGCTGCTCCAATTCAAGTTCACATACAACCACAAATCCCAAAACTATCTGAATTGTAGTCATTTGCACAACTAGAGAGAAAATTTCATGAAAGTATTTTCCTTTCTATTGTGTGTATCCTTTGACAACCAATCAAGCATGGTATCTCTTCCTACCTTCATCTTCTTCTTTTAGATTGTACACCCAATGATTCTTAAGAGGTTTGCAATTGGTGGCACAAAATCCCAGGTTTCGTTAGCTTTGAGTGAATTCATCTCTTTTTCCATCGCGACTATCTATCGATCCTTATCAGTTCTTTTGCAAGCCTCTTTAAAATTTACTAGATCAATTTGACCAGAGATCAATAATTTAGGTTCTGCCTCATCTGAGTATAATAATTCATAATCTAAAAATTTCATAGCCATCTTTCTCTCCCTTGTAGATCTCCATAATTAAGGAAGGTTATGTGGAATGCCTTGAAATGGTTGTGAAGAATCTACATTTTGCCTCATATTTGCAAACTCCCCAATGATATTTCATTGCAGACTGAACTGGATGGCCTTTGAAGCCTCTATGTAAATGTTTGATTCTGTATTCGCCCCATGTTGCATATGATGTTCTCTTCCAACATGGCTACCGATGTTTGAAGTGTCACCACACCCTAAGTCTTTGTTCTTTGCATATGGAGTGACCTGCATGCTGGTCATTCTCCTTGCATCATCATTGAAAGAGATTGCCTCGTATGTCTTAAACTGCAGCTCCATGTGATGATGTGGATAGTCATAATTGATATTTATTGGCAGGGAATGTCTTTTATATAAACGTGACCCAGAGATAGTATTGTGAACATGTCATGAACTACAGACTTGTAAGTGGTGCCTTGTATCTGGTGAGACCCAAGCACTTCATAGTTAGTTGGATGTTGACCGAGCCGATGTCTATCAACAACATCCTATGAACCAATTACAATGTTTTGAGGAATTTAGGAATTTAAAAGATGGAATCTACTTAGGAAGAAAACAAAGAAAGAATAGGAAAGAATTAAAAAGAAAATTTTATTTGAATGTAATTTTTTTATATATTTAGAACAATATAGAACACTTGTTTGGAAATTAAAGAAAAAATAGGTTTTACAAGGCCCTAAAACCCACAAGTATCACTACATTTACAAATAAAGCATTAATGCAACCATGGAAGAAACAACAAGAAACTAACAATTAGAGGGGAAAAGACACCCTAATGCAGTAGTAGCCAAAAAATAGAACCAACACCAACAAAATAACAAGAAGTATGTTCCAGCCCCATGGTCTTCATGGTAGTCTCCATCTGACTATCTATCTCTCACATCCTCTCTAGAGTATCCCTTAGATCAGTGATGTCCTTAGGAGAAGAGCTCTGTTTACGAGAATGTGTAGGATCATGGTATGCCAAAAAGTGGCGATGTAAAAAAGAAGTCTTGATTGATAGACTCTTTGAAAAAAAACTATAACTTTCAAATAATATAACATTCTTGAAAACTAAAATATAGGTCACATTCTATGCTTCACCCAATACAATAATAATATTATTATTTTTCAATTTGATGAATTTTTGACTAAGTTAATGTGGTCAGACACGAGAGTTTTTATATTTAGGATACTTTGTAGCAGAAAAATCATAACTAATTGTTTACCTAGAAAAAAAATTTAAAAAAAATATACATCACATCCGTACAGGAGTTTACTACTTTTATTTGGAAACTTATAAAAAAATATTATCATTTGATTTTGTTTAATGTGGCTAGACATACACCTACTTGTTATCTTTCTAGTCCTGATTGATAGACTTGTTAAAAAATATCTATAACTTTCAAATTGTATAAAATTTTTGAAATCCAAAACATGTGTCACATTATATGCTTATCCTACTACATCAAAAATAGAAATTTTTTTCAATTTGATAAAGTTTAGACTAAATTAACATGGTCAGACGAGATTTTTTATATTCTAGAAAAGTTGTAGAAGAAAAATCATAATTAATTATTTACTTGGAAAAAATTACAAAAAATAATATGTCACATCTGGACATGAGTCTACTACTTATATCTAGAATCTTGTAAAAAAAAATTATCATTTGATTGTGTTTAAGGTGGTCAGACATGCACCTACTTCTTATATTTTTCTTGAAATTATCGTACTACTACATTGAAATTTGAAATTTTTAGTTACATATAGAATAATTGTTTTTCAAAAAAGGCCTAGTATCTTAGAAACTAAATTCAATTTTCTACAGATTATCTTCTTACATATTTTTGATATAATATTTATAACTTGTTCAAATTTTTATGTCAACTTGCCAAAACCTAATTTTTTCAATTCTCATTGCCATTTAAGGGCCTAGTTTGGCATACCATGATCCTGCACATACCCTTACTTTCACCTCTTGTTCTAGAGCTCGATCCTTTACCTGTCCCCTTTATAGACTCCACGACATCCCCCTTCACAAAATTATTTCCCTTATCTAGCAAGTCAACCAGAATCTTCTAATTACTAATCAAAGTTTGCATACCTTCCTTTTTGTGCTTGATAATGTCCCAAAGGGCCCTTTACATATTCTCTATCCTAGTAGTAGTACCACAATCATCCTAGTAGTAGTACCTTCGATGAGGGACACAGTGTTGTCCAAATTATAGACTTTCTCTCCTAGGATATTATTTTTAGCCTCCAACGCTCTGTATTTGAGATTTAGGTGCTTCATTTCATGAAAACACCATTTATCTAGTGAAACATATACAAATCCTTAGCCTTAGTAGATTGAAGCATGCCTGTAGTGATTTTCTCATGATCAGTAAAATCCTCCAGAGTCAATTTAACTGACGAATCCCTAATTTTAGGATCACAACCGACTCAACATCTTCCACAACCACATAACTCTTAGTAGAAAAATAAACATCATGTTTCTTATAGTCAACAAAATATTCATAGATAGGGATCCCATCCTTCCCCTTAGCCATTATGCTAGTATCCTTCATGCTCTTAGTATCTTCATCATTACCTTTATTTCACCTATCTATATGAAGAGGACCAACCACAGAGTCGATACCCCAAACTCTCTCTGGATCAGCACCACCCTTAGCAAAGTCCTCTGGAGTCAACATGGAAGATGAAACCTCAAACTTCTGGCATTTCTTCTTAGAATTAGGATTACAGTCCTCATCTCATCTGACAAAACCTCCTTGGAAACATGAACTAAATCAGCCATGTCTTCTGAGCTGCTCAAGTAACAAACTATTTTTTTTGTCTCAGAAGCACCAACAAGCTCTTTGGTAGGCATCTTCTCATTCTTAGCCTTTTTCCTAGAGGTAACAATATGCCCCCTATCCAAAGAGCAAGAGCTCTTCATTTTCTCCTTAGGGTTCTTGTCAATGGGGTGAGGGATATTATCTCTCATGTGCTTGTAAATAAGGATAATGAGGCCCTCATGAAGCACATGTTTCCCCGCATTTTCTCTATTCTCAACCAGACTATGATATAACAAGCTATACAAATAAAAAGAAAAATAAATCCTATTTTTGTGATGCAAATGGTGAGATTGTGCTCACGTGAAGCTTCCATCCAAATTAAAATATTCCATTATAACCAAAGGGATTTTCTTCCAAAATTCATCAAAATGCTCAATAACATAAAAAACACTTGTTCTTCACCATAGCATTCTTATCATCCACCGAAATAAGAAACTTTTAACATCCATCTTAGAAACCTTCCTATCCCTATAAAAATTATTACTAGAGTTTTTTAGACCCGTCACTTGGGCTATAAGGTCAATCGTGAGATCAATCCACTTTTCCCCAATATTAATAGAATCATTCCTCCAACCATCAATAAACTTCTACGTAATACTCTTGTTGTACCCATGCAATTTCTCAATGTAGGGTGTCACCCCCCCCTTCATCAGTTTTTTCCAAACCTCGACATCCTCCTTAATCTTGGAATAGTCATCTGGCTCTACCTTATTCAAATCACCACCCATTGTTGCAGACGATGAAAAGATACACTGCGCACCAGAAAATCTCCACAACTAAAATGAATTGTAGCATCACCAATGGTATAGAATGTAGTAATGAAATGTGAGAAAAAAGACCCACAAAACATGTGATTTGAGAAGGAAAAAATGAAGATTTTTTCAAAGGACTCCTCCATAAGTTCCCCTGAAGTGGCCATCATTCCTTATTTTTGGTGCCATCATTATTAATACATGGTGATTCTCTACTATTAGCCTTGTCAATATAGAAACACTTGTTATTTTTATGGAAATTATAAAATCAATAAAACTAGAACTTATATAGATATTAGTTTTACTTTCTTTAAAAATTTATTAATAATTCATTTAACAGATTGAACAATGTCAATTTTTTTTAAATTTTAGAATATAAAATTATTTGTCTATGAAAATAGAATAGAAATGTTGAAAATTGTTGAAAACTTTAACTAAAATTTAGTTTTCGATTTTAAAAGTTAAAAAGTTAAAATTTAGTGTAATTTTAGAATTTGAAAGTCAATTGATTTTGTTATTATTTATCTTTAATATATTTATTAATCAAATATACATTGATATTAGATTTCTAAAATTAAAAAGATAATATTTCATTTAATTTGAGAGTTTCAATTGATTTGCATGCAAAAGGAAAAATAGAATAGAAATATTTCTTATATATATCTTTATTAAACCATAACCTAAAATTGAACTCTAACTGTAACAATAATTAAGCTTTCAACACCTTCAAAAATCTACTCCCATCTAGGATGGAAAAATAGGATCACCTGATAAATTAAACCTAAAACCTAGTCCTAACACTTATGCCAAACCAAATTGACTCCTAGTCTATATAAATTCTAAACAAGCTAATGCTAACCTTAATCATAATTCTAACCCTAAACCTAACCCTAGAAACCTCTAACCTAAACCCTAAGCTAACATTAATTATAACGCTAAATATATCCAAAACCCTAACCCTACTCTATTCTTGATGTAAACTCTAACCTTAACCATAATCACAAAAAACCATAAACCCTAACTCTAACCATAATCTAAACCCTAACCCAAAACCAATCCTAAAATAAATCATGATAATAAAACCTCTTTAACCCTAACTCTAAATATTATGTAAACCCTAACATTGATGATATTTATAACATAATCCTATCTCTAAATGATAATTCTACCTCTATACCCTAACCAAACCTAAAATTCTAACCCTAACACTAAATCTAAATCTATCTTTGATTATTTATGTAATCTAAGAATTATGTAAACTATAACTCAAACCCTAATGATGATGTAACCTCATCGCTGAACACTAACCCTAATCCTAACCCTAACTCTACCCATACACTAAACCCTAGCACTTATCATTATGTAAACCCAAACTATAGTCATAACCTTAATCCTTATCCTAAACCCAAACCATATTCCTAACCAAAACTATAATTCTTATTCTAATATTAATCTAAACCCTCACACAAACACTAATCCTAACCCTAAATATCACCCAAATGCTAACACTCACCATAGTTCTAACCATAACCCTAAATCCTAATAGTAATCCTACATTTAATTTTAACCATAGCTTAAACCCTAATCCTAACCCTAACTTTATAATTTTATCTAACCTAAGAATAACCCTAAACCTAACTATATCATCATTGAAAACCTAATCCTAACCCTAACCATGAAACAAACCCTAACTCTAAATCCTAACTATAATCTTTATCCTAACCATCACTCTTATGTTAACCCTAACTAAATACTAATTTAAACCTTGACTTAAACCCAATCTAAACATTAACCCTGACCTTAACCCTAAACACAATATAAACCCTAGCAGTAACCATAATGCCTACCCTAACTATAGTCATAACTCTAACCCTAACCCTAACATAAATTGTAAACCTAAATCCAACTATTTTTGTAACCTAAGAATGATGTCAAACCTAATTATATCACTAATCCAAACCCTAACCATTGTGTAAACCCTAACCTTGACCATAAATCCTAAAAAACCCTAACCCTAACTCTAGCCATACTTAAACAAAAAAAATAACTATATCATTAATCCAAATCCTATTCTTGACCCTAACCATGATATGAACTCTAACCACAACCTTAAACTTTATTTATAAACTATATATTAATCCTCCCCCTAACCAATCTCTAATCCTCATCCTAACTAAAAGATAATCTAAACACTAACCCTAACCCTACCCCTAATCAAATACTTAACTTTGACCCTAAACATTATATAAATCCTAACGCTAACAATAATTCTAACCATAAGGTCTTGACCCTAAATCCTCATCCTAATCCTAACTCTTATCCTAGCCATACCCAAACCCTAAACCTAAATATATTGTTAACATGAAACCTAACTCTAACCCTAACCAAGATGTAAACCATAACCTCAACCCTAAACCCTATGCATAAAATTTATCATAACTTTAACCCTATCTAAACCCTAGTGTGAACCCTAACAAAAACCTAATGTAAACACTCACCTTGATCATAATTCTAACACCAACCCTTATTCTACTTTCAACCTAAACTCTAACCTAATGATAATTATAACCCTCACAAGTAATCATACCTGAAATGATAACCATAACCATAACCATAACCATAACCATAAGTATGATGCAAACCTTGAACCTAAAACATAATCGCAAAAATAATCCTAAACCCTAACTCTAACCATAATCGAAACCTAAACCCTAAACTAAACTAAACCCACGTCTAGGTCTAATTATGATGTAAACCTTGATTGTAACCATAATCATAACCTTAACCCTACAAATAATCCTAACTCTTAACTCTTTTAATAATCTAAACCCTAATCTTAACCATGATGTAAATTGTAACCCTAATCGTAATCTTAACCATAACTTGAATATATCTTACGGTTACTAATTGGTGTGTAATAAATTCAGGGTTAGAAAAGGCAATTATATTATAATAATAAAAATATGATATATAATTATTTATTAAAAAGATAAATATTTTAGAAAAAGTAATCATATTATATTAAATTCTCTTTAACAAAAAGATGATATATAATTATTTATTAATTTACTAAATGTGTTTCGATGAGGCTACTATTAGCATATATATACTCTATATATAAAATACGCCACATGTATCGAGATGTTTAGTTTTTCATCATTCGACTTTAATAAGAAATTAAAGTTGAAAAATTTCATCTGGGCATATTTTATATATTGAATATATATTTGCTAGTGTTGTTTGATTCACAACATTGGATAATGGGTACCCTTTAAAAATAATTGGGCCTGGAGGTACACTTTCAATTCTCTTGTCGAGCCTAGAGGGGATCCGTACTATGATTTCATTAATGTTGGGAGTGGAGCTTTTCTATTTGCAGATGGAACTAGTACACAAAATCTTGATGACACTCGATCTCCAGTGGGGCATTTTTATAAAGATGTGCATTTGAATCGTACTACCCATCCCATTTCTATAATTTTAGCACTCCATTGGCTGAATGATGAAATCTAGTACTCCATATATACACCGAAGCTACGATAGGTTAGACTAATTTAAATAAATCCAAGGGTCTTTTAATTGTATTTGTTTGCCAACCAGTGAACAAGAACAATGTTTTTTTCCCCTTTGATTTATGAGGTTTGTGGTTGTTGCTCGCCATATAAATTTCTTACATTTAGTAATCTTTGATGATGAGATTACTATGAGAATATTAATATTATGTCTATAATTAGATTATATGATATGTGTTTTTTTTGTCAAATTAGTATTTGTCCTAAAAGGAGGTTAATAGATATACAGATTGTAATTTATATATAAAGTGTCTGATAAACTTGAAGAGAGGTTTGTTAATTTGAATTTATTAAGCAATTTATAGCATTATTAATCAAGTCTTGATGAAACATGAAGCGATGAGCCTTTATATGAGTGACATAATTTAACATTTTACGGTGATCCTTGACATAAGCTATTGTTGCAATTCTAGATGTCATGTCCATTTACATCTAAAGTCTTTTTTTGTTGATTATAGAATTGGGAACATTGAACATCATCTAGATGTTCTTGCATAAAGTAATATTGTTTATGAAATTAACCCCAAGATAGATACAAGTTACACAATTTTTATCACCATCTTTAATACTATGGTAGCCTAGAACTAATATATGGGTATAAAGTGGAGAGAAAAAATAAGTCACCATAAAATACCAACTTTCATATTTGATCATCTAGCTACTTTGACATGATATTTGATGTCGCACAAAATGCAATAACAATACACCACCATTGCTTTTCCATTAAATTCACTTAGAGATCTACTATATCATTATGTCTTTGTTTATCTTTATAATGTAAAAAATGTTAAAACTGCATATGATGCATTTATGTCTCTTGACATCAAATGTGTAGACCACTAATCTAAACAATGATTAAGATTAGCCACAAAAATATAAGCATTTAAGAGAATATAAGGCCCAACTTAGCAAGCAAATAAATCACAAAGAAGCCCAAACTATTACATAGTATTGAATGATTTATGGAGAATCAATCTAGTGAACTTCTATGGCCACATTAGTAATCTATATTGAGATAATGTATTCTGGATATTGTCTATTATGAATAGATTGAAGTAGTAGAACTATAATTTATCTCAAACTACGTTGAGATAATGCCGACATTTACAAGGATTCATTATATCTTTCAAATTTATACAACATATATATCTTAGAAACAAATATGTTTTTATACATTTCAAATCATTTTATAATATTAGAAATATGAAAAAAAATAAAAATGAAACCAAACTGAAAAATGAACTCTTTGGAATTTTAGGGTCAAGAAATGTTGGAAAATTTCTATAACATCAAAGTATTAAGAATTAAATATCATCATACAAAAAATTAAAAAATCCTTCAATATTCTATATGTATAGAAATGCTAATATTATGATTCCATTTTAAATACTTTGCCCTATTTAAGGATTTACTGCATTTCTTGCATGTGACTAGCATTGTTAAAGCTTGTTTTATCAAACCTCATACATGTTTTCTCCATTTGGCTATGCATTTTTTAGATGACTTTGGATCAAATTAAAGCAACAATAAATATTATTGAAAATCTAGGATGCTCCATGCATTTATCTAGCATCTTATTATATTGTTTCATTTACTTATGTGGAAAAAAAAAGTTATTTTCATGAAAACTTTATCTTATTTATGTTCTCTATTTTAATGAAATTTCTTTCTCTTCTTGATATGTGTGCACCCCTTTAAAGAACTCAAAATAAAGGGGATCGTATCATTACTATATATAGTTTACTTTATGTGCAATTCATGACTTGATGGTAGATTGTGGATTGTAGTTTAAGTTATTTTACTTCTCCTTATGCTCAATTTTTTCCTTATTGCTCTACCATAATTTATTATGTAGATTTGCATGTACACAAAAGTAGGGAAATGTGAGTGAAAATTATATCATTGAATTTTTCCATTGCATTCTATACTTGCATGTGCGTGGCTCTTCCGCTAACCATAACCTCAAATTTAGACCCAAAGTATCATCTTACCTCTGCTTAAATACTTTTTACTTAAATCATTATTTTTAAATATTTTTCATGATCATAGACCATGCAACCTTGACGTGTTTTCTTAGTTTAAAAATTAATTATAGCTACATGAAAATTAAATCCCACGCAATCATTTTTTTTCTAACTCCTAACCCAAATAACATTAATTATGAACATATAACATGCATAAAAAGGCATTGCTCCTAGGCCATTTCAAAAAGGCAATGACCATTTTAAATTAGTCACTCACTCCAAAAGGAAATATATTAAATAAAACAAATCTCTATCATCAATATACATTGCATCTATAAAACTCACATCTATGTCATAAATGTATTGTGAAATACTCATTTTGATTGTAAACAAAATCTTACTTTAGGGTTACTCTAACTTGTAGTGAACTTTTCCTATGGCATAAGATATTAAATACTTCACATATTATTTATTATTTCACTATTATCTATTGAAACATATGGTGTATAGGCCCTTATGTATCTTCTAAGTGTTTGCATTATTATTAACTTAATTAACATTACTTATTCAATGTAAAAACAGGAGGCCACTTCCATACCTTTATATTAACAAAGTTTTAATGGTGTTTTTCCTTGAAACCACTATGTTTTTAATTTACTATTGCATGTATAAAAGAATATTAATTACAATTATAAAAGTCCTAAGGATTTAGGGATCAAGACTAAAAATACAATCTTAATTAATTTTCATGTATTATTCCAAAACTTGTAGAGAAAAGTCATTTAAATGTGTTTGTTTCAATGTGATCTCATATGTGAAGTTCCAAACCCTTATCATAATTAGTAAAACCTCCTCTTCATCAATACCAAATTCTACATTTCCTTTTATTTACTTTATTAGAATTTAAATTTATTTAAGATACATGTTTGAAAACTCAATTTCTATATTATACCAAAACTTATGTAAATGGATATTTTTCTTTCAACTATTGATATCATTGCTTGACATAAAACTATTTAATAGATTTTGATGGACACTTTGAATATCTAATGTTGACTCTTGTAGTCTTGAAGAATGCGTACTATGAAACTATCTTATACTCTTTTCAACTATTGATATCATTACTTGGCATACAACCCATCAACATAAAATGCATGACATGTATCCCTACATGAACCCCATGTCATAACCTCCCTAAACACCTCATTCGCACTATTGGCCATTCTTTCTAAGGAAGTGGCGAGGGATAAGTGGTGCTCAAAACTAGAGGACCTCAACCTATTAACCAATATGGATATTTGGGCACAATCTTGTTGAAGGCGATTGATAAGGTCCTCTTGTGCTGCATCAATGTGACCCATTGGAGAATGCAAAGGGTTTGGATTTGGGTTTGGTGGTGGGGTTGGGTTTGGCTATGGACTTGGGTTTCACTGAGGGTTTTCTATTTGTGGGGATACATTTTGAGGGTTCTCTTACATTGCTCATTTCCATCATTATCAAGATTTTCCCATGTTTGAAGGGGTCTTTGTTCTCTCTTTCATGGCTGGGGATTGTTTTTTCAAATCTAATATCAAATTAATTAATAAATTTAAAAATCACTTGAACAAACCCTACTCAATCTAAATTGAAACAAAAATAATTTGAATAAAAAACAAATTCTTACATGTTCTGTTAGGATAGATTATCCTATACCCAATTCCCAGTCTACAGACATCCACTAGAATAGAGATGATATCAATACTCGACTGTATTGAACTAAGGTGTTTATAAACATACAAGAGCTCTTCTTAAATAGGCAAGAGCTTGAGAAAGAACTGATAGGATTGAGACAAGTGTCTCAATCTGGAGGACTACAATATCCTCTAGGATATGATATCTTATCTTATTCTTTATGATAAGGTATCTATCCAACTCATTTATGAGTGGACCCAAGTCAACTTAGATAAGGAGTAAATATTACTCCAACATGTTTGACGGTTTTGCATGCTTGCAAAATGATCAATATGGAAACAAAATCCAATATCAACAAGAACCCACTTGGGTTTTGGTGTTTTCCCTTCCTCCTCTCGTACATATTTTACAAAGCAAAAAATGCTTTACAAAAGTCGTACAAGTTTTGTAAAGCATTTTTTCTTTGCAAAATGTGTACGAGTTTTGGAAAACATAAGTTTTTTTATTATTTTTTGTGGCTTGGCAAAGGCTTGGCTTTGCCCAGCCTAGTTTTTTCAAATTTTGAATAACCCGATAGATTTTTGAAAATTTTTGGTCTTGTTTTAGGAGGTGGCCACTTTTTTGCACCCCATCTTGGTGCACTTACCCACTTATAACATTAAACACTAACCATAATATTGACCCTAACCATAAGTCTAAGCCCAAACCCTAACCATAATCAAAATAGTAAATCTAAACTAAAATCTAACCCTAATGCTAGCCCTAACAATGTTATAAATTGTAACCCTAAATGTTACACTTGACCATAATTCTAAACATTAAGTAAACTCTAATTCTAACCCTCAAGCTAAAACATAACCCTAACCCTAAATGTAACACTAAGTATGATAGGTAGACCCTAACCATAATGATACTCTTAACCCTAACCCTAATCAAAATAGTAAATTTAAACTAAAATATAACCGTAATGCTAGTCCTAACCATGTTATAAATTGTAACCCTAAATGTTACACTTGACCATAATTCTAAACATTAAGTAAACTCTAATTCTAACCCTAAAGCTAAAACATAACCCTAACCCTCAATGTAACACTAAGTATGATACTAATCCTAACTCTAAACCCTACATCCAATCACTAATCAAGATCCCAATCATACTCTAATGCTAACCCTAACCCTAAATATAACACTAACTATGATACTAATTCTAAGTCTATAACCTACATCCCAATTGGTGCAGAGGCACCGCCACCTTGGAATTTTATACTATTTAAGTCATGTCAAGCAATGGTTTATTAATTATGTCATTTTAAAATCTGTGGGATCGTGACAATAGATGATAGATCTTTTTGTTCGCATTGTAATGAATCCAAGAAAAAAGATTATATGACATTTGTAATGAAACTGCCGAGTGAGAATACAAAGGGACATGGGGAAATTGAATGGTTTGTAACTGTCTGAAGAATATCTATATAAGGATAGAAATGTAATCAAATGGAGAGAGATAGAGGTTACGGTGAACAAAGAAAATATTACAAGAGAGAATCCAAAATGGCTCTCTGGCGGCAGCCAGAGAGTCAAGATTTCTAATCACAGAATGTTTAAGTTAATAGTGAGTTGTTTGTATCAGGTTTTATTTAATGTCTCTATTTCATTCTGAGTTGTATTAATTCTGTCAAAAAATTAAATGTGACAGTAACCTCTTTGTAATCGATTCATTAAATCGATTCATAGTCAACCATTTGGTATAAGATGTATTTGGGTTTTATGTTGGGTCTATCAATTATTTTGATGTTGCAATTATCTCATGATAGTTGGTTCAATAAACCGACCCACATTCTCTGATGAATGTTAGTATTATCAGCCAAATGGGTGTAGGTTGATTTTGGTTAAGGGAAAAGAGTTTGTATAAATTCAAGTGGCGTCGAGTTATTTGTTTATGTGGTATCCGGATTTATGTTCTCAGATCAGTTTTGGTAGAGTTCCTTATTGAATGATTCTATTATGTTTCTATGATAACGGTTTCTGGTTTCATAATAGTTTCTATGACTCGGGTTCTTTCTTGTTTGCAAAAGTAATATTCAATATGTTGTTTTGTTTAAGTAGTGGCTTTTGTTAGAGCAGTCCCGATTCGGAATAATGGAGATTGTTCTATTTAGAAGAGTATTAGTTTAGCAGCCGTTTGTTAGTTCTTGAATGGATCTAATATCCATAACGGTTTTCAAGAATCGTTCTCATTCTCACACTGGCTTCGAATCCTTGCAAGGATATCAGAACGTGGTAGAACAATTTATGTCATGTGGGTGAATCATGTTTCATACAAGTTCGAGTTGGACTAGCCCTGAGATGGTGGAGTAATCTCGGTCCATGGGAGATCGTAAGGAAGTAAAGATGTAGTCATTCGTATTGGATCCAGCTGCATGGTGTTGGAATTTACTCACAAGCCGTGGAAGCCATAAGACATACAAAACCAGTTATCAGTTATGGGTGAGTTTATGTTGTCGATAAGGGAAGGAAATATAAAGTTGATATTATTATATTGAAGTTGAGATTCTTATTATTGAAATAATGAAAGATATGAGCCTCTAATTCGATGATTTTAAAGGAAGATAAAGGAAGTATTTGCAGAGAAATGAAGATATGTAGATTGTGGAATGTCGTCGATGCCCTCTGGATCAGAATGGTATCAGAGAAATAAACTCTTCAGAGTGTGAGGATTCACACCAGGACCTGGCATGCAGTTTATGGTTGCAAATTTGGTGCCACTTCATTCAGCTGCGAGTGGGTGGACAGGAAGGTCTACCAAAGGCCATGGGATGGTCTTGTGTGTTGCCAATAGACTCGGGAGAGAGGCATGAGGGACTCCCAGGTGAGGGACAATGATTGTGATGCAGCATGGAGGAGTGGACTGTAGAATGGAGAAGCACCATTAGAGGCAACATCATAACTCCATTGATAGGAGTCAGAGTTGAAGGAAAGGATGGAAGCAGCAGAGGCATCGATTGCGTGAAGACAAAGAGGAAAAAGATTATTGCAGACATCTCACCAAATCATTTCCATGGGACATGGAAATTTTGAAGCTCGGGAGTATGGTGCAGAGGCATCGCCACCTTGGAATTTTACACTATTTAAGTCATGTCAAGCAATGGTTTATTAATTATGTCATTTTAAAATCGGTGGGATCATGACAATAGATGATAGATTTGTTTGTTTTCATTATAATGAATCCAAGAAAAAGAATTATGTGACATTTGTAATGAAATGGCCGAATGAGAATACAAAGGGACATGGGGAAATTTGAACGGTTTGTAAATGTCTGAAGAATGTCTATATAAGGATAGAAATGTAATCAAATGGAGAGAGATAGAGGTTATGGTGAACAGAGAAAATATTAGAAGAGAGAATCCAAAACAAGTCTTTGGCGGGAGCCAGAGAGCCAAGATTTGTAATCATAGAATGTTTGAGTTAATAGTAAGTTGTTTGTATCAGGTTTTATTTAATGTCTCTATTTCATTCTAAGTTGTATTAATTTTGTCAAACATTTAAATGTGACAATAACCTCTTTGTAATCTGTCCATTAAATCGATTCATAGTCGACCATTTGGTATAAGATGTATTCATTTTTTATGTTAGGTCTGCCAATTATTTTGATGTTGCAATTATCTCATGATATATGGTTCAATAAACCGATCCACATTCGATCAGGAATGTCAGTATTATCGGCCAAATGGGTGTAGGTCGATTTTGGTTAAAGGAAAAGAGTTTGTATAAATTCAAGTGGCGTTGAGTTGTTTGTTTATGTGGTATCGGGATTTATGTTCTCATATAAGTTTTTGTAGAGTTCCTTATTGAATGATTCTATTATGTTTCTACGATAACAGTTTTTGGTTTCATTACAGTTTCTATGAATCAGGTTCTTTCTTGTTTGCCAAAGTAATATTCAATATGTTGTTTTGTTTAAGTGGCGGCTTTTGTTAGAAAAGTCTTGATTCGAAATAATGGAGATTGTTCTAATTAGAAGATTATTGGTTTAGCAGTCATTTGTTAGTTCTTGAATGGATCTAATATCCATAACGGTTTTCAAGAACCGTTCTCATTCTCACATTGGCTTCAAATCCTTTCAAGGATATCAAAAAGTGGTAGAATAGTTTATGTCATGTGGGTGAATTATGTTTCATACAAGTTTGAGTTGGACTAGTTGTGAGATGGTGGAGTAATCTCGGTCCATGGGAGATCATAAGGAAGTAAAGTTGCAGTCATTTGTATTGGATCCAGCCGCATGGTGTTGGAATATACTCACAAGCCGTGGAATTCGTAAGACATACAAAACCAGTGACCAGTTATGGGTGAGTTTGTGTTGCCAATAAGGGAAGGAAATATAAAGCTGAGATTATTATATTGAAGTTGAGATTCTTATTATTGAAATAATGAAAGATATGAGCCTCTAATTTGATGTTTTTAAAGGAAGATAAAGGAAGTATTTGCAGAGAAATGAAGATATGCAGATTATGGAATGTCATTGAAGCCCTCTGCATCTGTTGAAGAATTCAAAAGAAATATGGAATGGGCTTAACATCTTGTTTGGTTCGTACGCTTTTAGTGCAAAAATGTCATAAAGAAGAAATTGTTCAGGTTGAAGATGAATGAAGGTGATAATATTGTTCAGCATATAAGTACTTTCCATTCACTTATTAATCTATGTGCATGTGTGAACTCTAAAGTTGATGATGATGATGCCAAGATAATCTTACTTAATAGTATGCCTTCCATCTTTGATCATATTGTTTTCACTTTGAACAAAATGAATCCTAGCTTAGAAATTGTAATTACTTCTCTGATTGTTGAAGCAAGTAGAGCTAATAAGGGTCATCAAATTGCTAAGGAATGTGATTTGGTTGCTAGAAATAATTCTAGCATTCCAGCTAGAAGAAAATTTAAATTTTTTTATTGTCAACAAAATGGACAGGTGTAGATGAATTGTATTCAACAGGCCAAAGACCTCATCGATGGGAAGTTGAAGAAAAATATTGCTTTTACTACAACTGATGGAGAAACACATTTTTTTGGATTCACAATAGACACAAATGACTCATCTAATGATGAAAAATGATCTTGCAATGGAAGAATTGGTGAAAGATTTGTGCTTTAGAGAATAGAAGACTTTACAGGATGTTGGAGGCAACAAATGCCAGAGGGAACCTATCATCTCGAGCTAGCTTCTTGCTCAAAAATCATTCATTGCATGAGAATCAACCAAATTGTGTCCCTAAAAAGCCAAGGCTTGGAAGATTTTTCCCTGAAGGGAAGAGGGGCTTGACTTATTTGTGTCCCTAAAGAGAAGAAGGGGCTTGGTAGAATGATTGTCTCTTCAAGGAGAGAGAGGGAGGGGAGGGGTAGGATTTGAATATTATTTGTCGAGCACATGACGAGGCATTAGGTTTTGACTTTTGGAGGAAAGATGTTTCTTGTGAAAGCATATCGGTGGTGATTGTTTGCAAAGCACTTGAGGAGGTGTTAGACACACTCAGAGGATATGTGGACTTTTGGAGGAAAGGAGTCTCATGTGAAACACTAGAGGAGGCATTATACACACTCAGAGGAGATGTGTAATTTTAGAGGAAATGTGTCTCATTGTGCAGGGGATGTGGGGACACTCATGTTGTGTAGACACCTTCATGTTTTAGGGTCAAGATATCCACTGATGCAAAAAATTAAGTGTTTCTTGAGCGATCATGGTCAAGATATCCACTATTGTGAACAGTTTGGTGTTTCTTGAGTCATTGAGCTGAGGATTTGTGTAAGCACTTCATCAAAGTCTCCAGAGTGTTGGGTTAACACCCTTGTGAATTCTACTCTTGTTTGGATTAATGTAAAAAGGAGGGAATGTTGGAGTATTTACATTAATAGTATAATTTTAGGTTAAATAAAATAAATAGTTACCTAATTAGTTGGGAAGTTGTATTATCGTAAGTATTTATACATAGAAATAATGACTTTATATAAGCTGATGTCAATCAATGCAGAAATCATTGAATTTAAATCCAATTGAATCAATAAAATTGTTATGGTTATTTTTTCTTTTAGAGATCCATATGGTTACATATAACTAAAATATCCAAGCCAAAGTGTACACAAAATCTATTGGGAAATGTGTGATGAGCTATTGGATGACTCAAACTAGAGAGACTTATATATCTAAACTCATGATTAGATATAGAAGATGAAATAGCTATCTTTGGATGATAAAGATCATCGATGATGACATCATCTAGTGAAAAATTAATTGTATGAATCAATAGTATAAAAATCCTAGTGGATATACATGTAAATTTTTAGAATCTTGATAAGAGATAAAAAAATAATTAATAAGACATAAAAATAACCACAATAACACAAATGAGAGAAAATTCAACCAAATCAATAAACTAGAGAAGCGATGTACATAGAGGAAGAATGATTGGGTCAAATGTGAAGTTGAACCCAACACTCAATGAGTGGTGGCAAATTATCTCTCACTAAACTAGCATGAGCTATCAAAATATAATTGAAACCTCTTTCATCAACTCCTAAATGATGAAAACTTGTATGAACAAGTATTCAATATACATGGAAGACTAAGTAGACTTAATTAAGCCTAAGTGTAGATAAATAAAATATATATACTAAAACCTCATTTAAGCATAACTTAGAAGGGAAATATAAAAAATGGGTCTTAGCTACTAGCCTAGTGAGGTACTTATGTACATTGAAATATCTCATAAACAAAGAAATGGGTATGTGCAGGATCATGGTATGCCAAAAAGTGGCGATGTGAAAAAGAAGTCCTGATTGATAGAATCTTTGAAAAATAACTATAACTTTCAAACAGTATATCATTTTTGAAATTTGAAATATACATCACATTCTATGCTTCACCTAATATAATAATAATAAACAATTCTTTCAATTTGATGAGGCTTAGACTAAGTTAAAGTGGGTAGACACAAGAGTTTTTATATTTAGGAAAATTTGTAGCAGAAAATTCATAATTAATTATTTACTTGAAAAAAAGTACAAAAAAATATACATCACATCCGGACACAAGTCTACTACATTTATCTAGAATGTTATAAAAAAATGTTATCATTTGATTTAATTTAATATGGTCAGACATATATCTACTTGTTAGCTTTCTAGTTCCAATTTATTAACTTATTGAAAAATAGCTATAAATTTCAAACTGTATAACATTTTTGAAATCCAAAACATGTGTCACATTCTGTGATTTTCCTACTACAAGAAAAATAAAAAAAAGTGTTCAATTTGATAAATTTAAGACTAAGTTAACATGGTCAGACACGAGATTTTTTGTATTCTAGAGAAGTTGTAGAAGAAAAATCATAATTAATTATTTATTTGGAAAAAAATTACAAAACAATATGTGTCACATCCGGACATGAGTCTACTACTTATATCTACAATCTTGTAAAAAAATTTTACCATTTGATTGTTTTTAAGGTGGTCAAACATACCCCTACTTCTTATTTTTTTCTTGAAATTTTCATACTACTACATTGAAATTTGAAATTTTCAACATATAGAATAATTTTTTTCAAAACGACCTAGTATCTTAGAAACTAAATTTAATTTTCTACAAATTCTCTTCTTACATATTTTTGATATAATATTTATAACTTGTTCAAATTTTTATGTCAACTTCTCTAAACATACCCAAATATAGTTTGGCATACCATGATCCTACACATACCCAAATTAAATATAGAAAACCTAGTTGGAAAAAACTATCCTTAAAAAAATAGATAAGAAGAGAAGAAACCTAGAATCCCTTCCAACCCCAAAGAAGATGATGATGATGATGATGATGATGATGATGATGATGTTGATGTAGATTGCACACCAAGAATTTCTCTAGGATGAATGCACTTCCTCTCAGTAAAGGGTTTGGTGAAGATGTTAGGAACATGCTCTAAAGACTGAAAAAAGACTAGATCATATTCATCATTCATATAAATGTCCCATCTACTATACCCAATGCCTCTTTAAATGTATATGGATCAAAAACCAAAGAAAAGAAGGCTTGTGGCCCCGCCTAAAAATCTACCTAAATATGACTATCATCTACTAAATCATGTACCCTAATATCTACCCCATGTAGAGTGTGATCTATGGGTGATGCAAAAATATCAAGCTCCAATGGAATCCCTAAACTAGATGAAGATGAGTTCTCATCACTATTGTCACTATAGGAATGGGAAGATGAAAATTCCACTCTATAAATTTTTTTGAAATCATCTAAATCATGAGAGCTCTAATAAAGAATTGAAGAGTAGACATCAAGTTAAGAACTCATATGGTGTACAAATCCAAAATCTATAATCCATGAAGATAAAGATGATGATGATGATAATGTATCAAATAAAGCCTTTCCTTTCGATTTATCTTTGTCCTTACTATTTTCCTGATTTGAAGAAGATGCTTTGATAGAATTAGTTACCCCAGAATTATTCTCTTTGAGTAGAAAGGTGAGGTGCTCAATTTTATTTTTCATAGACCAATATTCTTCATGACAATTTTTCTTACAAAAGGAACACTCAACTTTGTCAATTGTTGATTTACTTTGTTGAGATAAGTTATCCTTTTTGAAGTTGTCAATTTTATTTTCTTTCTTCCCTTCCTTTTTCTTTTTAGTGTTCTTCTCTTTACCATTTAGTTGCTTTTAATTTGCTGCAATTAGAACTTCTGGCTTATTATTTTTAAAGTGCCCATTTGAATTAACTTTTCTTGCTCTCTTGAAATATTAGAAATAAAGTCATCTAAGGTGGTCATTTTCCATGAGCAACCAAGAGCTCTTTTAGAATAATAGAAAGTAGAGACAAACACAAAAAATTCAAAACCTAGTTTAGAAATTATAGAAAGGATTAATTGATCCTCTTTCTTCTCAGTTCCACAATATTTTAATCACAATTTCAAAGATTTAAGTTTAGCGGAAAAATCCTCTAAAGTTGTAAAACTTCTATGAATTAGACCTAAGAGTTGATTTTCCAACTCATGACTTCTAAGTTCATTAGTTGTCCCAAATAATTTTTAAAAGAGCTTCCCAAACTATGTTGGGTGTTTTCAAGTTCTAATAAAAAATACTAATTCAGAAGATAAATTTAAACAATCCAAATGCTTGGTTATAAAAGAGAAGATACTAAATTGATGTCTATTAACTCATTTGAATACAATTAAATAGGCTATATAAGTAGTTTTGTAACTGTATAACCATATAAATAGAGTAGTATTTTTATTCAATAATAATAAATCTAAAGATAAACTGATGCGATTAATGTAAAACACCAACATTCCCCCCTTATTATATATATTAATCTAAACAAGAGTGGAAGTTGCAAGGGTTTTAATCCCAACCCTCTGAAGAATTTTATGAAGCGCCTTCACCAATCCTCCTCACTCTCTCATAAAACATTGAACTGACAACACACTACAACATTTGAGGTCAAATTTTGATGCCGATTTGCAACACCAGTACAATTTGTGTTTGTTTTTTGTGTTTTTTTTGCAAGTGCCCCCAACTGTGTCATAATAGAAATGATGTTGTCATAATTGCGACACCTATAAGTTTACAAACAAAAGAAAAAAAGAAAAAGAAAGTGTCATTTGTAATTTGTGAATTCGAAGAGCTTCCGCGAAGATGGCACTGCACTTTTGCGTGGTGCGAATAGGGCATTCGAGTTTCGCATACGCGAAGAGGCCGACACCATGTGGGAAGAGGGCACTGGCACTTAAGGTAGGCATTTGAGCTTTGTCTTCTCATTAAATCAATTTTAGTGTCATTGTTTACATCTTAGCATTGTTAATAGTGACATTGTTTACATCTTAGCATTTGGAATGCTCGATGACCCGTGATCTTTGAGAGCTAGGGCATTGTTGCTATTACCTTCAAGGCATTGTGTGAAGTGTTTGATCTTTGTTTATTTGTTTTTCTGTTGATATTCACTATGTGGTAGTCCCTGTTTATGATCATTTCATGAGGAAATGTCTTAATGGCTCGCAGGCTGCAAGGCTAGGGCATTATACATTGTTTATGAGCTCACTATTGAATACTGGCATTGTTTACATCTTTTCATTTGGAATGCTTGATGACCCGCAAGGTTTGAGAGCTAGGGAATCATTTCTATTACCTTCAAGGTATTGTGTGAAGTGTTTGATCTCTCTTTATTTATTTTTCTATTGATATTCACTATGTGGTACTCTCCGTTTATGATCATTTCACGAGAAAATGTCTTGATGGCTCATGCGCAACAAGCTAGGGCATGATACACTATTCATGAGCTCACTGTTTAATACTGGCATTGTTTACATCTTTTCATTTGGAATGCTTGATGACCTATGAGCTTTGAGAGCTAGGGCATCATTTCTATTACCTTCAAGGCATTGTGTGAAGTGTTTGATCTCTCTTTATTTTTTTTGGTGTTGATATTCACTATGTTGTACTCCCCATTTATGATCATTTCATGAGGAAATGTCTTGATGGCTCAGAGGCTGCAAGCTAGGGCATCATACATTGTTCATGAGCTCAGTGTTTAATACCTGGCCAGGCCATGTAAATGGTACTAGGCCAACCCAATCAGCCCAACAAAATGTGTCATGTTTATCTTTGTCAAATACACTCATTCACCATTTTGTTCTTGTTCTTCACACAAATATTGCATCAAAAGTAATTGTAAATAATGATTCAAAGAAAAAAGAAATAACTACAATAGATCAGACCCCAAAAGAATACAGTCAACTACAATAGCTCACAGTCTCAATAAAATAAATAGTGTATAAAAAATATATGGTGCACAACAACAACAAGCTTGCAATGATAGCAATAACATTGCATGATAAAATTCAATACTCTTAGTTTTTATTCATATTGCACATGCATAATGGTAGATGAGGATCAGTAATAGGGTGCCTAGCATTGCTTAGATCCTTTGGATCTAACCCCATCTTTTCCTTCCTTGCAAGTTTTGGATCATACAAGAGCATACTGGATTGAACCCCGGGTCAACACTTCATTACTTTAGGCAATGTCTAGTACCTTCATAATTTATGTTCATCCACTTATGTATGTTTTCATTCATTCATATTTTTTAGAAAGTTAGCTATTAGTGACCATATATGATGATTCTTGATGTTTTTGGGTCATTTGATGAAAATATGTAAAAGTTTTCTAAAAGTTTATATTTTTTATTTCAATTTTTAAAATCATAAAATGAATAAAATTTATAGATAACAAATTAAGATAATCTTTGTCTTCACTTGAAACAAAAACATAAAGCTCATAAAGAATGGTAAAAACATAAAGCTCATAAAGCATGGTAAAAGAGGGCCCTAACTGTGGTAAAATGGGAAAGTTGCCACCTTGCATTGCTCTTCATATGGCAGCTATGAAGGAACTATGTTATAAAATTTCAAGGCATGAAATTTTATAATTTTTGACATCATACTTTTTTCTCCTTGCATTGAGTTTACAATGTGGGGGACTCGAAGAAAGTATATGTAAACTTATAAAATTTCATGCCTTGAAATTTGGCATGAAATTTTTTAATATAGTTCCTTAGCATTTGATCTTTATATGGAAGCCATGACTTGAGGTAGGCATTCAAGCTTTGTCTTCTCATTAACTCATTTTCATTTTCATGGCATTTGTTGATTTAATGGAAAATATGAATGTTAATACTGGCATTGTTAATATGAATATTCACTATGTGGTACTTCTGATTTATGATCATTTCATGAGGAAATGTCTTGATCGCTCATGGGCTACAAGCTAGGGCATGATGCATTGTTTATGAGCTCACTATTTGAGCACCCCATGTCCCTATTTGATTGGTCGGTGCTCTGTCTGTTATATTGGTGCTATTAGATCAAATAGGGACATCAGTAATAAAATAATACACTTACTATTTTGAATTTGAGCTCTGGCATCATGCAATGTTATTGCTATCAAAAAAATAAGTGTATTAATGTATGATCTAATAGCAACAACCTCATTGATCATTACTTTTGAATCCTCCATCATTATAGAAGAGATAAGTACCTACAACTATATTTCATAATTCCTCCTTTGAAGTCATAGGCAGCAAAAACTGTAGTGGTGATTATTCACCAATTGGTGAATGTCGCTTGCCATCGACCCCCGATTTGGTGAATATATTAGCCACCTAGGAATGATCATATCACCCCACAATTATGAAAATTAGGTCCAATGCCCGAGCTCATCGCCAATGGCATATAATTTTTGGGCACAATATTTTTTGAACATTCACCTATAATTTCAAAGCGGCCCCAAATGGACAGCCTATATTCACCAATATATATATATATATATATATATATATATATATATATATATATATATATATATATATATATATATATATATATATATATATATATATATATATATATATATATATATATATATATAGGTGTACCCAACTTCACCAACCATTTTACGGACGCATGTCTCAAACCGATTGATTTTCACCAACTTTATTAATATTACCATGGTATTAGACGACCCATAATCGCCTAGGATATAACATAAGACATGTTATAATTATGCGGGCTTCACCAAATATTTGGACACCGACCTAATACCTCCCACCCAATTCACCAATAAAGATTAGTATAAATGCATTCACACATCACTGTTATTGTACACAATTTGGATCAGTTCAACTTCAATTGGATTGATAGCGAAGTTCAGACTATTGAGTCTTGACTGCTTTGGTGAGTCGCGACTGCAATTGAATTTGAGGCAAAGGTAAATGATTATTATTCTATGACTATGTAAACATTGTATATTATAGTTCTATTGTCATTTGTCACTTCTTCAACAAGTAAACATTTTTTAACATGTTTTTTTCACTAGTAGGCTAGTAGCCTTTATTTCGTTGAAGAATCAAGATGTCAAAAAAGAATAAGGGTAAGACTCCCACATATGGGGAAAGCCAAGAGAGGCCAACAAAGTGCAGAACCTTATCATCATACTTTGGTCATGGTGTTGGAAATATTTCTAGCCAAAATTGGGATGCTACTTCATCACAAGAAGATTTTCAAGATTCACAACCTGAGGCTGAACCTACGGGACATATTAGAGAAGTCAACAAACCTGATATCTCAAATCATGATGAACTTGAAGAAGATTTTCAATTAAATACCTAGAGTAGCCACAATGATATAATCAACATGGATGAGACTGAGAATGTTAGAGAAGATGACGGTACAGGGAAGAAAAGAAAATACAAATCAAAGAATGACAGAATGTGGGATTTGTCGAGGAATTTTCAAATAGAATGGGTGTCAAAGTATCCATTCATTGAGCCAGTGGATAATCCAATTGAAGGGGAGCCTCTAGTAGGATGCAGATGTAAGATTTGCAGTGAGATAAATATGAAAGAAAAGAGGTTGCAGCTAAAAATCGACACCATAAAGAAGCATATGGGTAAAGTTTACAAAAACAAAATGATAGATGGAGTTCAAAACTTAGTGATAAGATGGAAAATAGAGGAATCTCAGCATGTTAGGAATGCAGAATTATATGAATTTTAGCATAATATAAAGATGAAGCCTGGTGAAGTTAAAGGCTCTATTGAAGCTTGTTTTGGAAAAGCATTGGAAGTAGAACTAATGGGAAAAGTTGTTCAGTTAAGTGTTGTGTTTAATATTTTGAGTAGAGGGTGTCCTATGACTGAGTACCCATCATTGAGTGCTTTATTACACTTCTTGAAAGTTCGTAACTATCCTAACAGTCATTGGTCAGTAAACAGTGGATGGGAATGGGCAAGTTGTCTTGCCGAGATTGAAAAAGAGGATCTGAAGGAAAAAATTAAAGAGTCAAATTTTATTGCATTGTCTTTAGACAAGGTTACAACAGTAGACAATACTTCCTGGGTATGCATGCATGTTTATACTGTACAAAATTTTGTTCGCCAACCTCATCTACTAACTGTTGCTAAAATGAGGGATAATGTGACAATGGAAAATTTATTTGAACTAGTAAAGAGTTCTCTAATTGAATATGGAGGTATAAATGACATGACCATTGCCGAAAAGCTGGTGTGTGTTGGAGCGGATGGAGCTTCAGTAATGCAAGGCCATAGGGGTGGTATTTGTATAAAGATACAATCTTATTTTGCACCCTACATTACTCCCATTCACTGCATGGCCCACAGAATGAATCTAGCTTTTGGAGTTGTCAGCAAGCATGCTCCAGTACAAAAAATTGAAGCTTTAATCAAAGAGCTTTACCAATACTTTTTTCGAAGTCCGAAACAATTTAGGGAATTTCAACACTTTTCCGAAGGACTAACCGATGGGAACAAGCTTCTTAAGGATAATGATACCAAATGGATCTCTTTGGATGGACCAGAACATCAAGTTTTTCAAGAATATCAATCGTTGCTTGGTCTAATGAACCCAAGTCATGATGGGCAACCAAAATTTCCTGCACTGTTGGCAATGTTAACTAATGTAGAGACACTGTTAACATTAGCAAGTATTCTCCCCATGCTTGAGGAAATGAGAAATTTAATGAAAAAGGCCCGGCAAAGAGCTATGTATATTGTAGAATATGCTTCGATGCATAAATTGACATGTGTGGTGCTTGATAGTCTCTATCAATTATGTGAAGATGATGTAAAATTTGCTAGCTAGCTAAAAGTCATAGATTTGGACAATCCTGATAACTTTTTAAAAATAGGTTCAAACAAGGAGTTATGCGCAGAAGTTTGTGAAGTTGAGATACCAATGCACTACTTTGCCAGGATCGAGTCCAAGGAACCAAGAGAGAACACCAGGACTCGGCTAGCATCAAGTATTAAAAGGGAAGACTTTACCAAGATCGTTGAGTCTGTAACAGCTTCTGTGAAGCACATTGCCTATGATTTTTCCTCACAGATTAGAGCAAGATTCCCTCTAGTCAAACTACTTGAATGCATGGCTATTGTGTTTCCTCGATATTGGAGTATGAACAATCCGAAAGATTTTAAAACTAGGCTACTAACTTTGATAGATCATTTTTGCAAAACCAATGGAGTAACTCTAAATGGAATTTTAGATGGAAATCATTTGAGAGAGAAATCAGGTCATTTTTCAATAACAATGAGGGAAAAATATAATATTATGTAGAACCCTCATGAAGATGGATCGGTATCAAGGCTTTGGAAAAATCTAGCTAAGAGAAAATTGTTGATTGATTCAATATCAGAATATTTCAAGCTTTCTGATTTATGTCTGACGATGATATTGGGATCGATGGATGATGAGAGATTTTTCGGTGCTTTGGGATTCCTAAAGTCAAAGCTAAGAAACAAACTAGACAAGAATCTAGAAAATTGCTTGAGGGTCTATACATGCAGGTATGAAGTCAATACTTTTCCTTACAAAAGGGCACTGAAATTATGGAGGAAGAAATGTCAGAGAAGAGGGATGGGCAACATTTCAAACCAAAGTGGGACTGGGAATGGGAATGCCAGAGACAATGATGTCACTGACTCATGTACTACTGGTACTGGTACTGCTAGCGGTGAACATCAATTAAGCAGTGGTATGTAGAGTGAAGAAAACATATCGAAGAACCAAGGAATCTATGAAGGTTATGGTGCTGAATTTGACGATCTCAATGATGATATGATGTGGTAGCTTGAAGTTGAACCATTGTAGAAGTAGCAGTTCCTAGCCTTCTAGGTATTTATTAAACTTTTTCCTAAAGTTTACTGTCAGTTTCTATATCTCATCATTAGTCATGCATAATAGCATATTCCAATGTAAAAAACATGAATGTGGTTGATAATGTCATCAAGATTCAATTCCACAATTAATAATGGTTTTCATTTGCATTATTCAGCTCATATGGTACAATTCTTGTAGATTTTTCATTATTTGTTTTGACAACATAGCAATTCATATGTTAGAATTCTTAGAGTTAGAAATACTAATTCTCATTAATTTAATTACAAATATGATACAATGTAACAATTCATTCATTAATACTAGTAAGAACACAACTCTATGATTTTGTTTACAAAACTCAATGACTCAATACCCATTGGCAATTTTGCACATTGCCCAATTTCAATTTCACTACCCTAAGCCAATGAGTAATGACCCTGAATTCCCTTTTATTGAAACAAGGGAGCAACAACAACTTCAGGTCGATTTGCCTAATGTGAAGTGAGAAGTCTCAAAATCTAAATTAGTAAGACAACTAAAAGTCTACAACATCTCTACAACTTTAGTTGTACATTTCTACATTTGACAGGCTGGTTTAGTAAATTAGCATTGGCAATAGCATCTGGAAGGCTACATCATTCATCCTATTCAAAAAACAAAGTTCAAACTTGTTACTTTAAACTCAATTCTAGACTCTAGTATTTAGGATAATATCAAAGATATATACTAAAGATATAGAGATGATTGAAACTGGAAGTACTTTCACATACTATGATTGATGAGATCAAGATGATTCTATCAGTTTCTTTAGCATACTCCATTCTTCGTCGATTGGAAGGGAAAAATTTGTCATTTTATAGTACATGACCTGCAACCTCATCAGCCATCCATACTTGGAAGAGTGAGTTGTAAGAAATGTTCCTTCCATTACTGCATTCAAATTTGTGAATGTTTTGATGCACTTTGCAATGCCTTCATAAGTTTTGTCCTGAGGAAGGTTGCCTAAATCAGACATCATTGTGTCCTCCAACTTTTTTTTGTAAGCTTCTCTTCCAATGAAACTCGCTGATGAGAAATTAAGACTAGGACTCAACAAACCAAGAGATATCAATTTTCTTGTTTTACTATTCATCTTGGCGAGCTTTGGCCCAAATAAGGAAACATTTTCTTCTCCTTCTGTTAGTTTCAAACATTTTTGAAAGATAGAGTTTGCCTTTATTGTTGTAGCAACGCGGTCTTGAATTCCCTTGCTTGCCAAATGCTTGTCACTACTTTTGTTGATTTCTTGCATAATCTGCTTTGCAGTTTTCTTTCTCTGACAAAAACTTTTGTTCTTCTTAATGTGCTCTCTCAGCTTCCCAAAAATATTTGTAAGAGTTTCATTCAGTTCAAACCAATCACACAACCTATCATAAGACATCTTTATTTGGCCCTAGAAGAATTTTTTTATTTGCTTGACTGTATTATTTACATGGTCATTCAAGTTGTTTTCATAATTTTTAATTGTATTATTTTCCTTCTTTAGGTCTTCTCTCATTTCTAAGAACTTTTCTTATTTCCTCTGCTTTCTCTTCCCACTCTTTTTCTTTATGTTCCCACTATTTTTTTTTACCCTCTCATTCTCCAATTCTTTCTTTAAGTCATTGGTTGCCTTTCCCACACTCTCCAAGTTTTTGTAAATACTTAATGAAGAGGCTTTTTCATTCTAAAGTTTTTGTTCGCTCTGTTTGAATTTTTCCCTCAAAGATTTCAATTCTGCCTCAATATGTTCTTGCTGTCCAAATCCAATTGCTTCTTTAGAGGATGAATTTTTTATCCTTCTCTCTAATTCTCTACACCTATTTTTGTTTGCTTTCTCAGTTGCCTTTACATTTGCTAGGTCTGCCTTTAACTTATCTATTGTTCCCTGAAGCTTTCCTTTCTCTCTCTCCAACTTCATCAGTGAACTGTAGACCACTTGGTTGGTCATTTTCGACACATTTATCTTGTCCACATTTTAAATTTTGGATAAATCCATTTGGAGGGTGCTAACTTGAAATTGAGATGGATCTAACTAACTCTCTGGTGGATTTTTATCTCTAGCTGGGGGAATAAAAACCATGAATTCCATCATATCTTTATTTGGGTCATATGTGGGAAATAGCTTGTTTGTTGCAGGTTCTGCCTCACGAGCAACAACAACTGCTTCCATCTTCATTGTCTTACTATGTTGTCTATTCCTATATTTTGATTGTTCATAGTTAGTTACAAAATCATTGTAATGAAAATCAGGGTTTTGTGACACAATTGAATTTTTGAATGGTGAAATAGCACTTGCACTGATGTAGGAGCTCCCACCTATGTTGCCTATGGTGCTGCTAATTACATTATGCAGATTAGTAACACCCTGACCCATTACAAGTTGAGTATTTGGACTGTTCTGAACTTGAGGGTTTTGTCCTGAAGGTTGGCCAATTAGTGGAGTCCCAGTCACCATTGGCATTGTTGTACCAATACTTGTCAAAAAAATTTTCTTCTTTACACTACCTTGATTTGTGGGAACAATTATTTTCGTGACTGTCTATAATGTCCTTTTTGAACCACTAGTTGTAGTTGTAGTGCTTGATTCAGATTGAATCTGAGTGCTTGGAACAAATGGAACTGTATTTGAAGCTAAAACAAGTGGAATTGATTAAGTTGATGAATATGATGATTGAACTCCAAGCCCAAGGCCTGGTTTCACACCATGTTTTGGTTGAGGTGCTGGGTCAAGTAAAGACCAAACCCCTTGTCTAGTAGGACCCAAACCACCAAAACCTTGGTAGCCCATTTTTTGTATAATATCTACCCCTTTGGTATATTGATCTTTTTTGGAGGCATCAACTCCTCTACTAATTGAATATACTATATTGGATGTGGGATTCACAAAATCCTAGTCATCGTCATCGTCATCATAATTGTCAACTAGATATGCTTCATCTAGATGCTCCTTATTCCACAATTCGTTAAACTTTGTATCCTCTTCCACATCATAAAGATCTGCAGAGGTCTTTGGCTCACCGAGATTCTTCCTCATTTCCCAAAAATTAGAAATTTTGGCTCGAGTCCAATTATCATTAATACATTCATTCATTAGCTTTTTTGGAATAGAATTTGTAGATGGTTGAGTAGCTTTCTAGTGGAAATTGGATGATGTCATACTCATGGCTTCTACTTTTCCTTTTTATTTGTGCAATGCCATAATTTTTTATGACAATTCTTGTATTGACATATTATTTTCAGCAATATATTTCTCCATCTAGTTTTTGACCTCCTCCTAGGAATCCATGTTTTTAAAATTTGCAATCAATGGCATACTTTCATGTTGACATTTGCTGGCAGAGTTCCCATTCTCTTTAAGCTTTGTTGCAATTATGTTGAGTGGATCATACTGCCAGTGACTGTCAACATCAAAGTGAAAAATTGTAAAAATGGCTTTTGCCACTTTGAATCCTCTTCTCTCAAATGTGAACCCTCCAAATGAGAAAGGCAAGGAAGGAAATATCATTTTCTTTTGCTGACCACTAAAGAGTACATCTGTGCTCTCCATTTGTCATATATATTCCAATGCAAATACCCTCTCTGTGATATGTATTGGAAGTTTGTAGGGTTCTACTACTGAACTATAAAACCTTAACTCTGTATACTCTTCCATGAAGTACCAGTCAACCAATTGTATTTTACTTCCAAGTTGAATTAAATCTCTACAACTAGAAGGTAATCTAGGCATTGGAGTGCTTGTAATTTTATTGTTGTAGTTCCTTCTGTTATCAATCATCCTTATCTGAGGTGTCAACTCATATATTGGATTTTGGCCCTCACTGTAAAGCTTGTTTGTCTGAAATATTGCATGATGCTTTGCTAAGAGAAGATAGCACAAGTAGGTTGTGAATCTAAATGTCTTATATGAACCTATTTTAATCATTACTAATTGTTCTTGCATGCAATGAACAATGTGCTCAATAAAAAAATATTTTACTGGTTCTTTTTCAAAATGAATATGAAAAAGCATTTCAAGGATGTTGGCACCCACTTCTTTGTTACTATCCAATCCCAAACAAAATGCTAGCAAGGAAATACTGTCCTGAACCCATGGCACAAAAATTTCATAATCATAAGGAGGCCTATGATCTGGACTTAGGCTTGAACTATTTGTAATTGTTATTCCTTTGATATAAGAATCTCTCTGTGTTGCATCTATTTTATCATAATCCTCTGCCAACTTTCTTAGGTCAATTTGCACGTTTGAGTTTTGTTGTTCAAACCCTAGGTTTAATAGACTAGAAAATTCACTCTCGGTTATGGACAAAATTTCCTCTTGAGTATTTTTATTCACAATTGCTTTTTTATTTTCATCATAATTTTTGGCGCAGACCATGACAATTTCTGGGCAACGGAATACTTGAGGTAACGCCATGCTTGCCAACCCAGCATTCCATGATGCAATTTTATTTGCCATTGCATTTACCTTTGGGTTAAATTTAGAAAATTTGGAACCCTTATTTGGATCGTTCCACTTGTTTTCAATTGCAAATCTAATTTCCATTATTCCCTTATTTCCATGAATAACAGGATCATAAATATCATGGACTACATCTGTGAAACTTGGTTTTTTAAGTAGATTGTGGAATTCTATTATCCAACTCAAGTCTTTTTACTCATAGTCTTATTCTTGATAATTGTTTTGCCCATTGTGGTAAGCTGGTAAGTGGTAACCTAAACCAGTATCACTATTTACTGATAGGAAAATTCAAATATTTATACACAACTACAGCCTACAAGCCTACAATTTACAGGGGTGATTCAAGAATCAAAATTAAACCCTAACAAGTAACAAAATAATTTTTTTCTATAATATAAAAAGTAAAGTTGTAAATCAAGAGATTTGAAAAATTTAAAATGCAGGACCTATGTGTTCAGGATTTTAGTAGTTACCCGTTACCCTTAGCTTCAATTTTTGCAGACTTTGACTAGGAACAGGTTACAGAGCTTTAGCTGAGAGACTTTGTTGCACTTGCTTTCCTCAACATAGAAATTTAGAATCTGTAAACCATTTCTAAATCCGCAAAAGTGAAACTTAAAGCACCAAAATAGTACAATCTAGAGTCGTCACCACTCATTTGTGATCTAACGGCTGACTCGCCTGACGACTACGAGTCAGACGTGTCATGTCATCATCAAATGACATTGTTGGTAGGACCATGTGAGTTTTGATACTTCGAGTGGAATGTCTTATGTGTTTAGTGACACGTGTCATGATTCTGTAACAGGGTTTGAAAAGATGGCATCGCTTTTCCCTTTCATCCCAAAATACAACTTCATTCGTTGATCTACAATAATCCAATGGTCATAATGGCGATGTGTGCCTATGGTACTGGTGGCCTCGGGCCCCCGTGGTCATGCATCCCATTAACTCACCTAGTCACCACTCACCTGACGGCCGAGTCAGATGTGTCACGTCATCATCAAATGGCATTATTGGTACTTGGCAGGACCATGCGAGACTGCGAGTGGAACGTAAGACTCTTACGTGTTTAGTGACATGTGTCATGTTTCCAGAACGGGTTTCAAAAGATGGGGTTTCTTTTTCCCTTTCATCCCAAAATACAACTTCAGTCGTTGATCTACAATAATCCAATGGTCATAATTCCATTGTGTGCCTATGGTACTGGTGACCCCGGGCCCCTGTGGGTCCCATTAACTCACCTAGTCACCACTCAACTGACAGCCGACATGTCTCATGATTCTGGAATGGGTTTCAAAAGATGGGTTTTCTTTTCCCTTTCATCCCGAAGTCCATCATGCATCGTCAATCTGTGCTCATCCAACGGTAGTTATTTGCAACAGACATTGTTAAATGTTATAATGTTATTTTTTCCTTTATAAATATTAATTAATAATGGATAATAAGTTAATAACATTTAAAGTTATTTAATTGAATAGTAACAATTTTAGCCAATCAAATTCAAAATGCACTATTTTTTTAATAATATTAAATTCTAATAAATTTCAAAGGTCGAAGTTAAGGACCAAGGTTAGTGTTTAGAGATAATGACATTTTTGTGGTCGCTAAGTCGCTGACTCCCTAGGTCTCCCAAACATGAGTTAAAGTAATTTTTTTATTGATTAAATAGTATACTTAATGTTAAAATGATATTTTTTATTGCTTATAACTTTAACATTGATAATGATAATTATAATCACATATAATTATCATACCTTAAAATTAGAAAACAATAAATTATTTCTCTAACCTTATTAATTCATTTGTCTATCAAATTGATTATATAGTATTCTTAAAGTTAAAATGATATTTTTTATTGATTTAGATTATAACTTTAACATTGGTAATTATAATCATAGATTCACATATAATTCTCATACATTATAATTAGAATACCATAAATTCTTTCTCTAACCTTATTAATTCATTTGTCCTTCAAAATTCTATAAATCTTTCATATTAAATGTATGAGTGTGTGAATTTTGACAAGTAACATTATCCAAACTTAATGTCAGTACTCAGTGATAACTGATAAGACATTTCTTTTATTAATACATAGATAAATCATAAAGCAACTAATTAAAATATTGCAATCACAGTGACAGAGAAGTCTAAGAACCATTTTTTGTACAAATTGAAATGAGCTAAAGCTTGCGGAATTTTTTATTGATTTAGATTATAACTTTAACGTTGATAATTATAATCATAGATTCACATATAATTCTCATACATTATAATTAGAGTACCATAAATTCTTTCTCTAAATGTATTAATTCATTTATCCTTCAAAATTCTATAAATCTTTCATATTAAATGTACGAGTGTGTGAATTTTGACAGGTAACATTACCCAAACTTAATGTCAGTACTTAGTGATAACTGATAAGACATTTCTTTTATTAACTATAACTGTCTACATTGTACAAATGTGATACATGTAACATCATACATATCTAATACATAGATAAATCATAAAGCATCTAATTAAAATATTGTAATCACAGTGACAGAGAAGTCTAAGAACCATTTTTTGTACAGATTGAAATGAGAGAAATTTTCATTGTTTTCTTTTCATAAAATTATAATTACATAAATATTGTGCAGTTCCACTTCCAGAACAAAGAGGAACCTACTATAAACAAAAAAAACAAAAAAATGAGGTATGTTTTTATAAAACAAAAACCACTAGAAGACTAGTAGTCCAGTCACCAATGTCTACTTCTAGTACAATAGTAAATACTACAAAAAGAAACATACTATAAACAAGAAAAAACCATAAACTTTTTATCAAAAAAACCATTCGTAGTCCTCTACTGATTTTGGCCTTCGGCTCCATCTAAGTAGAATTCATGAGAGATGATTATCTGCATGAATTCATCCAGCCACCCGAATTCCCCCCCCTCAGCCTCCTCTTCGTCAAGGGAAAACCACTTTCGGAGGAAATCGCTAGCAAGTAGGGCCCATCTCCTATGGCGCTTGTACTGCCCAGCATTGAGGCCCAAAAGAAAAGGTTGTCTGGCCACATTCTAGCCTAGGAGGAGAAGCTTGGGTATTTCCATTGCCCAAGGGATCCCCACCCCTATTTTTGTGAACATGACAACACTAATGTCATCCCCCAGGTACTCTTCTTTAAACACCCTCCTCAGCAGCATTAACATCTCCACCTTCTCTCCTCTGAGGTCGAGAAAAGATGCCAAAAAATGGGACGTAATGTTCGTGTTGACCTAGTGCCTATCTTCATTATTCTGAAACCTTGGCCCAGGACCATTCTCATAGCCTCTATAACGAAAGGCCCACCCTCCTTACAAATAGATTATAAGGCTTCATCAGTAAAGGAACTCAGAACGGCCTTCTGGGCCTCCTCAGATGTGCATATAAGCCTAATTGGAGTGCCCATCTGAAATAGTAAAACTATAGAAAACTTAAAAACAAATTATTTGAAGACTACAAACCCTAAACAAAGAAATTATCTAGCAAATGCCAAAGATGAATCAATGAATAATGAAGAGAGATCATTTATAAATAGCCCTTGAATTATGGATCATTACTTAGCAATAAATTATTTTGTCTTTAATGGTATTAAATCCATTGTCCTTACCATACCTCTAAATCTTTCATGAAAATCTTTCCCCTAAATGCATGCGTGTGAGAAATTAATATTTTATCCTTAATCTTTTATATTTGGCAGTAAATCTTTCCCATAAAAGCAAAAAATGTCAGATATCAGTTATAGCATCTGTAAGAATTTGGAAGTGGTGCGTGTCTACTCTGCATGACAAGTTAAAGAATGTCATTTCTCACTAACAAGGCATTTATTGCTTTAGATTTAAGAGGTTACAAGTTCCACTATAGTAATAGAACTATGAATATCAATACCAACATGTGTACACTGTATTCTGCAAACAAGTAACCCTTATTTGATATGTGTCAACATTTTGGTGACTTCCTCCACAACTTTGTTTCCTTCAAGAAATTGGGACCAAAATTAAACTTCAGCCATTGATCTTGGATCATCAGACGATATCAAATAATATATTTAACATTAGAAAATAATGTATGTATGTTAGGTATGTTAGTCTAAGGCATTATAACAAAATATTTCCCATCTTTTGAAAACCGCCAATAAAATAAATAAATTTTCAAATGGTACATAAAATTCACCAATAGAAATATTTTTTTACCCTTTAAAAGAAATTCATTCACCTCATATATTATTATTTTTTACTTGAAAAGAAAATTACTCGCCTCATATATTATTATTTTTTACTTGAAAAGAAAATTATTTGCCTCATATATTATTATTTTTTATTTGAAAAGAAAATATTTCACCAGCAATTTATGAAATTTTCATTCAGCGGGGAAAAAATCACCAATAAAAACTATGAAAAATCATGGAATCGAAAAAAAAATTTGCCTGCATTAAAACAAATTCTCCCCTAAAATAATGTACGATTTGCCAAGAGTTTACATTTTTTCCTAAAAGGGGGTTTCTTAAAGTTATCCTTGGTCATAGGTTAGTTTAACTATTGGACAATGAGCTGATAGGAGTTTCGAATAGATTTGAATAAAAACTAAGAGTTGAATTTTATCATCCAATGTTATTATTGTCATTACATGCTTGTTGTTTTTGTGCACCATATATTGTTTTATACACTCTTTATTTCATTGAGATTGTGAGCTATTGTAGCTGACTGTATTCTTTTGGGGTCTCATCTATTGTAGTTGTTTCTTTTTTCTTTGAATCATTGTTTACAATTAATTTTGATGCAATATTTGTCTAAAGAACAAGAACAAAATGGTGAATGAGTGTATTTGACAAAGATAAAATGACACATTTTGTCAGGCTAATTGGGTTGGCCTGGTACAATTTACTTGCCTTGGCTAGATATTAAAAAGTGAGCTCATGAATAATCATCCTACTACTTACACTGCAATTTCTATGTCCACTTACAATAATAAATTATAGAGTTTCACTACAATTTCTATGTCCACCGCCATTAAAATATATCACTCCTCCTGTTATATAGGCATCCTTCTCATTAAATGTTTCCATTAAAATATATCACTCCTCCTATTATATAATGTATATGCATACTTGTTTAAAATGCCATACTTGTTGCTCTTAAATATTATTACCATTTCACTCAAATTTACATGACATTAAAGCTAAGCCCAAAATGTATACATACGTGTAAGTATAGGAGAAGCTAGATTCTGCAACTATTGAAAGTTAAAAAAAACTATACCAATAGCAGCTTACGAGAAACTATACTTGTGCTTACCACACCATACCTCAGCATCATAATTCTTATCATTTTCAAGATTTAGCGAGGCTTTGTACCACACAATGTCCATAGATTTTTATGCAACACTGATTTAGGCTGGAGGTAAACTACATGTGTCAGGTAAACAACATGGTTGAATTCAATCTCTTTTGCACGTTTTCAAGCATTTTCCCACCAATACAAGCGTAAATAACACATTGAACGTAATCTACAAACACTGTGTGGTATGAAATCTCATTGAAGCTTGAAATATATCACTCCTCATGTTATTGTCAAAATTAAATTCAAATATTTCTCAAAACATTTATTCTTGTAGAATTATGATATCCTTATCTCAATAATAAAACAATCTTGCATAATAGCTTTTGAATCACATTAATACACACCCATGTTTTGTAGCATAGTTCATTTTAAAGTGTATGGCTTGATTATGCACATGCATAATTGTAGATGAGGATCAGTAATAGGGTGCCAGGCATTTCTTAGATCATTTGGATCTAACCCCATCTTTTCCTTCCTTGCAAATTTTGGATCATACAAGAGCATACTGGATTGAACCCTAGGTCAACACTTCATTACTTCAGGCAATGTTTGGTACCTTCATTATTTATGTTCATCCACTTATGTATGTTTTCATTCATTCATATTATTTTGAAACTTAATCTTTATGAGCTCAAATTCAAAACAGTAAGTGTATTATTGTATTACTGATGTCCCTATTTTATTACTGATGTCCCTATTTGATCTAATAGCATCAATATAACAAATAGAGCACTGACCAATCAAATAGGGACATGAGGTGCTCAAACAGTGAGCTCATAAAATAATATATTTAGTCTTAATAAAATTTTTTAAAACAACATATATTGTGTGAAGTGTTTGATCTCTCTTTATTTGTTTTGGTGTTGATATTCACTATGTGGTACACCCCATTTATGATCATTTCATGAGGAAATATCTTGATGGCTCGCGGGCTGCAAGCTAGGGCATCATACATTGTTCATGAGCTCACTGTTTAATACTGACATTTTTTACATCTTTTCATTTGGAATGCTTGATGACCCGCGAGCTTTGAGAGCTAGGGCATTGTTTCTATTACCTTCAAGGAATTATGTGAAGTGTTTGATCTCTCTTTATTTATTTTTTAATTTATATTCACTATTTGGTACTCCCCGTTTATGATCATTTCATGAGGAAATATCTTGATGGCTTGTGGGATGCAAGCTAGGGCATCATGCATTGTTTATGAGCTCACTATTTGAGCACCTCATGTCCCTATTTGATTAGCTAGTAATCAAATAGTGAGCTCATAAACAATGCATGATGCTTGAGCTCAAATTCAAAATAGTAAGTGTATTATTCTATTAAGACTAAATATATTGTTTTATTAAGATTTCATTAAGACAAAGTATTTTGGGTTAGTTTTATGTTGTTTTATAAGATTTTATTAAGACTAAATATATGATGTAAACTCATAATTATACTTGATATATATATATATATATATATATATATATATATATATATATATATATATATATATATATATATATATATATATATATATATATATATATATATATATATATATATATATATATATATATATATATATATATATATATATATATTGTTGGAAATATTCAGGAATTAACCAAGTTACTCAGAGGGGAGGGGTGAATTAGTAACTCCAAATTTTCTTTCAATTACAGATGTATTAACATGTAATTTACTTTAACCTTTGCATATAAAAAGCATGAAACTTAAAAGCATTCACAATAATGACACATAGATTTGGTTACCCAGAAACCTTCCAAAAAGAAAGTAAAACTGGGGTGGGGATGAAACCCACAAAGCTTTAATACTGCAGAATAAAGTTGGCCAGTTAAGGCTTACAATTTGATCACTTCTGATGATCTGCCCTGTTAGGAGCAATAAGGATTGCTAAATCCACCCTGTTAAAGGATTTACAAACATACAATGAAGTATGCACTCGGTAAAGAGATTTTACAAAAGACTGTTAAGTCTACCTGGTTAAAGGATTTAGTACTGATTCACCTGTTAGGATGAAACAGTAGATCTCTTGCTTTGCAACTGGATTACTGATTGAGATTCGCTGATGTACTGATCACCTTCTGTGATGAATTTGTCTTTGCTGTTCCTTATACTGTTGAAGCCCTTTGTAATTCGCTTATCTCTGCCTTTCTTTCTTTTTCACATATATTCTTCTTACATTCTTCTTGACATTTTTACAACATTGTTTATATACAAGTCTTAAACAACTAATTACAATTACAATTACAAAGTTGGCTTGACAAATAAACATAAGTGCTATTAAGTCGGCCCAAGTATGGTTACACGGTTCCTGCAAACTAACTCGGTGACTTTCTGATACTCGGCATCCACTACATTACTCAGCATCATCATGCACTCGGTAGAAGTGAAGGCATGGTTCATACTGACCACTCGGTAGGTTTTGAACTCGGTAAATACTGGTGACTCGGTAGACATGATGTTACTCGGTTTACACTGTCCTGCTCGGTTTGCACTGTCTGCTCAGTTTGCACTGTCTGCTCGGTTTGCACTGTTTGTTCATTTTGCATTGTCTGTTTGGTTTGCACTGTCTGCTCGGTTTGCACTGTCTGCTCGGTTTGCACTGTCTGCTCGGTTTGCACTGTCTGCTCGGTTTGCACTGTCTGCTCAGTTTGCATTATTTGTTCGGTTTCCACTGTCTGTTCGGTTTGCACCCAGAATGCAAATAAGTGTTGTCACTAGTGGCAATTCTGTTTAATGCCAACAATCTCCCCCTTTGGCATTAGTGACAAAAACACTTATTGGCCAAAACTTATATACATGAATCATGCTAAGTTTTATTTTGATTTTTCAAAATTTGTGTTTGTTATAGGGCTTTATATATTGTCTCCCCCTTTCAATGTGCTAACTGTTTCTATACAAATCTTCTTCTATACATATCTCCCCCTTTTTTGGCGATAATGCCAAAGGTGTATATACAAATTATTTACAGAGAGAATCCAAAATTTGATAGAAAATCAGAATGTACCTTCATTATTAGTGCCAGGGTTCTGTCCCAACTTTCTTGCAGAATCTTGCATGTTTGGATTGCAATTTGGACTTCTGCAGAGAGTTCAATCATGTGATCTGCTATAGAGAACTAATTGTCATGAATCAATGTTTTGGAATGTTCAATGTGCTTATACATTGTATTCATGATGGGAAGGATCATGTGTTGGATGTCTAGCAGTGTGGACCGGATCCTTGTGTCTTCTTTCAGTAGATCTGACTGCATATTTGATAGATATGAGATTTCCATGTGATGAGCAGAGCTTGAACTTGGTTCAAGTTGTAGCTTTTGTATGCTAATCTTCATATCCTCATCCATTTTATTCATTTTATCCTTAACATCCTTTGTGAACTCGACAATATTGCACAATCTGGCCAAAAGAGAGGTAGCATTTGAATAGGTAGATTCAATGTTTGACAAAACTGAAGACAATTCTACTTGGTTAATAGCTATGTGCTGAGCAATGTGCTCAAGCACTTTATTGTTGAATCTCTTCTCGGCTCTTTCAACTAACTTTTCTATCCCAGATGAATCCTCATTGTATTTATTAACTGCTTCTGCTAATTGTAGCAAAACATGTTGGGAGGAGTCTACTTTAATACCTAATGCATCAGACAAAATGTCCTTAGCATCCTTGATGATTTGATATTCCTTGTCTCTCTCCTCTTTAAGCTTCTTTTGTTTTGCTTTCCTTTGGAGGATCTCACCTATATTTTGCATTTGGTCCGCTGATAGATTTGCAAAATCTAATGTTGGAATCTCTATCTCTTCATCTAGGTCTATATCCTCTACTATATTCTTACCCAAAAATTTTATACTCGGTAGAGCCTTAGGCTTATCTGTACTTAATGCCTTAGTAGTAGTGACAATAGATATAGTAGGGCTGGCTATAGAGACTGGCACACTGTCTACTGGAGAGCTTAAAATATTTACACTTGTAGATTCAAAAACTGGAAAACTTACTGTTGGAAAACTTGATGATGCGGGAGACTGGAACTCGGTAGAAGAAATGGTAGTTGCTTCTGTTGTTGCAATAGATGATTGGACAAATGTTGAAGTTGTCACAACCATGCTTGAAGGTGTCTCCGGGCCGAATGTAGAAACTTTTACTGGAGAGGTAGGAAGTGATGCAATGACTTCTACTGCTATCCTCACAGTATCATCTACCTCAGTGGCTTCTTCTTGTTCATCACTGTCATCTTCAATGTCTTTTATTATGACTGTTTCAATACTCGGTTGGTGAAGATGGTATATGTTTTTCCATGTAGCATTTGCAGCCTTCACAACCGATTCAATATTGTTGATTAGAATCAAACAAGTATTGAACTTTAATGTCATCTTACTTTCATTTTCTTTTAATGCCTTCTTTACTTCATCATTTTTCAAGCTCGGCATTAACTATCTCAGGGTTTGATCAAATATGTCTATCACAGTTTTCTTTGCATTGCTCCATCTCATTTTTATTGGATTTAATAGAACTGTTGGAACCTGTGGGGCTATATCTTCAGGAGAGTATTTCCACTGTCCCATCTTTTCAATAACAACATCTTCTATTTCCTTCTGTTCTATTTCTGATCTGGTTTCATATTTAAAAGATTTTATGTTACTTACTCCAGATCCTGATCCGTCTCTAAAGAGTTTGATCTTTTCTTGAAAGTTTAGAGGAGGCCTTTTGAATACTATGTCTTTATCTGTCTTGTCTGCCTTGTCTGCCTTGCCTCTTGCATTTCTCCTTGTAAATACAGCAGTGGGAGGCTTATGTGCCTTAGTGATGAATACCTTTCCTTTCTTCTTTGCAGGTTCTGGTTCCTCTATTTTTTCATCCTTTTCCTCTTCTTCTTCATCTTTTTCTTCTTTGTCCTCGGTTATCATTTGCATTTTGGATATCCTCTTCTTTCCTTTGTTTACCGCTTGTGGAAGCTTTATGCTTAGTTCAATTCTCACCTTAACTTCATCATATGTTCCAAAATATGGAGCTTTGGGATTGACAGGCTGATTAAGAAGAGCTTCAATGATATTCTTGGTTTCATCAATATTTACCTCATAAGGAAGAGGTTTTACATATACAGTCCTCAGTTTAACTGCTTGAATATATACATTGTCACAACCCACCATAAAACAAATGTCATCCTTGTAATCTTCCACCAACTTCTGTGGAATCTAGAATCTGTCATTCATTTTCTCTTTGAAAGACTCAAAATAATTATCCATGATGCTTTCAAAATTTTCACCCATTTCTAAGATGTATTCATTTATTTCATAAAGGGCTGGCACATCTTTTCTCCATACAACTTTTCCTTTAGAAGGGAAGAATTTCTGAACATAGAAGAATAAATAGACCAATAAGGATCCAAACTTACATGGATTCTTTTTGGAAGTTTGAATGCTTTCCATGTTTTTGTTAAACTGCTTTAACAATAAGTCTGCTAGGTCAAATGTTAAGTTATTCTTGACCACTTTGTATGCTAGGTCAGTAGCTTCACAGGAGACGCTATTTTGTCGACTAGAACTGTAAATCTTATGGGCAATAATGTGTGTACCAAACTTTAGTTCAGCATCGGTAATGCTGCTAACTTTCATGCCTCTACCGTCCCACTCAGCTAGGGTTTTCTTCTCTAGTTCCATCTGACCTAGGGTTTTGGTAGTTTTTTCTTTGTTCAACATGGGAAGACCGGTGATTTGACAAATCATCTTCTTTGTGATCTCTATGGGTTGCTCAAGCCAAATCTTGCCATCATGTACACGGCTGAGAATGTATCTAACCCATTTATCTCAAAAGTTTTGAGGTAGATGTGCAATGTGAACTAAACCTTTATCTTCCAGATGTTTGTGCTCGAGTTTCAGAATACCATCCACACATAGTTCCTCACGCACAATATCTAGTTCTAGGTTCCCCATTTCATGAATTGAACAATTGAAATAATTGCGAATATCATTAATAAGTAGTACCTTAGGAGGAATCTGAGATTGAGCTCCGTTCGGATCTAGGGCTGCTGCAATTGTGGGCACGATCTTGAAATCTGGTGCTTTCCATTCCCCTTGGACTAACATATCAGATCCTTTCTTCGCTGAAGTGCTGGATGATGCCATGGTAGGTCACAAAAAATTCCTTTCGCAAAAGTATTGAATCGCTGGGTTGCTCTTGAAATTTTCTTCTCTCAAAGTGCTCAAGGTTCGCGGTGAAGAATGAGTTCGATTACTTGCCTTTTGTTTACAACTCTGTCATTAATGCTCAGTACAAATTAGGGTATGAATTCTGACAGACTGTCACCCACTAAGAATTAATTGCTCAGTAAAGACTTCGCAACTCGGTGAACTCGAGAATTCATATTACTTTGACCTCGCTCGGTAAAGACGGGTACCGACCTTGCTCGATGAAGACTGATACTGACCTTGCTTGGTAAAGACTGATACCAACCTCCCTGTGATCTTACTACATCTTGTATGCTGATTTAGATCTTTCTTTTGATTCAGTTCTGGAACTGCTTGAGATTGGTCTATGAGAATACAGTTCCAGTGCTTTCTTGGAAATTTAGTTTGAGTCGGTAGAGCCATCCATTCCATTACTTGGACTGGATTGCTCGGTAGATTTAGGAATCCATTTTTGTCTTACCTATTTCCTGACCTTAGTTGCTTCATTCTTCTTTCCATCTTCAACTTCACTAGCATTCATGTAGTTTCTGGCTATGTGACTGAGTTTAGTGCATTTGAAGCATCTTACGGTAGTATCTCTTTTCCTTAGATGATGTTTTATGCAATTCATGCCAATGTGTCCATATTCTCCACAGTAATGACATCTACACCAGGTGTTGTAGTCCCATCCAAACATTGCTTTCATGATTTATTCTGCTGGATTGAATGTCTTGGATCTGCACTCGGATGCCTTGTGACCTTGTTTGTTGCATTTGTGACAATTACCTCTAAATCTAGGTTTTTCCCTGCATTCATTTGCTTTGTGACCAGGTTGATTACAGTTGTAGCATTTTCCATTGAATTCTACCTTTTTATTGCTCCAACATTTATTTGAAGTATGTCCTATTTTACCACAGTGATTACAAGTAGGTTTCTGATTCCTTTGAGTACCTTGCTTAGAAGATTCACCTTCTCCTTTGTATCCAAGTCCTGCTTTTCCTTTTTGCCTATGAAGATTTCGTTCATACAGCTGATTCAAGTCTTCTTGGCTTTTCAGCATTCCTTCATTGATTTGTTTTTCAGCGTTTAGGTCATCCACCAATCTTAGATTGATTTCCTTTTCAGATCTTAGTTCTTCTCTTGTGCTTTCTATTTCTGATCTTAGATTCAGAATTTCCTCATTTGTATGAGAGATCTGATCAATTAGGTTTTCTAGCTGAAGGGTTTTATTTTGGACTTCAATGTTCCTTCCATCTAATTCATCTTTCAACTTGTTTCTTTGTTCCAAGATCTCACAGAATCTTGTAGAGTGTAGCTCTTGTTCTCTTTTTAATTTTCTCACTTCTTCCTGTAGAGACTCATTCTTTTCTAGGAGTTCTTTGACAGCACTGTTTGCTTCATCTGAGTTATTTGAGGGAAAAAGATCTTCAATCTTTTCTTCAATGTAATTCTGATCATTCATCTAATTTGCAAGTTCCTTCCATCTTCTTAGGGATTGGGAAAGATGTTCTTTTGCTTCTTTGAGTTTAGCTATGGCCATTTCCAGATCTAGCTTTTCATTTTCAATCACCTTGTTCAGTTTGAATACCTCCATTGTCCTGGATCTTCGCTCAAGCTAGTTAAGCTTTGTCTTGAGAACCAATGCTGCTCTGATACCAATTGTTGGAAATATTTAGGAATTAACCGAGTTACTAAGAGGGGAGGGGTGAATCAGTAACTCCAAATTTTCTTTCAATTACAGATGTATTAACATGTAATTTACTTTAACCTTTGCATACAAAAAGCATGAAACTTAAAAGCATTCACAATAATGACACATAGATTTGGTTACCCAGAAACCTTCCAAAAAGAAAGTAAAACTGGGGTGGGGATGAAACCCACAAAGCTTTAATACTGCAGAATAAAGTTGGCTGGTTAAGGCTTACAATTTGATCACTTCTGATGATCTGCCCTGTTAGGAGCAATAAGGATTGCTAAATCCACCCTGTTAAAGGATTTACAGACATATAATGAAGTATGCACTCGGTAAAGAGATTTTACAAAAGAATATTAAGTCTACCCAGTTAAAGGATTTAGTACTGATTCACCTGTTAGGATGAAATAGTAGATCTCTTGCTTTGCAACTGGATTGCTGATTAAGATTCGCTGATGTACTAATCACCTTCTGTGATGAATTTGTCTTTGCTGTTCCTTATACTGCTGAAGCCCTTTGTAATTCACTTATCTCTGCCTTTCTTTCTTTTTCACATATATTCTTCTTACATTCTTCTTGACATTTTTACAACATTGTTTATATATAAGTCTTAAATAATTAATTACAATTACAATTACAAAGTCGGCTTGACAAATAAACATAAGTGCTACTAAGTCGGCCCAAGTATGGTTACACGGTTCCTGCAAACTAACTCGGTGACTTTCTGATACTCGGCATCCACTGCATCACTTGGCATCATCATGCACTCGGTAGAAGTGAAGGCACGATTCATACTGACCACTCGGTAGGTTTTGAACTCGGTAAATACTGGTGACTTGGTAGACATGATGTTACTCGGTTTACACTGTCCTGCTTGGTTTGCACTATCTGCTCGGTTTGCACTGTCTTCTCGGTTTGCACTGTCTGTTCGGTTTGCATTGTCTATTCGGTTTGCACTGTCTGCTCAGTTTGCATTGTCTGCTCGGTTTGCACTGTCTGCTCAGTTTGCACTGTCTGCTCGGTTTGCACTGTCTGCTCAGTTTGCACTATTTGCTCAGTTTGCACTGTCTGCTCGGTTTGCATTGTCTGTTCAGTTTGCACTGTCTGCTCGGTTTGCACTGTCTGCTCGGTTTGCACTGTCTGTTCGGTTTGCACCCAGAATGCAAATAAGTGTTGTCACTAGTGGCAATTATGTTTAATGCCAACATATATATATATACTTCAAAGGAGAAATTATGAAATATAGTTGTAGGTAGTAATCTCTTCTATAATGATGGAGGAGTGAAAGGTAATGATAAATGTGGTTTCTGCTATTAGATCATACATTAACACACTTATTGTTTTGAATTTGAGCTCAAGTATCATGCAATGTTATTGTTGTCATTGCATGCTTGCTGCTGTTGTGGACCATATATTATTTTATACACTGTTTATTTCATTGAGACTGTCAGCTTAGTTTTTCTTTCAGAAGTGTATGGCTAGCACCCTTATTATTTATGTTCATCCTTGACACAAGGGCCTGGTGCAAGAGGGGTCAAAGGATGGCGCACCCTAATGATCCAACCCTACAACACATGTGCAGAAGCAACAAACAAAAAGAGTGAGAGAGAGAGAATGCTAGATCTTTCATTAACTTTCATCAATTTAAATTACCCATGCCAAGCTATAAGGCCTTCCCGGTTAGGGCCTAAGATTACAATGAATTATAGATGTCCTCAAACATGTGAGGATCTTCTACCAATCTCTAATCTAATGCCTTCTATCTTCTATCAAAAACTACCTCCTAAAACTACCACCAAACATCTACATTTATACAAGAAGCTACCGAGCTGAGTCAGCCTTCAGATCCATAATTAATGAAAGTAATGATCAAATCTAGGACCACACACTTCCCAATGATGGATACAAACATTAATTCCATGATCCAATATAAATACACAAGTCGGCCACAACAAGAAACAAAACTAGACCTGTCGGTAAGCAAGATAACCGAGCAACAGACAGACAATGTTGAGCGCCAGTGAAATAACCAACCACCCAGGAGAGAATTGACCATACTTGGTAACCAAAGGAAACCAACCAACTTGGTCAAAGAAGAAACCAAGCAACACAGACAAACTCCATATTATTTTTGGTGACACAGGATTGCCAACGACCCGAGATGCTCTTGCATCAGACACATGGGGTTATTTTAAAATTATTCTCTAAATCATTTGGTAGGTCTGGTCTAAGCTACATCCAACTTAGACTGTGAAATCCATGAACTATCTTCCATCGGTCTATTCTTCCACTTAACCAAATATTCCATATATTGTTTTCCTCTTGTGCTCTTTCTAGCTCTTTCCTTTAGAATCTATTCAACTTCATCATTCTACTTCTTAGGATATTCTGTTGGTACTGTCATTTCTTCATCAGGTTCATGATACTCACATAAATCAGCAATATTGAAAATTAGTGATATGTCCATGTCATCAGGTAACTCTATCTCATATGCATTTCCACTGTCAAATTTTCTCAAAATCTTGTAAGGTCCAAACTTCTTCATTTTCAATTTTCCAAATGTGCAAATAGTAAACCGGCCTTTCTTCAAATGAACCATCACTTCATCACCAATATCAAAATTCTTTTGTCTTCTTGATCCATCAACTCTGTCTTTGTATTTCTTATTACTGTCTTCCAGCTTCAGCTTCACATCTTCATGCAATGTCTTCATGTATTCAACAAATTTTACTCCTTCAACACTTCTCTTATTCTCATCAGCAATGTCTCTCAAATCAGATATTCCTCTCAGTTGTGTGCCATTCATAATCTCAAATGGTGTCTTTCCAGTACTCCTATTCATTGAATTATTAAATGCAAACTCTGCTTGTGCTAACATAGAATCCCAATTACTCAGTGTGTCCCCAACTTGATGAACTACAACTGATTCAAAATGAGAATGAAGAATCTATAATTCAAGATTACTGAGGAGTTGATGATTAGATATGCAAGATGATTAAATCAGTATTATGTTGTCATTGATGTCAACTAGCTTGACAGTACTTATCTTGTACATTACTATACCGACATATCTGAAGGAAGGTGAAAGAGATGAACAATAGAAATATCTACATGAGGAAGATGTATATGACAGATGAGGATAAGGAATACACTGAGTAACTTGTTGATGAGTCTATGACTTGATGGAATTGACTTTATTATGTTGCATTCATCTATGGTGAAGTATAGAGTTGAAAGATACAAAGCAATGTTATCAGTAAATAAAGCATTTTAGTATACATTGACGAAGTGTAGTGTATACCGAGTGCAGTATTACTAAGCCTGTGCTCACCGATGGATTTCTTTGTTAATTGAGAAAAACAAAAAGGAATGAAATGATCAGTTTAGCCGATAAAGTGATGAGTTGTAAAGTGTATGAAATTGAGGTAACAGATAATATTTGTTATGAAGATCGATGACTAACATAAATCAAAAGGATCTAATGGAGCAGATTGAAATTTGTTACTGACACATCAACCGAGGGAGCTTAAAGTGGAAAAATCTATGAATATGATTAAGCGAAAAAATTTGATGGAGGAAAATAAAATGATTTACTTGTCTATATAAGAGACATTGGTTTCATTATGAAACATATGCTGGAAGAAGAAGATACTACCGAATAATCATGTGGAGAATTTTTTCTGATCATAATGGTTAATAAGAACCGAGCTACAGAATAGTTATCGAGCTACAGAGAGTTATTACCAATGGATAATAAGTTGATACAGTATTGAATCTGAAGTGTTATATTGGTCAAAAATATTTGAATGAGCTGAACATTGATCCGTAAACTGCAAACTAAAGTTGTATTTAGGTAGATCATCTACTGTTAGATATTTAACCATTGTACACTATCAAATCTCTTCATCGAGTGGACTATGAAAGTATTTTGATGTTTCATTCATAGAGTGAACATTGTTATCCTGTCAACCCCAGAGTGACTATTGGTTGGAGGATAACTTCTGGTCTAAAATCCTCTAACAAGGTCACACCTAACAGTGTGTTTGTAAACCTTTAATAGGGTTGGGTCTTCACCGACCTCACTTCATAAGAGTGAACAATTTTGGGTTGCCGGTCCTAGGTGGTTTTTCCCTTTACAAGGTTTCCATGTTAAATCTCTTATGTTATGTGTTGATTGTGATTTTTTTTGTGATCATACTTTGCATATTACATGTTAGATTTAATCGATAATTATTACAGAGCTTAGATTGTGAATCGGTGAATACATAGATAGTGGAAGTATTTTATGTTTACTGACTTGTGGAAGTAGTAGAATTGTTTTGGATTATACATTTTGAATTGAGACACTGGATAACTGATTCATCCCCCTCTCAGTTATTCTAACAATTGGTATCAGAGTTGTGGTTGCTTAGAATAGAGTTTTAAGGACTTCAGCAAAAAGGTCTCAAGATGTATAAGAGGGAAGTGCCAAAGCTAAACAAGGATAACTTAGCAGTATGGCAAAGTTGGATGAAGTTACACATATCTAGAATTGGGAATTCTACACTAGAACTGATGGAGAATGGCTACATTGAACTGACACTATGTCCCCTGACTCCTAATCAACTAAAGGATAGGCATGAACACAATATTACTATGATGGAACTTGCTGCTGCCTAGACCGATGCCGAATTTAATGACATCAAGGAATGTGATACTACTAAGAAGATGTGGAACAAGCTGACTCTAATATACAGTGGAGATGCGAATGTCGAGAGAGCCAGAGCAAAAATCCTAAGAGGTCGATTTGATGATATGAAGATGAAAGAAGGTGAGAACATTGTGCAATACACAAATAGACTAAAAGAGGTAGTACATGCTATTAGAGCATTTGGCAGAGCTATTGATGATGAAACATTGATAAGAAAGATTCTTAGAACTTTGCTACCAATTTATGTGATCGGGATCTCTGCAATTCATGAAACAAGGGCTACATCCAACCTCACCCTTGACACTCTGATCGGTAAGCTTAAAACCTTTGAATTGAATAACTTTGACAATAGTGTTGTACCTTTTTTTGAATCCACTTTCATGTCCTCTTTGAAGATTGGCAAGGCTAGTAGCAAGATTGATAAGAATGATGATAGTGACAGTAATACTGATGATGAACTTGATGAGCTTGAAGCTCATATGGCCAGAAGATTGCCCAAAGGTAAGGGAAGATATAGAGGCAAGTTACCTCTAGCATGTTTTAATTGTAAAGAAGTTGGCCACATCACTACTAGATGTCTGAATAAGAAAGATGATGATAGATCCAAAGACCGATCCGAAGGAATCTATGGGAGAAGAGTCAACAGAGGTGGTCGACACAACAATAGAGACAACTAAGATAGCTATGACAAAGGGAAAAAGGTATGTTACATAGCTGAAGAATTTGAATCTAAATTTGACATTGATGATGATGTAGAAGTAGTATTTGTTGCTATGAAGGATGATTCAAAGGAAGAAGAGAAACATGAGGAGACAACACTGATCTCTAAAGTAAGCAGAAATGATACATGGATCATAGAAGTGGCTGCACACATCATATGACTGGTAATATAGAGAAATTTGATCTAATTGATGAATATGATGGTGGATCAGTTAGAATGGGAAATGATGCACCTTGTATGGTGAGAGGTAAAGGTTCACTGATGATTAATGATAGAATACAATGTGAAAATGCATACTGGGTAGATGGACTGAACTATAATTTGATAAGTGTGGCATAGATGAACAACTCAGGTCACCAACTTGTTTTTGAGAGCAGAAAGGTAAGAATTTATGATGATGGAGGAAGACTTGTTGGAATCGATACACAATCCAGAGGTAATCTATTTTATCTTGATATTGATCAATCCTCTTGTTTATTAATGAAATATGAAGATGCATGGTTGTGGCACAAGAGGTTTTGTCATGTGAATTTTGATAACATGGTTAAGATTAGTAAGAAGAAAAGAGTTAGAGGATCGCCTAACTTGTCAAAACTGGATCATGCTATGTGTCATGAATGTCAGATAGGTAAGATGACTAAGTCCAGATTTGAAAGAAAAGACTACTCAACAAAGAAGATACTTGAATTGGTTCATACCAACCTATGTGGTCCTATGAGAACTCAGAGCTATTATGGTGATAGATACTTTATTCTTTTTGTTGATGACTACACTAGACTAATGACTATTATGTTTCTAAAAGAGAAATCTGAAGCTTTTAAGTTGTTTAAATGGTATAAGGCTAAGGTAGAAGAAGAGACTGGAAAAGAAATCAAATGCTTAAGATCTAATAGAGGAGGTGAATTTATCTCTGATGAATTTAATAATTTCTGTAATGAGAATAGTATTAAGAGATAGGTCTCTGCACCAAGAACACCTCAACGGAATGGGATTGCTGAAAGAAGGAATAGGTCAATCATTGACTGTGCTAGAACACTAATGCTACAAAAGAATGTTTCTCAAACATATTGGAGGGAAGGTATCAGCATAGCTGTATATGTGCTTAATCGAGTACAACTAAAGAAGGACACCAACCAGACACCTTATGAGCTATGGTTTGGACACAAACCTACTGTAAGTTATTTCAAAAATTTTGGAAGAAAATGTTTTATTCTAAAGGATGAGAGAAATGGGAAATTTGATTATAAAGGTGATGAAGGAATATTCTTAGGATATTCTACTAAGATTAAATCATACAAATGTCTAAATAAGGTTACAAATAAGATGATTGAAAGTACTAATGTTCGTGTTGATGAGTATGATGACATAAACACATAAAAAAGAAAGGAACTAGAAGAATATGGTAGATTCACTTACATTGAACTTCCTGACTATCTACTGAAGTTGCAACCTATGATAACCAGTCAGTAGGAAAATAACCCCAAGGAACAGGAAAGGGAAACCGATGAACAAGATGGTGCTACCGAGCAAGCAAATGAACCTGAACAAGATGAACAAGAAAGAAGAAACCAAATACTGGCTAGTTTTTTTAGAAGACATCGTCTTGAGACACAAATTATTGGAAACAGACAAGCTAGAATGCAGACTAGAAGCAAAATAAGACAAGGTACATGTTTAGTTTGTGAGTTTGAACCAAAGAATGTGAAAGCTACATTAGAAAATGAAGAATGTGTTAATGCAATAAAGGAGGAAATAGAACAAATAGAGAAAAAAAAAACTTGGTCCTTAGTACCCTAACCTAAAGATAAGAATGTTATTGGTACTAAATGGATATTCAGAAACAAAATGAATGAAAATGGTGAAGTAACAAGAAATAAAGCGAGATTGGTATGCAAGGGATATGCACAGGAAGAAGGCATTGATTATGGTGAAACATTTGCACCTGTTGCTAGATTGGAAGGAGTTATAATGTTACTTGCATATGCTACACACAAGAAATTTAAGGTTTATCAAATGGGTGTGAAATTATCATTTCTAAATGGTATACTTGAAGAAGAGGTCTACATAAAACAACCTAAAGGATTCATTGATCCAGACAAAAGAAACATGGTATGTAGATTACACAAAGCTTTATATGGTTTGAAGGAAGCACCGAGAGAATGTTATGAAAGACTGCATACTTACTTGTTAAGTATTGGATTTGTAAGAACCGGCGAGAACAACAATTTGTACATGAAAGGTGATACTGATGACACTATTATCATTGCTGAAATTTTTGTTGATGATATTATTTTTGGAGGTCAAGATCATGTATGTAAATCTTTTGCTAATGAAATGAGGAATGAGTTTGAAATGTCTATGTTTGGAGAGATTAAGTTCTTTCTCAGATTACAAAGTGATACAACAGAGTGATGGGATATTCATCACATAGTCCAAGTACATAAAGGAAGTCTTGAAGACATTTGGCATGGAAGATGCTAAACCTGTGGGAACATCGATGGCTATTGGAAGTAAATTGACAAAGGAAGATGAAACTATACAGGTAAACCAGACACTTTACCGATCCATGATTGGTAAGATAATGCATGTAGTTCATAGTAGACCAGATATAGCACATGTTGTGGGAATTGTTGCTTGATATTCTGCTAATCCTAAAAAATCCCATATTATTGCTACTAAAAGAATCTTAAGATATCTGAAAAAGATAGAGGATTATAGATTATGGTATCCTAAGGAAGGTAACTTTGAGATGAAAGTTTACACCGATACTGATTGGGCTGGAAATGTGGATGACAAAAAAGGTACCACCAGAGGAGCATTTTTCTTTGGTGAAAGACTTGTAACTTGGACAAGTAAAAATTAGGCTTGTATTTCTCAGTCTACATCTAAAGCAGAGTATGTTGTTGTTGCTACTAATTGCTCAAACATTGCATGTATCAAACAAGCGTTGGAAGGAATGAATGAGGTAATCACTAACCCAGTGATCATCTATTGTGACAACACAAGTGCAATTAATATCTCAAAGAATCCTATGATGCACTCAAAGACAAAGCATATATCAATTAAGTATCACTACTTAAGAGAACAAGTGGAAGAAAAGAAAGTAAAGTTAGAATTTGTTACATCTAAAGAACAACTTGCAGACATTTTTACAAAGCCTCTACCGAAGGACACTTTTGAATATTTGAGGACTAGACTTGGGGTCCATCCCCTGTCTACTAGTCACTAATGTGATCTGGATGTTGCATCAGCCTAATCTTATCAGTAGATCATTCATGTTGATGCAACATAGTTCACACTTTGAATTTTTGTTCAAGGTTGTGATTAAGTTTGTAGAACTGAAACAGATTGGGATATCAGTATACTAAGATATAGAGGAAGTAATGGACACCAGAGAGTTATTTAACTATTACAGAGCTAATTATTTATTTGTTTCTTTGGCATTGTTGTCAAAGGGAGAGATAAATAATATGAAAAGAAAAGGAGATTTGCACCGATGAGAACTATCTAAGGGAGAGATGATCTGAAAGGAACTTGAGAACTGACAAGGTTATATCTACAAAATGACAAAGCTGTATTTTATAATGTTGTTTTAGTAATGTAGTGATTAAACATATTAAGCTAGGGAGAGCTTACACTACATACCATTTGATCATAGAGTTGTAGAAAACATGTTTGGTATGTGTATGGTACATTTCATATTACTTGAGTTGCCATCAATTCCAAAGGGAGAGATTGATGAACTACAACTGATTCAGAACTAGATTGAAGAATCTACAAATCAAGATTACTGAGGAGTTGATGATTAGATATGCAAGATGATTAAATTAGTATTATGTTGTCTTTCATGTCAACTAGCTTGATAGTACTTATCTTGTAAGTTACTATACCAACACATCTAAAGGAAGGTGAAAGAGATGAAGAACATAAATATCTACATGAGGAAGATGTATATGATAGATGAGGATAAGGAATACATTGAGTAACTTGTTGATGAGTCTATGACTTGATGGAATTGACTTTATTATGTTGCATTCATCTATGATGAAGTATAGAGCTGAAAGATACAAAGAGTGTTGTTGATAAATAAAGCATTTCAGTATACATCGACAAAGTGTAATGTATACCGAGCGTAGTATTAACCAAGCTTGTGTTCACCGACACATTTCTTTGTTAACCGAGCAAAACAAAATGGAATTAAATGATCAATTTAGCTGATAAAGTGATGAGTTGTAAAGTGTATGAAATCGAGGTAACAGATAATGTTTGTTATGAAGATCGATGACTAAAATAAATCAAAACAATATAATGGAGCAAATTGAAACTTGTTACTGACACATCAGTCAAGGGAGCTTAAAGTAGTAAAATCTATGAATATGATTAAGTGGCAAAATATGATGGAGGAAAAGAAAATGATTTACTTGTCTATATATGAGACATTGGTTTCGTTATGAAATGTATGCCGGAAGAAGAAGATACTATAGAATAATCACGTGGAGAATTTTTTCTGATCATACTGGTTAATAAGAACCAAGCTGCAGAACAATTATCGAGCTACAGAGAGTTATTACCGATGGATAGTAAGTTGATATAGTATTGAATTTGAAGTGTTATATTGGTCAGAAATATTTGAATGAGCTGAACATTGATTTGTAAACTACAAACTGAAGTTGTATTTAGGTAGATCATCTAGTGTTACATATTTAACCATTGTACACAATCAAATCTCTTAACTGAGTGGACTATGAAATCCTTTTGATGTTTCATTCATAGAGTGAACATTGTTATCATGTCAACCCTAGAGTGACTGTTGGTTGGATGATAACTTCTAGTCTAAAATCCTCTAACAAGGTCACACCTAACAGTGTGTTTGTAAACCTTTAACAGGGTTGGGTCTTCACCGACCTCACTTTAGAAGAATGAACAATTTTGGGTTGTTGGTCCTAGGTGGTTTTTCCCTTTACAGGGTTTCCATGTTAAATCTCTTGTGTTATGTGTTGATTGTGATATTTTTTTGTGATCATACTTTGCATATTACATGTTAGATTTAATTGATAATTATTACAGAGTTTAGACTGCAAATCAGTAAATACATAGACAGTGGAAGTATTTTATGTTTACCGACTTGCAGAAGTAGTAGAATTTTTTGGATTATACATTTTGAATTGGGACACTGGATAACTGATTCACCTCCCTCTCAGTTATTCTAACACAACTAAATATCTCGTAAGATTTTGCAAACTTATGTTCACAACTTCAGTCTGTCCATCAGTTTGTCAGTGAAATGTAGAATTATATTTCAATTTAGTGCCGAATTTCTTCCAAAGTGTTTTCCAAAAGTATCCAACAAATTTACTGTCTTGATTAGAGATAATACTTGTCAGTAATCCATGTAGTCTAACAATTTCCTTAAAGAAAAGATCTGCTATATGTACTACATTTGATGTCTTTCTACAAGGTATGAAATGTGCCATCTTATAAAATCTATCCACAATAACAAATATTGAATCATTACCTCTTACTGTCTTTGGTAATCCAAGAACAAAATCCATATTGATATCAATCCAAGGTTTCTCAGGTACAACAAGTGGTGTATACAATCCAGTATTCTGACTTACTCCTTTTGCAACTTGAAAAATACCACAACTTTTCACAAATTTCTAAACATCTCTCTACAACTATGGCCAAAAGTACTTTTCCTTTAACAAATTCCATGTTTTATTAATGCCAAAGTGTCAAGCCAGACCACTACTATGTTTATCCTTTATCAAATTAGATCTCATTACTCCTCTCGTTATACATAACTGAATACCTTTAAACAACATACCTCCCTGAATGAAATATTCATCCAATTTAGTATCTTGTTGATCTTGAATAGGTTCTCTGCACTTTCTCCATGGCTTATAAAAATTAGGGTCATTTTCATACAAACCTCTCATCTCATCAAAACCAAGAACTTCAATTTTCATCTCGATCATCAAAGATCTTCTTCTACTCAATGCATCAACAAATTAGTTAGTGACTCCACTGTTATGCTTCATCACAAATGTATAACTCTGTAAATACTCAACCCACTTCATGTGTCTCTAATTCAACTTATTCTGACTACCCAAATATTGTAAAGCCTTATGATCATTATACAACACAAATTCACTCGGTATCAAATAATGTCTCCATTTCTTCAGTGCTTGAACAATAGCATAGAATTCTTGATCATACATAAAATATTTCCTTCTAGCATCATTCAACTTTTCACTAAAGAAAGCAACAGGTTTACCTTCTTGACTCAACATAGCTCCAATTGCACTTCCACTTGCATCACATTCTACTTGAAATACTTTACTAAAATTAGGTAATGCCAAAATAAGTAATTCAGCAACCTTCTACTTCAGGGTCTCAAAACTTTTATCAGCTCCATGTGTCCACTTGAATTCTCTTTTGTCTCCCCTCATAGTCTTAGTCATAGCATTACAAATTGAACTGAAATTCCTTATGAACTTTCGGTAAAAAATTTCCAAACCATGAAATGATCTTACCTCAGCAACATTCATAGGTGTAGGCCAATTCAGAATAGCTTCAACCTTTTTAGGATCCATCTTCAAACCATTAGTTGAAATAACAAATCCCAAATACACAATCTCTTCTTGCATGAATGAACACTTTTTCAGATTTATCAACAACTTTTCTTCTTTCAGTCTCTCCAAAACTTGTCTTACATGCAACAAATTTTCTTCTCTGTTCTTACTAAATATTAGAATATCATCAAGATATACAATCATAAAATTACCCAAGAATTTCTTCAAAACTTCATTCATCAACCTCATAAAAGTACTTGGTGCATTAGTTAAACCAAAAGGCATAACCAACCAGTCATACAAACCTTCCTTTGTCTTGAAAGTAGTCTTCCATTCATCACCTTCTCTAATTATGATCTAATGATACCCACATTTCAAATCAATCTTTTTGAAATACTTTGCTCCAATCAAACTGTCTATTATGTCTTCCATTCTCGGTATAGGAAACCTATACTTCACTGTTATCTTATTGATTTCTCTAGAATCAGTACACATTCTCCATTCTCTATTCTTCTTCGGTGCCAATATAGTAGGTACTACACAAGGACTCAAATTTTCTCTGATCAAACCTTTCTCCAGCAACTCTTGAATCTATCAGTTCAATTCCTGATTCTCGGTATGTGTCAACTGATGAGGTGCCTTATTCGGTAAACTAGCTCTATGGATTAGATCCATACAATGATCAATACTTCTTTTCAGTGGAAAACCATCAGGTACATTATCAGAAATGATAGCACTATACTCGATGAGTAACTTATCAATCTCTTCAGGGACATTATCTTCTATTTTCTTACTCGGTTTATTAGGAATCACATCAAAACATACATCATCCCTCTTCAAAGAGTTAACAAACTTCCTTCCCTCCATCAAGAAAACTTTCACAGATGTGCAAACATTAATAATAGGTTCTTCCATCAATGGTAACAAGATTTTTTTCTTTCCATCAGCCACAATAGTATACTTATGCAATCTCCCATCATATATAGCATGTCTATCATATTTCCAAGGTCTACCTAACAAAATATGACAACAATCCATAGGCATGATATCACACAATACCTTATCATAGTATTTTCCAATCTTCAAATTCACATAACATTGTTCACTTACCAGGAGTGTATGCTCATACTTGATCTATGAAATCTGATAGGGCTTCAGATGTACTAACATTTTCAACTGCACATTTGTGAACATCTCTTCAGATGTCAGGTTCTCTAAGCTACCACTGTGAATGATTACCTTCCAAACTTTGTCAGAAACTTTACATCTGGTCTTGACCAAACTTTTCCTTATCAGATCTTCCTTCTCACTTTCATTCCACAGTTCTCTTCTTACCATCAAGCTATTTTCCTTCTCAGGCTCATTTGGTGACTCTTCTTGCACCAAAGCATTTCTACTGATACCAATCTTCTTACTAGCTTGTGTACATTCAAAAGATCTATGTCCTTCTCCACAATTATAAAAAGTTCCTCAGAAACTTCTTCTGTTATAACCACCTCGGTAGTTACTGCCTCTACCTCTAGAACTTTCACCTTTCCACTCGGTCTTGCCTTTGTCCAGATTTGTCTTTTCTAGTTCAGATCTACCATTTTTACCATTAGATCTACCTCTTCCTCTAGGGAATCTACCACCTTGACCTCTCTATCTTTTCTCATGTCTTTTGTTCAATTTCTCCTCAGCTTTCAAAGCAAATTGATAAGCCTCCTCAATGTTCTCCAACTTCACCATGCTAATCTCCTCTTGGATGGAAACCCTCAAACCATTCAAGTATCTACCGATTCTTTCCACATCATCTTCATCATGTCCAGATCTGATAGGTAATCTATATAATTCCTTAGTATACTCCTTTACCGAGCTTTCCTTCTATCTCAAAATTTGCATTCATCGAACTAGGCTAATTTGATAATGATAGGGTAAGAACTTTCCTTTCAACTTATTGACCATTTTACTCCATACCTTGATTTTGTCTTTGTCTTTCTTCTTTTGATCCAATTGTAGATGTTCCCACCATAGGGATGCATGACTTTTCAACTTTGTGCTTGCAATCTTCACCTTCTTATCCTCAGGGATACTATCATATTCAAAATACTTTTCCATGTTGGTGATCCAGTCCACCAATTCACTAGAATCCATCTTTCCACCATACTCAGGGGGATTGAAATGTGGTGGACTTTAGACTTGTCAAAGATTTCAAAAATATTTATTTACCTTGATCCATAATAGGAGCAGGTTCTGCATTCGCCTATTCTTCTTCAATTTCATCATCACTAACATCTTCAAGATGTCTGCCTCTTCTTTGGGTTGTTTCCAGTGCTCCTAATCTAATAGCAATCTACCCTATCATATCTGCCAATCCTAGATCTTCATCTCACCTCCCATGAACCATCTTGACAACCTTCTACAATTGTAGGTCAGATCACAATCTACTACCCCACAATAATTCAACCAAGGCTTCAAGAGGAACCTGTAAACCTAGATTTGCAGACCTAGATCAAGATCTAACATCACTCTGATACCACCTAATGCAAGGGACTAGTGTAAGAGGGGCCAAAGGATGGCACACCCCAATGATCCAAGCCTAAAACACATGTGTGGAAGCAACAAACAATAAGAGTGAGAGAGAGAATGTCAAATCTTTCATTAACTTTCATTAATTTGAATTACACATGTCAGGCTATAAGGCCTTCCCAGTTAGGGCCTGATATTACAATGAATTATAGAAGTCCTCAAACATGTGAGGATCTTATACCAATCTCTAATATAATGTCTTCTATCTTCTATCAAAAACTACCTCCTAAAACTACCACCAAAAATCTACATTTATACAAGAAGCTATTGAGCTAAGTCGACCTTCAGATCCATAATTAACAGAAGTAATAGTCAAATTTGGGACCACATGCTTTCCAATGATGGATACCAACATTAATTCCATGATCCAATATAAATGCAAAAGTCAACCACAATAGGAAACAAAACTAGACCCATCGGTAAACAAGATAACCGAGCAACAAATAGACAATGCCGAGTGCTAGTGAAATAACTGACCGCCCAGGAGAGAACTAACTATACTTGGTAACCAAAGGAAACCGATCAACTACCGACCAACTCTATCAAAGAAGAAACTAAGGAGCACAGACAAACTCCAAATTCTTTTTGGTGACATGGGATTGCCAAGGACCCAAGATGCTCCTACATCAATCCTCTTATGTATGCTTGTACTCTTGCATTTTCTTCTGAAAGTTATTTTCCTTGTATACTATATACAAGTTATTTTTCATATATATACATGTAATCTTTAGACGCAAAAATTTATTTTCCTTTACATGTATATTTCCATGAAATGAACACAAATTAAACAAGATCATCTAATAATGCAAACTAGGGTATTGTAGTCACTCATCTAGTAATTAGTTCCCCAAACCATTGCTAAAGATTGAACATAAGTCTAAGATCCCAAATGTATTGTTCTATGTGTATAAAACAATATATGGTGCACAACAGCAACAAGCATGTAATGGAAAAAATAACATTGCATGATGCCCAAGCTCAAATTCAAAATAGTAAGTGTATTAATGTATGGTCTAATAGCAGCAACCTCATTGATCATTACCTTTCACTCCTCCATCATTATAGAAGAGATAACTACCTTCAACTAAGACATCATGCATTGTTTATGAGCTCACTATTTGAGCACTTCATGTCCCTATTTGATTGCCAAGTGCTCAAACTATGAGCTCATAAATTGTGACACCCATTTGGTTATAAACAAAAAAAAGAAAAAAGAAAGTGTCATTTGTAATTTGCAAATTCGAAGAGCTGCCACAAAGGCAACACTACACTTTTGCATGGCATGAAGAGGGAATTCAAGTTTGGCATGCACGAAGGGGCTGACACCATGTGGGAAGACGACACTGACACTTGAGGTAGGCATTCAAGCTTTGTCTATTTGATGATAAATGGGGAGTACCACATAGTGAATATCAACAACAAAATAAATAAAGAGAGATCAAACACTTCAAACAATATATGTTACTTTATAAGATTTTATTAAGACTAAATATATTGTTTTATGAGCTCACTATTTGAGCACCTCATGTCCCTATTTGATTGGTTGGTGCTCTATTTTTTATATTGATTCTATTAGATCAAATAGGGACATCAAATAAGGACATCGGTAATAAAATAATACACTATGTGGTACTCCCTATTTATGATCATTTCATGAGGAAATGTCTTGGTGGCTCGCGGGTTGCTACAAGCTAGTGCATAATATATTGTTCATGATCTCACTATTTAATACTAGCATTATTTACATCTTTTCATTTGGAATTCTTGATGACCTGCGAGCTTTCAGATCTAGGGCATCATTTCTATTACCTTCAAGGCATTGTGTGAAGTGTTTGATCTCTCTTTATTTGTTTTGGTGGCTCACGAGATGCAAGCTAGGGAATCATACATTGTTCATGAGCTCACTGTTTAATACTGGCATTATTCATGAGCTCACTATTTAATATCTAGCCAGGCCATGTAAATGGTACCAGGCCAACCCAATCAGCTCAACAAAATGTGTCATGTTTATCTTTGCCATATACACTCATTCACCATTTTGTTCTTGTTCTTTGCACAAATATTGCATCAAAAGTAATTATAAACAATGATTCAAAGAAAAAAGAAACAACTACAATAGATCAGACCCCAAAAGAATACAGTCAACTACAATAGCTCACAATCTAAATGAAATAAACAATGTATAAAATAATATATGGGGCACAATAGCAGCAAGCATGCAATGATAGCAATAACATTACATGATGCCCGAGCTCAAATTCAAAATAGTTAGTGTATTAATGTTTGATCTAATCATAGCAACCTCATTGATCATTACCTTTCACTCCTCCATCATTATAGAAGAGATAACTACCTACAACTAGGGCATCATGCATTGTTTATGAGCTCACTGTTTGAGCACCTCATGTCCCTATTTGATTGGCCGGTACTCAAATAGTGAGCTCATAAATAATGCATGATGCCCTAGCTTACAGCTTGCAAGCCATCAAGACATTTCCTCATGAAATGATCATAAATGGGGAGTACCACATAGTGAATATCAACAACAAAACAAATAAAGAGAGATCAAACACTTCACACAATATATGTTGTTTTATAAGATTTTATTAAGACTAAATATACTATTTTATGAGCCCACTGTTTGAGCACCTCATGTCCCTATTTGATTGGTCAGTGCTATGTTTGTTATATTGATGCTATTAGATCAAATACGGACATCAGTAATAAAATAATGCACTTACTATTTTGAATTTGAGCTCATAAAGATTAAGATATCCTACTATTTTTGAATTTCTATGTGCTTTGAGCCAATGAAATTTTTATCATCATGATGAAGTAATAATGCATTAAATGTCTTACTTATGTCCCTATTTAGTTTTAATTTTATAGTGAATTCATGATTTATAATTCATTTGTAGCAGCTCAATATGTTTGAACTCAAGAATACCCTTTACTTGGTTTTCTACAAAGCTTTTGGTGAAATGTGTCAGAAAATGAGAAGCTATGAGAAGGTGACATGAAGCTAATGAAAGGAGGAATCTCCAATTTATTTTGCAAATATACACATTAAGGATCATGTCAGATAATACAAGGTAATTTGATCAAAATAGGGAGACAATCACTAGATTATTGTCTAACTTTTAAAGAGAAGACAATGACAAATGTTATTGTCCATGCAAGAGTTGTAACGGCTTAAAGACAAGAAGAATCAAAATCAAAACAACAAAGAGACATTGTAGGGAGAATTGTCACATGGAAGGGGGGTTTTATTATAATCTAGTGGTAAGTTGTTTTTTATATTGTTTTCCCAATTAATATACATATCAACCATGGAAGGAGGTTTGATTATAATCATTTTTATATAGGTCAATCTCCCTAGTGTGAATATAGAGGATGATCCCATGGAAGATGATGATCATGCACCAAAAAAAACATTTGAAGATGATGGTATTGTGTGCTATAATTGTGTCACACTTCTATGGATCATTACATGCAAGGAAACTCAAGAATGAGCCCTCACAAATCGATCCATAGCTCCCTAGGCATGGAGTGCAAGGGTTTTTAAGAATGCTCTTAGCTAAAGCTATTTAGCCTATAACCTTGCTAGTAAACCATGCAATGGAAGATTCAATGAAGACAAGGGAAAGAATGCCAATATCCTCAAGAATCAAGAATGAAAATGCAAGCTAAGCTATGAAAAGAAATATACAAGTGTTACAACCCAAGCTAATTAATCTATGTGAGCTAATCTAGAGCATAGAAATGAAGCTAATCTAAGAAAGCATAAATATGAAGCTAAGCTAAGAATGAAAGAATGAGATGTAGAATGCAAGAATGAGATGTAGATGCTAAGAATGCTCCAAATCTTCAAAAGCTCCAAAGTGACGTAGAAATCCTGCAGCATAAAGTTAGCATAAAAAGTTGGGGATCTAGAATGAAGAAGAGAGCTCTTCTTTTATAGGAAATGAGGAGAAATGGACCATGAAGATTAAGAGGCAAAAGATTTAATCAATAGTGGAGCTTGAAAGAGGAGCAATCCATGTGCACAAGTATCCTTCAATGAGAAAATAAGAGTTGACTTTTATGTCCATATGAGATAAAAAGTGCTTTTTCCCTTTTTATAAAATAAGAATAATGCTTTATTTGTGCAACTTAGGATTAAGAGGAAAAGTGGGGGGATTTTTATTTATTAAAAGGGGAGGGAATATTCCTTTTAATAAATAAAGACTTAGGATAAAATGGTTAGCCCATAGAAAATAACTGAATAAATGATAGAACTAGGATTTGATCAAGAATAAGCAATTTATGATTTAGCAAAAGGGGCTAATAGTCTAGGTGACCATTTTTAGGTGTATACAGGTATGAATGCATTGATCATTGACACATTTGGTAGTAGTGCTACTGGTGATGATGATTATGATGAGGATGACATTGACAACATCCATGATATAGCTCTACTTGAGAAGGTGAACATGGCCATTTACGAAGGCTCCCAATCTACTCTTCTCTCTGTTTTATTGTTGTTGGTGAATTTGAAGGTTATGAATTATTTATCCAACATAGCAATGTCACATATGCTAATATTTTTCATATATGTCATTATAGTCTATAAAAGGTGAAACTTGTACCATTAATATTGTCTATAGTAATGACTTATATTATTTGTTATAGATTGATAGGTGACTTTCTGTTACCACCATCAAATTTTCTCCCTCACTCATACTGAGAATTATGTTCCACTATGAAACATATTGGAATGGAGTATCAAAAAATAGATGCTTGTCCTAAAGATCATGTTATTTATTATAAAGAACATGAAAATGCAATAGAATGCCCTAAATTCCATACGAGTAGATATCAAGATGATCAAGTGACAAAAAAGGTGCCTCACAAGGTTCTTCGTCACATCCCCATTATTCCACGTCTAAAATGATTATTCAGGTGCAATAGCTTGACACAATTTATGGATTACCATGCACATGACAGGAGTCAAGATAACATTATTTGAATGCCTATGGATGGTTCATCATTTATGGACATAGAGGAAAAGTGGCCACACTTTAAAGAGGAACGTCAAAATCTCAGCCTTTCTCTAGCAGCAGATGGTGTCAATCTACATGGAGAGATGAGATCCATTTGCTCAGTGTGGCCTATTTTTGTTATAAACAATAACCTTCCTCCATGAATGTCAATAAAGAGGGAGCACATTATTTTGGCAATGATTGTTCTAGTTATTTTATTATTTTATAGTTATCTACATGTAATTATAAGTCTTGGAGTGAAATGGCCACAATAATTATCTGATGTTGTTGTTAATTAAACTAGATAAGTACCAAGTGAAAGATATGAATGTATATATTGTGCCTCTTATCGATGAGTTGTAGGTGTTATGTAATGGTTTCGCTATGTATGACATCTCCCAACCAATTGGATAAAGAGAATTTCAATTTGATGCAATTCTTGTGTGGACAATTCATGATGCTCTAGGGTTGACACATTTTTGTGGTATGTTATGGTGAATTCTAGTTGTACACAATAATTCAAATTCTAAACATATAAATATTTAATCCAATTTTATTGTTATCTTGTAGGTCTTCAAACAAAGGGAAAATTTTCATGTCCAATGTGTGGTCCAAAGATGAAATCCCGTCATTCCAAAAGTTTAAGAAAATAGGTGTTTGATGAGTATAGGCAGTTCCTCCCCAGAAATCATAAATATTGAAGTGCAGAAAGTCATCTTTTCAATGGGAAATAAGAGACTACATCAAAGCCCTGAATAATGACACCTCACCTATGGTAGTTGGAATATAATAGAATTCAAGGTAATATCATTCCATGTAATGGTCGATGTTTGAAAATTATATATTTTGATTATGTTTTGTTGGCTAATTATGTAGTTGATGATATTGAAGGTCATGAAGGCATCACCGACCAGCTTCCAAATGGATTACAATGTTATCCCAGAGAATTTAGTAGGATTTCCTACTATGAGCATCTCAATATTGTGCATTTGTTTGATACTATGCATATTGGAAAGAATGTAATAGAGACACCGTGGAAAATATTAGACCGAAGGTGTGACAAAGAAAAACTTGGCAAAATTTATAGTGACATTCATGATTCCAATCATCCAATGAAAAATATCATTGAATCAAATAGAAATGGAGACCGGATCAATGCAAGTGCTCTTCCTTGGTTATTAACAAAGAAACACAGTAATTTCATAAAAGAAGTGATTCAAAAAAATTGATTTCCTATAGGATTTGCTATGGATATAAGCAATCTCATATCAAAGAAAAATGATTTTGGGTTAGAGATGAAAATGCATGATTAGCATACCTTCATCAAGGTAAGTCATAGTCTTTTGTATTTACAATATATTTGTGTAATTGCATTCAATTTTAATTATATAAAATGATCAGTTGACAATTGTTGCAGTATTTTCTACCCCTATCTCTCCCAAAGAACTTCGATAATAATATCAAACAAGTGATATATGATCTTAGAAAATATGTAAGCAGTGATATTTGTTCAATATATCAAACAAGTAATATATTGTAAACTCTCATATTTATATATTTATGTCTTGAATCCCTTGTAGGTGGTTGTCATCTAAAGAAATCCATAAGATATAAAATATAGGAAGAAAATAATTTGTCGATTATTGTGTGAAATGCAAAAGTGTTTACCTCTAGCTTTTTCAATGCACAAGAACACTACCTCATACACCAAGTTGAGGAGATTGAATTGTGAGGACTTGTACATGCTAGGTCAATGTGGATGGCTGAGAGACACTTGAAATTTTTTAAGGGTTTTGTATGACAAAGAGCACATCCTGAGGGTTCTATGATTGAGGAATATATGGTATACTAGATGATGGTGTATGTTACTCAATATCTTCCTAATCTTGCAGAAAAGACTCATATAGATTGCATTTGGGATCTTGACTCAATTAAAAAATTTGAAGGGGAGTACTTTGTGGGAAACGATAGATTTAGGAAATTAAAAGGTAATAAATTATGAGATGTTATTGTAGTAAATTAATTCTTAATATTCAAAATAAGTCTATTGTAAGTCATGTATTTACTTTTGTACAACTACTAAAGAGTGGGATGCAATACATTTATTTATTGCAAACAATCAAGATTGGATGATGACATGGATTGAACAATGTCAACATGATGGTCATAGATTAACATGGGAATCCGTGTCTTCATTGGTTATACAAGCTCATCGCAATGGAGATCTCAATGTTACACAAAAGGAAATAGATTTAGCATATGGTTTAAGAGATCACCAGGTACTTATAAATTTGTTAATTAATCAATCATATGTTTTCAACTCGTGATGCAATAATTTATACATGTTTGACATTATTGCAGGTGAAAAACCACAAGGCTATTTTTTGCTATGGATATAAATTTAGCATCAAAAAGCTGGATGACACGAAGAGAACTTGTGATTTTGGGATAAGTGCAGTGTTAGGCCATTTTCCAGTCAATGCAAAATCCCAAGAAAGTGGCCTTTTCCCTGCAATCTTTGTTAAGTTGTCCTGCTCGACCTGCAGTCATAGTTTCATCTTGCATTTTTAAATCCACTTGATTTCATGATGTATGTCCTACCTTGTGTTCTTCATTGTGTCACCTTGCTCTAGCCTAGATTGCACGTGCTGAATTGCAAAATCCAGAAAGTTATTCAAATTCTAAGGTCTGTAGGAAAATAATTTCAAAATCTGCCACAGTGTCAAAAACCCACAGTGTTTTTGAAAATCCATGATATTTTCAGTCTGTGTGAAAACCTTCATTGTTTTCAACCTTGTGCCTTCCATCTTTTTTGCACTTGTCTTTTGGTGCCAGAAACTTTGTGTGTTTTTGATCCTCTTTCGTCGAAAACCCTGTGTGTTTTCAACCTCATAGTTTCTTGTTTGTTGGCATTCCCTAACTGTGCAAGTGCAATGGATGGTGGGCTTGGGTCTTCAAAGGGTTTCAAATTGATTGGTTGTCACATGATCGCATGTCAAAAATTTTTGAAATGCGATCGGTTAACACATGTCCGAGCAGGCCCATCAGCTAGGGTCTGATAGATGTTTAACAGGCGACAAAGATTGGTGGTTGTCGCTATATCATGAGGAAAAGATGTAGGCCTTTTAATATCCACACTTTAATGAGAGTCATTGATGCGGTATGAAGGATGTTGGGTTTTCTTGTATGGGCGTGCAGTGGGACCTGTCTGCTTAGTGGCACTGATGTGTCAATTTTCTATTGGTTGTCTGTGATGAGTTGGATTTCATGTCAGCGGGGCCCGGTGTCACAGATTTAAGATCTACAGTTAGCCTTTGATTGCAAGGAATATTATTTCCCCTTGCGATCATGTGACAACCATTCGATCTTGTAATGTTTAAAAGGGTTGACGGGCAATGGGTCCTGTGTCAGGTGACTCGGTGGTTGCAGCGAGTGGTGGTGTGACATGTGGCAAAAAGGGTGGGCTCATGTGTGGGTCTAAGCATTTTGGTGGTCCTGACATATTTTCTTCATGTTTGCTGGTTCGCGTAATGTTTTGGTGATGCCCTAGTTCATTTGGTGATTCAGCGAATAGTGTTCGCATGATTACTAAGTTTTTAGCAATGGTGGATAGTGTCTCATGAAGTGGCAAAAGTTCTTCAATCACCAATTTGCCAGATAAAGTGGGGCCAATGTTTTGGTGATGTGGCGGTGACAGAGCAGGAAATGGTTGCAGTGTTGGCAGGTTGTCGCATGATCGCATAGCCCATCTTTTGACTATGCAATCATGTGACAACTATAGAAATGTGTCATCATTGTGGACTTGTGGGGTTGTGAAGGTAATGTAACCGAGGACTTTGCAGCAAGGTTTGGGACTGTTGACCGCAGCTAGGAGACTATGGTCGCATGATCACAAGGGTTAGTTTGGTACCTTGCGATCATGTGACCAAGCATGAGATGAGGCCCATTTTCCAATGGCAGTTGAGTTGATGACCACGTGATTGCATGACCATTGCAATTTGAATTTGATTTGTCTTGAGGATCTGCAGTGACTGAGGGTACCAAAATTTATGGTTTTCTGGCCATTTTTTGATCTGGATGGTGGCATCAATTGTTGCAGTGTGTTCTAGTTGGTTAGGTGGGTGAAGCTTTGACCCCAGTCATCTATAGCTTCTTGCAACCTATTTTGGGTTTCCAAGATGAATGGTGGTATATATTGCAAGTTTTTGACTGTGTAGGGGTTCTGAATTTCATCAGTTCCAGGAAGGGTCCTTTTCCTATGGATTTTCTTCTTCTTCTCTGCATATAGGGTGTTCTTCTTCCATTCTTGGTTCAGGGGAATAGAATGCATGTTGCAGTAGATTTGTCTTATGTATGAGAACTCAATTTATTCTTACTATTACCAAGCTATCTCCATTTGAGCTTTGAATTCATTGATCATACATCAAGGGTGTTTGATTTTTCTGCTTGTATTGCCTATGTGTTTGCAAGTGGAGTTGTCTTCATAGAGATAACTAGTTTAGGGTTAGTGTTCATGTATGTATGAGCTGAAATATCAAGGATAGGTCATGCTTGTCTTCCAGTGGATGTTGGTTAATGTATTGTCTGATTCATAGGTCTCTTCTAAGGGGAGGGTTAAAATCCTTTGAATGGATAATAACATGCTTGAATGCACAGGTGGGTGTTAAGTTGAGATTTGTTCATGGTGTGTGATTGATGTAAGGCATCAACACATTGAATATATTATTTCCTTATTTCATAGCTGTCTCTTGCAGTAGGGTATTTGACTCTATGGCCCATTGGATAAGGCACTGGTCTATGAGAGACTTAAGGTATCTCAGGGGTCCCTTCTATCCATTCAAATCATTTCCATTTAGTTCCACCTTTTCCCTTTCCTGTTGGTAGGTTAGGTCTCTAGTTTTCATACTCACTCCATGCAAGTTGGGCTATTGCATGAGATATTGGCTTCATTGAGGTACAGGATACCTAGAAGAGTTTAAAAATCATTCCACAGTCAGTTACCTGCAAGCCTGTAGTATGACACAAATTGTATGTGTGTACAGATGAGGTATACCTGCCTAAGTGATGTGGAGCTCAAAGTGCAGAAGGATCTCTCTTTGATCCTTGTCAGTTGGCCCTTTTTCCTATCAAATTTGGAGTGTTAAGTGAATGTGACACTAGCCCTATCAATCCTAATGCCAAGCTGACCTTTGGGGAAAAAGAAAAACCAACATGTAGTGTTCCAAGTGACTAATTTTTCATCTAGAAATGACTTACATCCTCGAGAGTTGCAAAATTAATACCATGGTATTTTGGTTGATATAGTTGACTATAACTTCAATTCCTTCAAATTAGTTCTCTTCATTGTGAAATGGTATAGACTATGACTCAATAAAAATGATCCTGATAGAATTGTTATTGAACATGACAATGGATTTCCAATTATTAATACAAGGTTTTTTGAGCCAATTGGAGAAGAGCTCTATGTTCTTCCAAGCCAATGTGAGAAGGTATTATACTCAAAGGTTTCACATAAACTAGGTTGGTCAGTTGCTATTAGACATGATCTAAAAGGAAGACCGATAAAGTATAATATGATGGAAGAAGAGACCGATGAAGATGAAGAAGTGGAAAATGATGTAGAACCAGATCGCGATTGAGAGCTAGTCAAAGAATAATATGAAGAAGAAGACGATGATGATGTTGCTACTGATGATGATGATGATGATGATGACGATGAGGATGACAATGTTGGTGATGTTGATGGTGATGATGATGATGACAAAAATAGTGGTGGTGATGATTTTGTTGACAACGACAATCTTGATCATGAGATAGATGAAGAAGAATATCAATGACATGAATGAAATGTACAATTATCGCAGATGTTTGGCATGTTCTAATGATTGTTTTATATGTACTACTCTTATTCACCTTGTTTTATATGTCCTAATTATATATCTTTGATCTTTTGTTAAGAAAAATTTCATTCTAAAAGAGTGTATTTAATCTCTATATGCTTAAACAACCTCACTAGTTAAGACTATTCTCATTTGTAGTGGGAATGAAAAGAATCAAATCACTTAAAAGACACCAGTATTTAGACATGCACAAATTAGTGATATGATTAAGAAAATTACCTTTCTTTACAATTGCATGGTTATCTTTGGTTTTTCATTTTGTTTTGAGTGTCTAGTGATTTAAACCAAAGACTTCAACTTAGCCAAAAAATATGCAAGTCTACATTAGTATGTTTCTTTTTATTGTAATTATAATTAGTATGAATGAAAAAAATAATGACAATGCAATATTTGTGATAATGCAATATTTGTTGAAATAGCATCGATGACTTCAATCAATGTGCCTATGTGTCAATGTGGTGTTGGCCCATGCATGTTGAAGACGTCACACACAACAAGTAATCCTGGGCATCAATTTTGGGTTTGCCCAAATAGGAAAAGGTCTAGATACGTAATTATATTTTATGTTTAAAAATAATGTGACAACTAATCATTTTATGAAGAACTGATCTTCATTTGGTATTGTTAGGGAAATATTGGATGTCAATAATTTTGGTGGGTCGATCAAACTATTGCCCAAAATTTCCATTCTGCAAAATTGGCCAAGTTTCCATGTCTCTATTTTATCCCACCCTGCTGCAACTTGTTTTCATTTGCAAAGTTGATCCATGAAGTTTTATGATGTGTGATCTGAACCTTATGATCTTCAAAGTGTCATCATGCTTTAGCTCTGATCGCATAACCTAATTTGCAATACGCAAGAAGTTATTCAAGTTTTAATGTTGCAGGAATTGTTTGTGCGCTACTGCGACTGAGTTCCAAAGAAATGTTTAGTGTTGAAAACCCTCTGTGTTTTCGACCTTCACTCTGAAAACTCAGTGTTTTTTTGACTTACAGCTTGAAAATCCTCTATGTTTTCGACCTCTTCACATTTTCACACTAGTTCTTCCTAGCGATAGCATTCTTTTTATGTGCGCAACTCCACCTGGTGGGGCCCAGTGGCTGGCTTTCCTTAAAATCTTGCAGTTGTCACATGTTCACAAGGAATATTCCATTCCCTTGCGATCATGTGATAGGATGACACCCGTTGGTGGGCCCGTTCTTCATCTTCAAGGTTAATGCTTGACAAGATCTTGTGGCTGTCGCTACACCGCTAAGGAAAGTTGATGCCTTTTCAAGCTAGCGGTATGGCGATAGCTGTCCAATGGTGTTCTCAGGGACGTGGGCCTAGTGACTTATTAGAGATGTTGATTTGCTTGTGTTTCATTGGCTATTGACTGTCGAAGTGGTCTTTGACTTGTTAGGTGAGGATTTTGAGTGATTTTTTTAACACATCTAGACCGTTCATCTGCCAAGAAATGATAGACATCGATGGACACATTTTAAAATGACTAGTTAGCCATTGGTTTTCAAAGATTCAAACATGTCTAAGAGTTTTTTGCCAATTTTTGGTTTGCAGGCTGTGAGCAGCGGGGTAGCTCAGAATTGATGTCATCGGGACATTTTCTGGTTGTGAGCATGATGATGGATGATCTGGTCGACGGGGCCATGGATTTTGTAGGGTACAATGTGGTGTTCTTACACTGATGAAGCATTAAAGAGTTGGTTCCATTTGTACTTTCAAATTCATTCTTGTGAAGATCAGATTTGGAGTCTTTATGGCTTAGTGGGCTTGCAGGAGGTTGTCAGGTCAAGGCTTTTATCTACAAGCAGGATCAGTACAGGAATGGACACACAAAGGAAGATATATCTGATCTGTTGAGATATTTGGAAGAGATACATTTATGATCAGAAGTGATGGTTTTAGGGTTGTATTATTTTATGCATATTCTTGTAACCCTAGTTAGTTTTGACTCCTATCTGCATGCAGTGAGTGTTGTGTATAACATTTTTTGGAGCTTGTAGAGCTCAAAATTCACATTTTGTAAAAAAGAAAGACTCTTTCTTGGGAAGCTATCTATGGCATTTCTTCCTGCCCTCTGGTTCCCCTCATTCTCTAATTCCCATTGATAATACAAATATTGCAGAGGCAGTTTGTGACAATCCTTCATGTCCTAGTTCTTCCTTGTTTGGCTTATCTCTTATTGGATTGAAGTCTATGAATTATTTTAGTGATACTTAGGGTTCTTGATCTCTCTTACTTTCAGCTTATATGTATACTACTGTGTATGATCTAATTTGGATGAGTTTGTGGGTATTCTTTAGCCCGCTGTCATTTTATCTCATTCATGTGCCCTTCTGCTGAAAAGAATGTCTGCTTGCAGGTCATAGGTTGTGTCTAATGTTTAGGCCCTCCTATGAAACACTCATGCAAGCCTATTTAGTAAGTTGTGACCTACTAGACCTAACATTTTCATTGATCCCATCCCTCTATACTGAGATCGAAACCCTAATTTCGGTGCATCACCTAGTAGGTAGTTTTCTTTCAAGTTATTTCCCTTTCCAAGCATTCCTTCTAACCCTTTCCCCTCAAATATTTACTCTCATGTCAAGAAGAAAATTAAGATGATAATCCAAGAGGAACTAGCCTAGAACCTAGAGGTTTCATCTCGGTTAGCATAAGGTCCCACAACCTTGAGATGATTCCCAAGTTATACTGACTTATCAAGACTACGAGAGCTTGAGACAGAGGTGGAAAACTCAGTGTATAACACAAACCACATTTACATCTACCCCATCTACATCTATACTTGATGTAGGAAATGAGTGCAACTTGTGCAAGGCTCAAGAGGCATCTAATGTCACCAAGATTGCTTCAATGGTGAAAGCAGAAATCATACTTTTGCGATGCCTTCTTTGTGTAGTTTGTGCACTACTTTGTTGGGACCATATGCGTAAATGTGGTTAACAGAGGGCTATTGTAGATACTGAATTTTTTTTTAGAATTTCTAGTAGATACACATAAATAAAATACACATAAACATGACAAATGAGAAACATAAATGTAGGTATCACAACAGCTGACAAACATAAATGTAGGCATCATAATCACAATTTTTTGGAGACACAACATAATTGAATGGTATACCTAGATGATGGAACACAACTATATATCACTTCTCTGGTTCCAAGTTTACACTACAGTAAATGAAATCCATAGATAAAAAATAAATTTAGAGAGAGGAGGAGAGCGAGAATGACCAAACTAATACAGGTCCCTATATTATCTTGGTCTTTATTTCTCTCCTCCTGTGTTCTCAAAATTTATTCTTTATCTTTGGGTTTTGTTTACGCAATGTAGACATGGAACTGGAGGAGTAGTTGTGTTGCATCATCTAGGTATACCACTCAATTATGTTGTGTTTCCAAAAAATTGTGACCATGATGCCTACATTTATGTTTTTCCTTTGTTGTGTTCCAAGAACCCTGATGAACCTTTACGACCCTTTACGATCCCTAAGAATACATCTTAGAGATCTTAAAATGTCATAAAGGTCACAAGAGGCTCCTAGGAGGGGTCAAATGAGCTTCCACCTTCACGTGGTTGGCCCTATTAAGTAGAGAATGTTAAACTATTATCAAAACAAAGAGAAGCTCAATAATTTAAGATCTCAATCCATGTATGATAAATATATATCAATCCATCTTAATGGCTACCAAATCAACAGATCTCTATCAAGAACCCAGTCACAAAGACATACCATAGACTACACCGCGAACCCATTGTGAAGAGGCATTTAATGTCTCATAAGTTGCATCAAATGATCCACTTTTTGTAATCTAAGTCTCTTAGCTTGGTTCGCCAAGAAGAAGACTTCTCCCAAGTCATCATGGACACCATAGTGATCTACAAATCTCCAATGTGCAAGTTCTGCATGTCGCTCTCCCAACATCACACCTAACTCATTCAAAACTATGGCAAAAATGGTAGATGATCCCAGTGATCCATCACAACCTGATCTCAACAACAATGCAAAGAGTAGCTTGATTCTGCCTTCAAGACGATCAATGCATAGTCTACTCAAACTCCAAGTCAAGTCACTGCTACACTCCATAGGAACAAAGCACATCAAATTCAGACCAAAGAAGTCGAGAAGTCTTCAAATCAGATCTGAATGCAATCAGGTCCACATATATCCCATGGACACATCAAGAATGCATCTCTGATCGCTGCACTAGCTTCTTGTGCTGGAGCCATTGCTATCACAAGTCTTGATTTGGTAGGATCCATTCGAAATCCAACTCTCTAGACTCGACTCAATAATCCATGAGCCACTACCGGATCTACTACAAAGTTATCTCCAAATGATCCATAACCAAATCACGACTAGGAACTAGATCTACAAGAACATAGTTCTAAATCGATAAATATATATCTATTTAAAAAAAAATTGATTGTTGTCATAACTACGATGGCCCCACAACAATGACGCTTAGCCATTGCAAGCATTCAACATTGAGACGTCGCATTAGAAGCATCACTGTAAAAAAAAAACCATAAATGATGAACATATGTGATAAATGTCCAATGCATGTCCGTCACATGTATACCATAGTTGTTATTACAAACCATAAATAGTGGATATCCATCATAAACTGCCAACAAATGTCCATTGCAATAATAGCATTTCCATCAGCGAACAAGTTAAAAATGATGGCTACCCATCAAAATATTCTGATGGGTTATTGTCATTTGTATTTGTTGCGACAGATAGGTGTCCAAATTTTGATGGCCACAAATAGGTCTGACGATAGGTTTTCTTTTTTGGCACCCTATTTTTGCGATGACCGTGGTTGTCATAATTACGAAGCCTAACAAAACCATCTATTTTTCTAACAGTAAAACTACGACGTTGGGTGGTGTTGTTGAATCGATAGTATACTATCTAAATTTAGACATTCGGCCGTTAGCAAAAGGTCTCAAATGTACTAGTGGCCACAGTGGATCTCTTGACTTCATTGGTTATCCTAGAGACACCAGACTACATGTATCAATGGATCTCCTGGTTGTAGAATGTAAAACCATTTGTACTGTTGGGATAGAAAGATAAGGGACTGAGAGGGGATGGGTGAATCCGTACCCTCAAAAACTTTTAATTGAATACTCAATCTGCAATAGTAGTGACTAACTAACCAACTGAATCCATTATTTTCAACATTCTTTCAACTGACTTTGTAAATGTAAAGTGCATGAAAATAAACAATAAATCAATCATGAAATTTAACACATAACACAAGTATTTTGGTTACATAGAAATGCTTATTAGAAGGTAAAAACTATAGTGGTGATGACACCCACAGATTCTTCAGAATTGCAGTAAATAAAGTACGTCAGTTAAGGCTACAAGTTTTGATCAATTCTGGTGATCTTACCCTATTAGGAGTAATGTTAGAAATTAGTCTTTCCTTGGTGAATATATGTAATTAAATTATAAACAAAGGTATCCTATATTTTATTTATTCTTTTGTCCAAGTAGGAGGACATGTCACTTTTTTGTAATTCCTTTAATAAGGAAATTAGATATTCCTTCTTAAGAGGAATATCATATTTGTCACACACACAATATGGATGTAGCATTCATTTGAGATGAGAGTTACATGCAAACTCCTCCACTCATCTCTACTTAAGATATACCTCTTACACACTTGATTAAGAATTTTTTCCATTCTTTCATTCTTTTTCCATATTGTAATGAGCCTTGTGCTCCATTTCCTTCTTCTTCCTTAGGCTTGGAGCCTCATTCATATAATTCACAAGGGGTTTTCTTTTCTTTCCCCTTTCAAAATCTCTTGGCTCATTGTTTGGACTCTTCAAGAACTTTTGTGATCTTTTGGCATGATTCTTTGAATCATTTCGTCTCTCTCCCTCTTGGTGATCTTGGTATATTCCTTTCATGCACTCACACTTGGGTTATTTCCTTTTTCTCTACTATTTTTTGTTATTTCTAACATGGTATCAAACAAGGTTTAACCCTCATTTATTGAGTGTTGTATGTAGGGAAATTTGAAGGATATTTCATTTGTGAAGGAGAAAGCATTTGTTTTGTTATCTAATCATTTTTTCCAGGTTTTTCTTCATTATTTGCTTGCAATATAACATATTAGTTTTTTTTTGTCTTAGATCTTAGATTTGGAGTGCTTGCTGCCAGATCTAAGTCCATTTATTCTTCTTTTCAAGTTTTCTTTATATCTATTTCTAACGTTTCTTGCAGGATTTTTATTCATTTTCTTTTCACTAATCATTTTGTGCAAGATCTGAAATTATTGCTCATATCTAACATTTTTTTGTAGTTTGTATTGCATTATCTCTGATTTTTTTCTTTGTTATTACCTTTGTAGGCATATACACCAGTATTTATATCAGTGTTGCAGGTTTCATTGTAATCTAAATTTAATCTATCTGTGTTTTCATTTAAATCTAACTAGGTTGTTTTGTAGATCTATCTCTATATGAGTATGTGCAGGATCATGGTATGCCAAAAAGTGGCGATGTGAAAAAGAAGTCCTAACTGATAGAATCTTTGAAAAACAACAATAACTTTCAAATAATAGAATATTTTTAAAATTTAAAATATACATCACATTCTATGCTTCACCTAATACAATAATAATAAACACTTGTTTCAATTTGATGAAGTTTAGACTTGTAATACCCCAAAATTGGCACGTATTTAATTTCATCAATTTTGGTGCATTATCTCAATTTTACATCACCAAAGTCCTAGTTCCCTAGGCAATTTTCTCTCCTACCTGACTTAATTTGACTTGATGTCAATTGCAAAGACCATAAATTGCAATAATCAAATATTAATATTAATTCCTAAAGTCCTTGACTTTAATTAGCTAAATTACCTCTATGATAATTTAATTTAGTTCTAAAGTCCTAAGCACTTTGAATTAAATTAAAATCTACCCCTTTGGCTAATTACCCTTGAAAGGAATTAATTAATTGCTTGTTATTTGAATGGACACCTTTTCTTGAATTAATAATTTGAGATATTCGAAAGGTCCTCATGTGGCATTTTCCATTCTTTTAATAAAGTAATTCATGCTTATTTGTCCCAAAAGGGATATGAAGGGTCAGGAGTTTCGAATCAAGAAACTCTTCCTCCTCCTCTTGGCTCTTCTATTTATTTAGCCTCTTTTTCTCATTCAAAGGAGCAATTTTTGAGAGCATCCTTACTATAGCATTTTTTTAGTCTCATATCTCATTATTTTCAAAGCTCTTTTATTGCATTATCTAGTTTAATTTCTCATATTAGTGTAATTGCATTTCACATTTAGATTAAATTTTCTTACTTGTTCTTAGTCTAATATCATCTTTATTTTAAAATCAAATAAAAATTTGCATTTCATATTTCTTTCAAAGTTTTCTAGATTAATTGCATTCATTCTTAGCTTAGTTTCTTTTTTCTCATATTTTCTTTCAAATCCTCCATTGTTGAATTGGTCTCCCAGCTGTTGGCTCTCATTCTGAGAGTATTCAAACACCCCATTCACATAGGAGGCAACAGGTCGCCTCACCATGGAATTTGGATTGAGTTATTCATACTCTCTCCCAAATTCTATCAAGTGAATAATGACCATGTTGTGTTGTGCCTGATTTAGAGGTCACATTCAGTCACATACATTTTGGCGCCCACCGTGGGGCAGAAAAGATCAATTTCTGGCCTCATTCTTGATTGGTTTTTCAGTTTTAGTGTTGGTTCTAGGCCTTGTACGGCCATGTACAGCCTAAAAACCTTGTAATATAGTAATGGATGGATAGAATGATGAATCCTCTTTCTCATGATTTTTGTTTGGCTCATTTTTATAAATAAATAAATAAGTTATGATCATTTGGGTGAAAGTGGGTATTTGCAGATTTGAGATTTCCTGAATACAGTCAGATTGAAATGTCTGGTGTGGACAAATTATGAAGAATCAGGATCTATAATAATATTCATTGGAAAGATACATGAATTAGATTTCATTTCCTTTTTGTTTGAGTAATTTTTATGTATATTTGTGAAAGTTATGGGCATTTGAGTGAAAACTGGTTTTTAACAATTTGCATTGGAGTTGCAGGCAATGATTTGCTCTTAGAAAATGATTTATGAATGGGAAAAATAAATGGCTTACATATTTGGAAACTAGATTCATTAATAGTTACTGTGAATTTTTTTTAGTTTCATTTGGATTATTTTTGAGAAAGATATGTGATTCCCTAGGCAGGGCCTGGTGTTTTAAATCTGATTTATGATAGAAAAATTGCAATCTGAAAAGGTTATTGGTTGAGGAACCAAATGGAATCATAAGACCTTGTAATTTTTGGAAATGGTAGTTCTTGATATTGGCTAAAAACTTCATTTTTTCCAAAAATTTTAATATTATGATTTTATGGGTCAAATAAATCAATCTTTAAAGACTGTCTTGAAGACAACAATGTTACATATCTTACAGTTTGCCATTGATTTGTTTTGATTCTGTACTTTTAGATGTGTGCTTAATGCTAGATTGCAGATCTTTGGACCTAAGGTGAGTTCTTAAAATTTCTATAACATTTGGACTTTGAGATTAAAATTGAACCTCTCATGTGTTTGGCTTGAGTGTTTACATGCTTTCATAGAACACATTTCAATTGATGCTCTTAATGGGAAATGAATGAATATAGATTTTCTTTCATACAAGTTTATGTAAGTGCATGCTTGTCTTTTAAACATTAAGTAATTCTTGGTTCCATTATCAAAAAAATCTCATTGAGTAATCTAGGGCATGGATTCATTCCTTGATTACATGAAGAGTTAAATGCACCACTTTGTGGACTCACTTCATGTTTACTTGGAAAGTTAAATATTCCATGATTTAAACCCTCTTGCACTTATGAGTATTATTCATTAGCAGTCTTAGATTACTTGTGATTGATCTAGATTGCTATCTTGGGTTATTGGACTCGCTAATCCACCGGCCCCTCATTTCTGCCCTATGGTTGCAATCTCAGCGCCACATTAAAGGGGAGGGGTCTATAGGAAAAAAGTGTTAATTGGTCCACTAGGCAACCCTTTTGTGCTTTTTGGAACTCACTTGTTTTCTAGGTTGTGGACTCATTTGTAGCTTATGTGAGGTGTTAAGTGTTCCACCTTGTGGACTCACCTCATATTTGCTTTAAGCGTTAAGTGTTCCACCTTTAGTGCTTTTCAATACTTTTTGATAGAGAATTACTTACTTTTCATTTTTTTTAGAAGGCTTGCTTGGGGATTTCATCACCTCAAGGGACGACCTTAACTCGCATGTTCCGACGAAGTATAAATATCGGGAGGTGAATCCAAAGACACCTCTCTTGGGAATGAGTTAGATTTCACTCTTGGCTAAGCCTCAAAGAACTTTATACCTTTGAGAAGTGAAGGAGGAAATTTGGGTTACCGTCTCCCCCCGGCTGTGTGATTTCAAATTCTTCTCATCTATGGATTCGTGCCTCACGTACCTTGTGTATATCGAGGACTCCCTTTAAAAAATCCATGTATATCCTTGTAGACAACTTGCTAGGATGTTGTTGTGTTTTAAGTGTCTGCTAAAACATTCTCAAGAACATACACAAGTAGAGTCCTTAGGGAGTAGAAATACTAAGTCACTATTCCTGTTCGTGCGTAAGGTTGCTTTGTCCCTTGCCCATTGCTTGAAGACTATTTTCTTGAACTCCTTGATTGTTGTCTTATGTGCTTGATCAATGACATAAATCTGATCTACCTTTTTGTCCATGATCTATTTTTCTATTTTCCCGTCGTTCACCATCAGAAACTAGTTGTCCTAAGTTAGGAATCGATTGATCTTTTCTTTGACTCATATTGTCTCTCATTAGTCTACCTTATCTCGTTGTGCTCTTGTACCTTGCTTTGTGATTGTCTTATCTCAGTTGTTCTAGCCATCTCTTTTTGACAATTCATACCAGGTTCATCTTGCATCTTGGCTGTTCTAGCCATTTATCTCCTTTCATTATCTTTGAGACAGAGTCTAGCTTTATCCCGAATCTTTGCTTGTTACATCTTCATTTATGACTGTCACAACTCGAAGTGGCAAGACTTATCCTATTCAGAATACTGATCAAGGTAGAAGTGAATCTCATAATCAAGACATAGGTCATCCCAAATCTATTATGAAATCTGAGTATTGTGATGGATCCTCATATTCCTCCTCATTCCAAGAGTATTACAATCCATTGTTTCAGATACAGTCTGACTTACTATTTCAAGAATATTATAACCCATTGTTTGAAGACCAGCAAGACTCTGAAGGGTCACTTTCTAAAATTAAACCTATTGATCCTTTTGAACCTATCAACTCTTTCATGATCTCTCATAATACTACCAACAAGATGGGAGATCCAAAACCTTCAAAGTTGGTTTTCAATCTCAGCTCTAACATGCCAAAACCTTCAAAGTTGGTTTTCAATCTCAGCTCTAACATACAAATGATCAAAGCCACTGAGAAGGCTATGACATAAGCTCAACCGTCTTCCCGATTTGCTAGAAACAAACCTTGGATCTCTCACTATGACATGATCATTGCTTCAGGGAGTGAGGATACTCCTAAACCCAAAACTCCCTTTGTCTTGCGAGGCCCTGTGTCTCCCTCTTATAAATCCACACAATCTCTAGCTTGTGCGAACACTATCACTCAATCTCATGCAAAGATCATGCTCAAAGGTCCTAAACCTTCGACATCCAAACCAAAACTATCTATGGATAAAGCCCTCATTGAGGAAAATGTCCCCAAAGATCTCGATCTCAATCAGTTCCAATCTATGGTGGGTCATTTGACCTCACCTCATTATTTATCATTCTCTGAGGAAGACGATCACTTGCTAAGCCACCCGCATAATGCTCTCCTGCACACTGAAGTTATGATAGGCCCCAAGAGTATCCCCCGCATCCTCATTAATAATAGTGCTAGCCTAAACACTTGCTCTGCTAAGATGCTTAGCCAAACAATAGATAGCTTTGTTCCTACCAATAGAGAGTCCATTGAGTTCTATGATGCCAAGCTAAAAGAAATAGAAAAAACCCTGAAGATCAAAGATATTGGCATGGGGGAATATCAGATTGAGTCCATCTTGTCATTGACAGCTCTCCCTCCATCTCCACATTCTTGTGAGGAACCTTCTGAAGATGGATTTGGTATTGGCTATTAGAGCTATGAGCTTGACCAACCTAGCTACAGCTTGCACTCACATGTAGAATTAGATGATGAAGAAACACAGATTTAGCCTATGACACATGAGAGACCCTTGAATGATCAAAATTTTGATTCAAACTACTAGAAAGAGTCTTATCTACCTTCTCAAGTGCTTCAGGAACATGATCTTGGTCCTCACCAGGGGGATTTTATGCACTTTACTGAACAAATTTCTACTACTGCAGCTACTACTGAATATTTCACTGCCTCTAATGGCACACATACTAATTGGGAGCAATTGTTAGATGCTTCCCTTATCTTTGGTATGCCTCAAGGTATGCCTATTCTAGATTGTTCTACCACTTCTACTGTTGAACAAAATCCTACTACTACCAATTCCAATGTTACACATACTGATTGGGAGCAACTACTGGATGCTTCCCTTATCTTGGGTATGCCCTGGGGTATGCCTACTCTAGCTTGTTCCACCACTTCTGCTATTGAACAGACTCCTACTATTACCAACTCCAATGGCACACATACTGATTGGGAGCAACTGTTGGATGCTTCCCTCCTCTTGGGTATGCCTCAAGGTATGCCTATTCCAGATTACTCTGCTGCTTCTAGTACTGAACAAGATCCTGTTGTTGAAGAAACATTTCCTTTGAAAGATGACAACAATGAAGAAATTCTACCTCTGACTATGTCTCTAGCTAAATCAGACTCTATATCAGATGCTACTATGAAAATACCAATTGATGCTACACACTTATATGCTAGTCTTAACAACTTAGAAAGAGGAGAAATTTATGATCCTCCAGATCAAGCTATTATTGATGATCCTTTCCACCCTCCTATGGAGATCATTCCTATGGCTCCTAGGCCATCTACTTCAAGCTATACTCCTACTACTCTAGCAAATCATGGGTATCCGAGACCCCATCTTGTTACAATCTCATGGAATCTTGGTAGATCTAGAATTGAAATGGTTTCTATTCATGCACTCTTACCACCTGAAAGGGGACCTGACTCTTGGAATAAACCATCTTGGTTAGGCTCACATAATATTCATCGAAACTTATCTAACTCTTCTAGGATGACACACAATCAACAATGTTCTATGGAAGATTACTTTCTTGATCTACCTGATGCATTCATGAATGATGAGGATGATACTGATATATTTGCACTTGAGCCCATCCCATCGACTTCTCTTCCCCCTTCATCTCCCAAAAAAGTGGCATGTCCACTTCCATTTCCACCTCTCCACCTAAACCAGTCATATAAGCCTCTTTCATCCACCATTCCTGAGTCTTTTGGAAGTAACTTGGATGTGCAACATAAAAATAAAAATAATAAGAATCCACTTATATCTCAAGGTCACCATGTCCCATCTAATCAACATGTGACTCCAAAGAAAGAAAAAAGCAATAGAGGTGTTGAAAAGACCGCAAAGGTCCTCAAAGAGAAGAAGACAATCAAAAGCCATAAAATAAATAAAAAATGGATCTCAAAATCCATCTTACAGGCGTTGTCATCAAAAGCACCTCAAAGTAAAGAAGAAAAAGTTCAAAAGCTATGTGGATTCCAAAAAAAGGAAAATCAAAGTTTCCATTCAAGCTTCCAAAATTCTCATGCTTCCCTCCATTCCATCGCCCTTGCCTTTCATACTTTACCCTCTTCACTCCATCTTGCCTTGTCCCAAAGTGCATATCAGCATCTCCTCATTGCTAATGACATGACTAAGAGAAATCTAGAATGTACTCTCCCTAAGCATTTAGAGCATGGGAAATCTGACGAAGAGTTAAGGTGTGTCCATGAGGATATTTGTGGGTCTCACTTAAGTGGTCTTTCCTTGACTATGGATCTCTTGACTATTGGACACTACTAGTTGGCTCTCCTGTTACTACTACAACATCTGGTTCTGATTCTGCAACTTCTCAGCTGGCTACTACTACAAATGACTATGTTTCCAGAGATCACCACTGAAGGAGAGAAACTCAAAGAGCCCATCAATGCTCTTCATTTGAAGTTCTACAACACACATTCTCTATGTGCTCATGTACATACTTATTGGTCCTGAAAAAATCCTAAAAATTGCAAAATGTCCTGAAAAAATGATCATCTTAGTGAAAACTTGGCAAACAGGCGCTTTGATGTATCTATTATCCTGGTGAAAACCTGGTAAATAGGCACCTTGATAATACCAAAAAAATAGAAAATTTCAAAAATACAAAAAAAAATGAAAAGATCAGAAAAACAAAAAAATGAGATATTCAAAAAAATACAAAAAAATAAAAAAAAGAGAAAAGTACAAAAAAATTGAAAAAGAGAAAAATGTGCCATTGATGAAAACCTGGTAAACAGGCGTCATGGTAGCAAAAATAGAATCTCTACCAAGATGGTGAAAACCTGGTAAACATGCACCTCTTGGTTTCCTGAAGTAACATCTCATCTCAGCGTCGCTTGACTCTTAGTTTCCTGCTTTAGTTTCCTTCCTTTCCTGCTTTAGTTTGTTTCCTACTTTGGTTTTCTAGCTCATGCCTTGCTTTCAATGTCTTCAAGATTTTACTCGACTCTTCATAGATTGGAACTGGTTCACACTTGAGGGCACCTGCCTGGTCTCGGGGGCATTGTCTTATCACTTTCAGAAACTCTTTTGAGCATTAGTCACCAGTGTTTCATGCTATGTCTGCCTCTTGATGCCTAGCTACTTTTGAGATCTCTCCTCGAGGATCTCTTGTGTATCGATCACCAGTGGTTCTCACTATGCCTGCCTACTGATACCTAGCTCTCGTTCGACCTCTCTTTTCGGGATCTCCTTCTTACATCAGTCACCAGTGGTCCTCACTATATCTACCTAATGATGTTTCTTTCATGTTTCATTCTCTCTTTTGAGAATCTTCCTTGTATCAGTCACCAGTGGTTTTCCACTGTGTCTGCCTACTGTTTCTATCCTGTTGAGACTTTGAATGTTGTTCACTTCTGATTCGACTTCAATCCACTTGAACATGAATGTAAACTGAAACTAAAACTCTTTGTGTGTTCCTATGTAGTGTTAGAGCTTTTCTCTTGCTTGTTTGTTTGCTTTATCATTTCCCCTCGAGTGAATCTAAGATGTCTTTCTTGACTGAGAAATGCAAAGACTGGGGGCATGATCTTTTCTTTATTTTCTGCTTGTTGGTCTAGTTCCAATGATTCAAGAAATCTACATAAGAGGGGTGTCCATCTATAAGAGCCTTCATCTCGTATTGGATGGCCATGTGTACCTTGACTCCTTTTATATGGATGCCTTGGTGAGGTTGGTTCTTCTCCTTGTTTGTTTTGAGTGACTTCTTTTGCTACATTTGGAATTGGTAACGCTCGTCTTGCTAAGTGAACGTAGGGGTCACTGCAAGAACTCTTTGGCAAAAGAAAGATCTCTTGTGTGTTTGGTATGTTTTTTCAAAGAGACATTCAGGTCATTCTAGAAAATGTGCTTTGATGCTTATGTTAACTTGCTAAATTAAAAGGAATAGGTGTTCAGGTCATTCTGGCTTCTTGTGCCTTAATGCTTACACCTCATTCTGACAAATTTAAGACTTATGTCATATTCATATTCTCATGTTGGGGAGAATTGTATGGCATCTTGTGATTGTCCCATGCTTAAACGAACTCAATGATGATAAATACGATGAGTCCAATAGCTGAGTCTACAGGATTGCATTTGTTCATCCTAGGCCTGCATTTAGACTTGCATCTTTCATTCTAGGCTTGCATTTGGAGTGCTTTCTTGTTGCTCTCTTGATTGCTTTCTTCTGGATCTACTTCATCAAAGGTTCTCATCTTTTGTCCCAATCTCATCTTGGCTACATCCTTTTTCGGGATCGAAATCGAAATCTAACATCTCTAGATAGCTCGAAATCGCATTTTAAATTCTGTGATCCTTTGGGATCGGATGCTTGTGCAGTCAACCTTCTGGCATCACTTTCTTGCCAGATCCTCATCTTTACATCATTTTCTTGAGATCTTTTCTCTTCTCATCAAGTCAACCCTAGTCAAAATTTGGTCAACCATGGTCAACTATGGTCAAACTTGGTCAACAGGACCTCTTCTTTGCTCCAATTCGCTTCTGCAGCTTCGCGAATCTAGTCTAATTGCTTTTTCTCTACAATCTCTTGTTGTTTATCATCCTTCTGACATGTCATCTTTCAATTTCTCTCCTGAGGGGGCAGGATGATTACATCATTTGAATCTTGTCGAATATATTCTTGAATCAGTCTGATTTGAATCATCAATCCTCATTGCTAGGGGCATCTTCACGCCTCACATCTTGTCATCTGGAAATCTATCTCTTAGGTATCTGAGCAATCTAACTCAGATCCTCGAGGATCATTCTTCATTCTGGAGATGGTTCTTGAAATTTATTGGGTATTGGGGCAATCTAACCCTAATTCTTGGGAGTCAAGCTTCATTCTAGAGATGACTCTCGAAATCTCTTTTAGACCGTTATCTGGGCAATCTAACCTGGGTCTCGAAGGACTAAGCTTTGTATTGGGGCAATCTAACCCTGATTAGAAGATAGTCCTAAATCCGCATCTTCATCAATTGGTATTGGGGCAATCTAACCCTGATTCTGGTTCTCTTCTAAGACCGTTGTCCTCGCAATCTAACTTAGACTTCAGAAATTTTCATCATCTGTCACTTCATACTATTCTTTGAATCAACATTCTATTCACACATCAATTCAAAGAGGGGAAAATGTAATACCCCAAAATTGGCACCTATTTAATTTCATCAATTTTGGTGCATTATCTCGATTTTACATCACCAAAGTCCTAGTTCCCTAGGCAATTTTCTCTCCTACCTAACTTAATTTGACATGATGTCAATTGCAAAGACCATAAATTTCAATAATCAAATATTAATATTAATTCCTAAATTCCTTGACTTTAATTAGCTAAATTACCTCTATGATAATTTAATTTAGTTCTAAAGTCCTAAGCACTTTGAATTAAATTAAAATCTACCCCTTTGGCTAATTACCCTTGAAAGGAATTAATTAATTGCTTGTTATTTGAATGGACACCTTTTCTTGAATTAATAATTTGAGATATTCGAAAGGTCCTCATGTGGCATTTTCCATTCTTTTAATAAAGTAATTCATGCTTATTTGTCCCAAAAGGGATATGAAGGGTCAGGAGATTCGAATCAAGAAACTCTTCCTCCTCCTCTTGGCTCTTCTATTTATTTGGCCTCTTTTTCTCATTCAAAGGAGAAATTTTTGAGAGCATCCTTACTATAGCATTTTTTTAGTCTCATATCTCATTATTTTCAAAGCTCTTTTATTGCATTATCTAGTTTAATTTCTCATATTAGTGTAATTGTATTTCACATTTAGATTAAATTTTCTTACTTGTTCTTAGTCTAATATCATCTTTATTTCAAAATCAAATAAAAATCTGCATTTCATATTTCTTTCAAAGTTTTCTAGATTAATTGCATTCATTCTTAGCTTAGTTTCTTTTTTCTCATATTTGCTTTCAAATCCTCCATTGTTGAATTGGTCTCTCGACTGTTGGCTCTCATTCTGAGAGTATTCAAACACCCCATTCACATAGGAGGCAACAGGTTGCCTCACCATGGAATTTGGATTGAGTTCTTCATACTCTCTCCCAAATTCTATCAAGTGAATAATGACCATGTTGTGTTGTGCCTGACGCCAGAAGGTTGACTGCAAGACTAAGTTAAGGTGGTGAGACACGAGAGTTTTTATATTCAAAAAAATTTGTAGTAGAAAAATCATAATTAATTATTTATTTGAAAAAAAAATACAAAAAAATATACATCACATCCAGACATGAGTCTACTACTTTTATATAGAATCTTATAAAAAAATATTATCATTTGATTTTGTTTAATGTGGTCAAACATACACCTAATTGTTATCTTTCTAGTCATGATTGATAGACTTATTGAAAAATAGCTATAACTTTCAAACTGTATAACATTTTTGAAATCCAAAATATGTGTCACATTCTATAATTTTCCTTCTACAAGAAAAATAAAAAAGGTTTTCAATTTGATAAAGTTTAGACTAAGTTAATGTGGTTAGACATGAGAGTTTTTGTATTCTGGAAAAGTTGTAGAAGAAAAATTATAATTAATTATTTACATGGAAATAAATTATAAAAAAATATGTGTCACATCCAGACATGAGTCTAGTACTTATATATAGAATCTTGTAAAAAAAATTATCATTTGATTGTGTTTAATGTGGTCAGACATACACCTACCTTTAATTTTTCTTGAAATTTTCATACTAGTACATTGAAATTTGAAATTTTCAACATATAGAATAGTTATTTTATAAAAAAAGGCCTAGTATCTTACAACCTAAATTTAATTTTATAAAGATTCTCTTCTTACATATTTTTGATATAATATGTATAACTTGTTCAATTTTTTATGTCAACTTGCCTAAACTTGATTTTCTAAAATTTCATTGCCACTTAAGGGCCTAGTTTGGCATACCATGATCCTGCACATACCCATATACTTCTATTGATCTATATTATAACATTTTTTTATATATAACATTTTCAGTATACTGTTATTACTTTGTAACTATTTGTTATTACTTTGTAACTCAACATTTTCAATATACTATTATATACATTTTTATCGATACAAAAAATTGATATCTATACGTTTTTGTTCAAATCTCCCGCACCATATTTCAGCCCATCCATTTCGAATGGGATTTCTGTTTGAATCAAATTTCTTTCACTTTACTTGGGTTATCTCTGAATAGATAGGAGCTTCATTCAATGATCTTCTTCCTTCCTACTCACTATTCCATTCAACTCTTCCCTGACTCCATTTTGCTCCACCTTGCATTGCTCCTGCCTACCTACGAACATATCTACTTAGTTTGGCTTTTTTAACCCCCACATTAATTTATAATGCTTTTCTACAATAACACGCTACCAAGCCCAGCCAATCTATAGCCAAACTATTTCTAAAATACATTTTATAATATCATCTCAATATAAACTTTCAGTCAACGTTTCCTCCCATCTGGCATCATGAGCTAGAACTTCTTCTTTATACATTCTCAGGTCTATTTTTGGAAGGTGGCAAACAAGATTTTTCCACGTCTTTTGCTGTAAATTCAAATTTGCAAATTCAAAGTCACTTGTACTTGCTCATCTAAGACACATGTTTTTCTCGTGGAAGTGAGATCCTGACAAATTCTTCCCTCAAATTCTTTGGTGTTTTTCTATTCGTATTCCTGTAGTGCAAGAGGTTTTTTATTTCCCAAACCAAGATCCCTGTCAGTTTTAAATGGTGTTTTGTTGTCCTTGTTCATAGATTTGAGCTTGCGTAGACTTAGGATACCTAAGGGAGTGGAAATCTCCTTATCTCATTGGTGTTCTCCTCCTTATCTCCTTGGAGCAGCTCAAACTACCTCGGTACGTGATTTTTTGGCTTTCTATCCCAGTGCGTAGCTTGTGTGTACCTTAGCCTTTGGGCACACCTTTGATTCCCCTTTATTTAAACCAGTTGATGTAAAGACCAAACCAATCTCACTATAATATTATGATCTTAATTATAGTCCTTTGTAAGAAGATATTTAGCCTTCTTCCCGATATCTATAAAGAGTCCCTTGCCCATCGATATAAAGATTGTTGGTTGTCCTTCCTATGACAAGGATCCTGACCATTAATCAGGGCAGCCTCCTTTCTTGTGTTAAGCTTTCATTGGAGCACTTGAGCACTTATGTTCGCAGCCTACATTCCTTTTAACTTTGGTGTGTTTCATTCCTCCTGTCAGCACCTACAGTCCATCTTCATCTGCAACAATTCAGTTTTCCAGGGAATCTCATTTGTTCCTTAGCTATTTTAAGCCTTAAATTATCTGCATCAATTCAGTTTGCTAGGGAATCTCTTTGACTATTTTTTAAATTAGCTTGTTTAAATTTGAAAATTAGTTTTTTTGTTAAATTGTTAATTTGTTAAAAATTTTAAAATTCAATTTTGTTTATTTTCAAATCCATATTCGTTCATTATTTTATTGTTCGATTAATCTCAACAACATAACATTTATCATTTTTTTTAATTAGTTTTATTATTAAATTGTTCATAAATTCATTAATAATTTTTTTAAATAAATTTATTATTAATACGTTAATTATTAATTTATTTATTATTAATAGTTGTTATTAATAAATTGTTAAGTTTAAATTATTAATAAGTTTATTAAATTTAAATTTTATGTTTAAATAAAATTTTATGTTTAAAAGTTAATCCTCTCACCTAACGGGAGATGACTTATGGTCTCCGAAGGCTGGGTCACCTGAAATGGAAAAAAATATTTTCCTTCAAAAATTTTGTTTGGGTTTGAAAAGTTATTTTGAACCGAATTTGATGTAATAAAATGAAAAATAAAATAATTATAAGTTTGGTCGGCCTTGTTGGCTAAAAATTTTGGAATGTTCCCAAGCGGTGGAAAATTGCCTATATAAGTAAGGCTGTAGTGTTGTCTTAGGTAGTTTGGGACAATTTTGGGTAGTAGATCTGGGTATTGATTCGAGGTTTTGTCCAACAGAATATTGTAAGGGAATGCCCATGTGGCTTTGTGTATTGTAATTCTGAAAGTTTGTAATTTCACATTTGTGGAGATAATAAGAAGCCAATTTTCTATTCTTTCATATTGTTGTTATTTCTCTATTTTTGTTATGTGTTTGTGGTATTAAAGGGAGCACCATTCATCAAGTGGTATTAGAGTAGGAGTTCTTGAGTGTGTAAATAGATCACCGATTGTGAGGCAGTTTACACCAAGACTGTGGGTTAGGGTTTCTGTGTAAACAAATCACCGACTATGAGGTAGTTTGCACCAAGACCATGGTTAGGGTTTCAATGCGCATCACAAAAATGTCTCCATGAACAAACGTGGTGGAAGAGCTAGTGTTGTAACACCTGAAGTTAGAGCGCTCCAGATACAAGTGTGAGCATTGCAAGAAGAGATTCATAGAGGAATGAATCTCAATGTTAGAGATGAAAGTGAGGATGAAGCTAAAGAAGAAGATTAAGAAGGAGAATTCAAAGTTGTAAATTATGAGGAAGAAAGACTTTTTAGGCCATTTCGAAGATCGGAAAAAGACCTAAGATTGCGGTTTCTTCATTTTCAAGAAATCTTAACCCAGAGGAGTTGATCGATTGGATCAATGAATGTGAAGAATATTTTGAGTATGAAGATATTGAGGATCTTGATAGGGTCAAATTCATGAAGGCCAAACTGAAAGGTCATGCGAAGATTTGGTGGCAAGAGATTCAATTGGAGTGAAATAGAAGAGGAAAAGATAAAATCACAAGATGGGATTGGATGGTAGATAAATTGAAGCGACAATTCATCCCTATTGATTATGAGCTTGACCTACTAAAGAAAATGCAAAGTTTGAAGCAAGCAGGATAATCTGTTCAGGAGTATATAGAGGAGTTCTACCAAATCCTCATCAGAATAGGCCATGCAAAAGCTGATAAGGAGAAAGTTTCCCATTACCTTAATGGGTTGAAGCCAAGCATTCAGGAGGAGCTGAATCTAGTTTGAATGAACAATATTGAGGAGGCATACCATTTTTCCCTAAAAGTAGAGGAAAAGTTGAGCAAGAAGTTTGAGAGCAGACAAAATGGAAGAGGTCACGGTGGATGATCTAGTGGATGGTCATATGGAGGCCAAAATGAAGATTTGAAAAAGAAGGATGAGGCCAGTAGTAGTCAAAATTAGAGAGGAAACAACTCTAATCATTTCCAAGATCAGAACAATAGAGATTAGAGAGGAAGAGGAAGAGGACAAGGTTCAGCAAGAGGAGGTTTCCATGGAACATGTTTTCACTGTGGAGAAGAAGGTCATGGGGCATTTCAATGTCCTGAATGCCAAGGAAGGATGGATAGGAGGAATGAAGGCTAGGCCAGAGTGGCACATGTAGATGAAGATGTCAGATCGTCAAATTCTGAAGATGTTGAAAGAGGAGAAATGTTGATTATCTGAAGATTCCTGCTGAGTGGTGAGAATGAACCTGAACAAAGGAGAAGCCTATTTCACATGAGATGCAAGTGTGAGGGTAAATTTTGTGAGGTGATTATTGATAGTGGAAGCACTAAAAATTTGATGTCGAAAGAGATGGTGACAAAGTTGAAGCTCAAGAGATAGAAACACCCACATCCATATCGGATTGCCTGGGTGCAGGATGACCACAAGGTCATGGTCAGTGAACAGTGTCTAGTAAATTTCAAGATTGACAGGTACCATGATGAGGTACTATGTGATATCATACCTATGGATGCATATCACATGTTGTTGGGTAGGCCATGGTAGTTTGATAGATGTGTTGTACACAATGGTCATGTGAATAGCTATTCCCTGACAAAGGATGGAGTGCAACATAAGCTAAAGCCATTGAAGGAGACCGAAGAAAAGGTATGTGGTAATGCAAGAATAACCTTTTTTTGATAGAAAAAAATTCCTAGATGGTATGAGGCATGGGCATGTGTGTTTTTCTCTAATTCCAAAAGCTAGTAAAGAGGAAATGGAGGATGTACCTGTAGAGGTTGTAGATTTGTTGAATGAGTTTCAGGATATTGTATCTAATAATGTACCTGATAGATTACCACCAGTAAGGAAGATCAGTCATTAGATGGATTTGATTCTAGGAGTGAGTTTTTCAAACAAGACAACACATAGAATGACACTAGCAGAAAGTGAAGAGTTGAATAGACAAGTACATGAGTTATTGCAGAAGAGGTTGATTCAAGAGAGTCTGAGTCCCTATGTTGTACCAGTGGTATTAGCACCAAAGAAGAATGGAGAATGGAGGATGTGTATAGATTATAGATCAATAAACAAGATCACAATCAAGTACTGATTTCCATTTCCATGAATGGATGTTATTATGGACTGTTTGAGTGGGGTTGTGTATTTCTCAAAGATAGATCTGAAGAGTGGATATCACCAGATTCAGATCAGAGAAGGAGATGTATGGAAGAATACCTTCAATATAAAAGAAGGATTGTATGAGTGGTTAGATATGCCTTTTTGGCTAACCAATGCACCGAGCACTTTCATGTGGCTCATGAATGAGGTTCTGAAAGAATTTCTCGGTAAGTTTTTCATTATTTACCTAGATGATATTTTGATCTTTAGCAAGACATTGGAGGAACATATGATGCATATTCATATGGTGTTTGTGTTACCCTAATTTTCCTATTCAATAAAAATTTGGCCAAAATCCATTCAGGAGTCCCTATTTTAACCCTGCCAAGCATCCCTAAAAATTTCATGGTTTTATGTTTAGTTTCTTGGCCTCTACAATTTGTTTTATCCCCTAGTCTACAGTCAAAAATTCATAAAAGTAGTTGTTATACCAAAAAAAACCCTAGCCTTCATTCTATTTGGTTGTTACCTTTTTGGTCACTTAAGTCCTCAAATACCCATGTGCACTTTAATCCTATTGGCTGGTCACAGGTTTTCTAAGTCTTTCGACAGTTACTTTTCTTATTCGGCGAACTAGAAATTACAACAATCCTCTTAATTGCTAAAAGTTTGGTGGTTAGGTCTAAATATTTTGTGACTCAATGAACATTACCCTTTCTTCAGTCACCTATTTGCTAAATTTTCAATAGTCTTAGACTTGTGGGGGTCCTAGTTCAAGAGATCAATGGCCATCGTAAGATCTCATAGGGTCTGTCAGAGGTTTGTGATCTTATGACAATCATTGATCTTCCCTTTTATGCAGCTCTTCAGAGCTTTTTTGGGTCTACTACCACATCATCCTATGTGGAGGCTTCTTATTGGCTAAAGGTAATGACTTGTAAGGTATGTCAGACCAGGCTCGACAGGCTATATCCCTTTTAATCCTATGGCTGGCATATGATGTCATGAGGTCTATCAAAGCCATGAGACCTTACGCCGACCATCGATCTTGCTTTATTGTTGAGGCTCTATCAGTTGGGTCCTCGGTTGCTGATGTGCTTGAATATGATTGGTCCACGTAGTGATGACTAGTGTTGTAGTGGGTCTGTGTGTTAGAAGGGGCTTGGCTTAAGAAGAGATCAATAGCTTGTGCATGATTGGAAGGAATATTTGGGGGCTATGAGATCATGCGCCCACCATTAGATTGGAATCTTAGTTGCAGTGGGTCTAATGTTAGAGAGGTGCCAAGGTGGTTGTTGATGAAGCATTTGGAGTGAATAAAAGCTTGACAAGTGGCAAGTCTGGGCCTAGGGTTAGTAAAGTATTCTATGAATTAGTGACTAAAGGATTCCTCTTGTTCACTTAATGAGACCAAGGTTAGTTAAAAGACTTAGCGATTCAACAAAATGCCTTGTTCACTGAATTACTTGACCAGACTAAGGTTAAGATGAGGATTTCATGAATTAAAAGAAGGTCTTCAGTCACACAATCACTAAATGACTTAAAGGAAGAAAAGCTCGAGGTGGGTCCAAACATGTTGATGTGCTGATATGCTCGATTCTCATTAGTCCAAGCATGCCAAGGTGGACATTGAATTTTCAAGGAGGTTCACGACTGTTTCAAGGATAATGTAGGCTAGTCAACTACTGGGAGATAAAGGATATTGATGACCACATTTTAAAATGACTAGTTAGCTATTATAATTCAAATTTGAATATCTCTACAGAGGGTTTTCTGCCAGTGATTGATTCAAACAAACTGCAGCTGTAGAGGTAGCTAAAGAATTTATGTTTCTAGGACATTTGTAGTTGGGAAGAATGATGAAGATGTCTAGGTGGCCATCATGGGTCATGAATTGTCCCTGATAGGTACCATTTTTAGCATTCATGGTGAGACTTTGTGCAGGAAAGGTAGATGGATCCAGGTTGCTTGTATGCATGCAATGAAGTATATGGATGGGCACATAAACACAAATATCTAATCAGCCATGATGTTGCAGAGATATATTTATGATCAGATTTGGTAGAGTTAGGGTTAGTTATTATTCTATTGTAGATCTATGTAACCCTAGTTAGGTTTTGCTCCTGCTTGCTTAGAGGAGATGTATATATTATTTTTTTGAGATTTTTTAGAGAGAGAGTTAGACAATTGTAAAAAAAGAAAAAATTCATCTTTCTTAAGAGTTAGTTGTGGCATTTTCTCTACCCTCTGGCTTCTATAGTTGTATTCTTTCATTGATAATTCAAACATTTCAGATGTATTTTGTAACAATTCTTTATGTTCGTATGCTTCCTTGTCTGAATTATCTCTTATTGAATTGAAGTATATGTATGTTTTTGAGTGATATCTCAGGGTTCCTGATCCCTCTCTCTTTCTGTAATTGTTGTGTGTTATTATGGATGATTTGATGTGAATGCTTTTGTGGGTATACCTCAACCACTTAAAAATCTTGTCTCATTCCTATGCCGAGTTGCAGAGGTGAATGTTTGTTTGTAGGTTGTAGATTGTGTCTAAACTTTTAGGAATACTATTGTTTGTGAAAGTTCTCTCTTTCCCTGAATAGTTTCTTTTTATTGTAGACCCTTCTATGAAATATTTATGCAGGCCTATTTAGTGAGTTGTGATCTCCTAGACCTAAGTTTGTTTCACTAATTTCATTCTGTATTGAGATTCAAACCTCTTCATTTTGGTGTATCACCTAGTAGGATAGTTTTTCTTTTATTCATTTCCCTTTGAAGCATTCCTTCTATCCCTTTCCCTCAAAAGATTTATTCTTCCTATCAAGAAGAAAATTAAGGTGATTATCCAATAGGAACCAGCCTAGAACCTAGAGGTCTCATCTTAGGTAGCATAGGTCCCACAACCCGGAGATAATTCCCATGTTATACTAGGTTATCAAGACTATGAGAGCTTGAAACAAGGGTGCAAACTTAGTGTATAACAATTTTGGCACCCCTAATGGGACACACAAAAAGTTCACTCTTTGAAAGTTATGCTATCTCTGATATACAGATTGCATAAAATAGGCTTTTAGAATTTATTCTATCAAGTATATCTGGCGACTCCATTGATTTCACAAATTCAGGCTAACCTTGTTCAAAATTTATGAGAAAGATTGAGACTAGGAGCTCAAAGCCCACTAAATTTTTAAAGTTACCCTCTAAAAGAAGGTCAACTCAAAGAACATCCCCTATAAGGAGAGTTCAGTCTACACCTCCTAATACTTCAAAAAGGGGACCTTTCCCCTTTCATCTCAAAAGAAGAGGCATATTTCTAACTAGAGATCTAGAGGAAGATTCAAATCCATTATCAAATACAACTCACATAGTTGTTAATCTTCAAATTTCAGCTCCTACATTGGCTAGACAATTTTATTTTGCACCTTTCAACTAGGGAAGTCCATTAGCCTTTGCCCAACATCATGATGTGCCCCTGGTGGCACTAAAGAATATACCTGATTTCACAGGTGAAGGGAAAACAACTTCTTTTGAGCACATAAGAGATGTGATGACCATCTGCAACATACACAAAATAACCCAAGAAGATGTGGCCACAAAATTATTAACAACCTCTCTAAAATGTAAGGCTCTTGAATGGTTTAGAACTTTAACTGTTGGCTCCATTACTTCATGGGATGAGTTAGGAGATGCATTAAGTAAGAATTTTGAGGATAAATCAGATAACTTGTCTCTGGTAGAGTAGTTGACAACCATAAAGAGAGACCCTCAAGAGAAAATGACAGATTACAATAGTAGATTCCTCAAAACATGGAATAGAATTCCAATCTCTGTGAGACCATCACTTGACCATGCTTTTCTATATTACTTGCAAAGTCTAAATGGTCAAATTTATGTCATGATCGAATTTATGGGTGGTACTTCTTTACCCCAGGCTTTTGACATAGCTGTCAGTGCTGAAAATTGATTAATCCAAGCAGGCATGATAGCTAGAAGGCCACCTATGCCCATGTTTCCTAGCCTTCAGCCCATTGCACCTACACAACTACCTCAATTTACCCCTATTCCCAACATATCATCACCTCAGGCTAGTACTAGTGGTCAAGAGCTGAGATCAAGTTTCTCTCAAGAGTTACAAGAGATGAAGAATAGCCAACAAAGTAGCCAGCAAGAAATGACAAATCTGCTACAAACTTTGACTAAAGAGGTTACAAATCTAAAGAGGCAAGTTCAAGGAATCAGACCACCCTTTCAGCCACAAGGCTAGAGTCCTAATCAGCAATATCAAAATCAGGGACAGCCTTATCAACAAAATAGGCCACCTTACCAAGGAGGTTATCAAGGACAAAAGAAAATTTTTAATCAGAGACCATTCCAACCATATAACCCTGCACCCCTCAATTCTACAAATCTAGTGAGGGATATGGTTCCTAGTCAAAATAATAAGGCTATGGGTAATGAATGGTTTTTTCCTTGCAATCAGCCTCATAATCAGGCTACATGTTCAAATGGATGGATGAACCAAGTTCTAATGGTTCAAAATGCCTCACAAGCTCAATCAGAGGCTTCATCTAGTGGGTCAGTCCCTCAACAAGAACCACAAGATAATGAGACTGCTCTTTTCAATTGGGAGCAGCTAAACTTCAATGGATTCAATGATGAATTTTCTATAGCTACTAATACAAGGGCAAAAAGAAGAGCTCAAGAGATGGAGCAGGAAAATTCTAGTACAAAAGTGACTACATCTACAGAACCAGTGCAACAAGCTACTTCTACCACATTCAAGAAGGCTCTTGCCATTACAATCAAAGAAGGCCAACTTTCCAAAGAAGTGGAGCACATCATGGTGAAGGCACAAAAAAGATTACACACTATGACATCTTTCAACATTGTAGACAACATGAAGAAGGTGAACATTACTATGTCTATGTGGGACTCTTTGGCTATCCTAGGATAGTCTAAGATTTTGAAGAAGGCCATAACTAATGCAGCAACTCCTCAACCTACAAAAGAAGCTAAAAAGCTAGTGTTAGTTAACACTGATCAAGAAAAGGAGACTCCAAGTAGCAACTCCAAGGCCAATGCCATTCAATATAGGAACTCAAAACCACCTCCCTTTTATTTATCTTTAATCATTGGAAAATCTTTAGTACATAATTGTATGGTAGATAGTGGAGCAAATAGCACTGTAATGCCCAAAAAAGTAGCTGAACAATTAGGACTAAAATATGAACCCTTCCAAAATAAGGTTACACAACTTGATGGATCCTTAGTTAATACTATAGGTGTAGCTAAGGATACCAGTCTGATCCTGCATGCTAGTCCTAATTTTTCCATCCTCCTCAATATATTATCATAGATCTCCCTGCATTGTTTGCCATATGTTTGTCAAGGGAGTTCACAGCTAAGATAGGAGGCTACCTATCTTCTGACTAGTCTCACATGTTATTTCACACAAGGTATGGGACCAAAGTCACCATTAAATCAAAACCATTGGCAACACACCATATAGAGCCATATGTGTCCAATACCATCAATGTAAATTGCTCCATATTTGATGACAGTGACTTCCAAACCATTGGAGAAGAAGACACTAAGATAGAAAGTATCCCTAATATTTTACTAGATGAAAGTGCTTCAAAGGCCCAAGAAAATCTTGTTTGGGATTTTGGTTTGGGGAGTTATTTGATACAAGAAAGTGGATTTATAGAGCCAAGCCTCCTCAAAGAAGGCACTGATTCAGAGGATTAGAATAACTAGGTTTGGGAACTATTTTTTGATGGAGCTAGAAGTAGACACGGTTCTAGTGGTGGTGCTATGTTAGTGTCCCCGAAAGGAGAAAAATACTACACAACTTTCAGATTTAGTTTCTCCTACACTAGCAACACTATAGAGTATGAAAGCCTTGTGAATGGACTGGAGTGGGCTAGGAAAAGAGCACTCAAGGCCTTAAAAGTTTATGGTGACAGTGAGTTAGTTGTCAACCAAGTGAGAGGGATAAGTGCAACCAAGAATGACACTTTGAAAGCATACAAAAATAGAGTTTAGGATACAATTGAAGATTTTTGTGCTTTCAACATTGTTTCTATCCCTAGGAGGCTAAATCAAAATGCAGATAGATTAGCTATTTTTGGATCTCAATATGATATTCCAAATAGCATTTCAAAAGAGGTAGACCAAGAGCACATCAAAGTGATTGTCAGACCCTCTATTCCTGATAATGATGTCAATTGGTAGGTGTTTGACAATGATGAACAAATTTTGCAATTCTTATTTGAAGAAGATGTTTTTTCATAGCATAATCAAGATAGGCTATCACAAAACTATGGTGATCAAGTGATACAACTTAAGTCTAATAAGATGCCTAGAGGTCTTGTCACCTTAGAGACTATCTTCAACAAGGATGATCAATTTAAGAAGAACAAAGCTGGCCTGGTAGTTCAACAAGAACATTGTGTTGAATTAGAGTTGGAGCCAGGTAAGAGCTTACAATTTGGAAAAGCAAACACTGAATTAGAAAAGCAAGCTTACACTCAGTTATTCAAGGAATTCAGTGATGTTTTTGCATGGCAATATGAAGACCTCAAAGGTTTTGACCCAGCGCTTGCTCAACATACTATTGAATTAGAGCCTAATGCCAAACTAGTAAGGCAAAAGTGAAGGCTTGTTAATCCCAAGCTTGAGCCACTTATGCATAGAGAAGTGCTCAAATTGGTAGAAAGTGGTATCATCTACCCCATTAAGCATACTAGTTGGGTTTCCAACCTTGTTCCTATCAGGAAGAAGAATGGGGAGCTGAGGTTATGTGTTGACTTCAGGGATCTTAACAGGGCCTCCTTAAAAGACTAACATCCATTACCCTCTATGGAGAAAATCTTACAATGTGTCTCTAGATCTGAGAGATTTTCATTATTGGATGGCTATTCAGGATACAATCAAATCCTGGTTAATGAAGAGGATCAATATAAGACTACATTTACAAGCAAGTGGGGGACCATGGCTTATCAAAAGATGCCCTTTGTTTTCTCAAATGCAGGTGCTAAATTTCAAAAGGCAATGGATATGGCCTTTAAGAGCCTCATGTATAAGTTTGTATTGGTCTACTTAGATGAAATAACTTTCTATTCTAAACATGAAACAGATCACATCAAACATTTGAGGAAGATTTTTGAAAGGTGTAGAGAATTTGAGATATCTCTTAATCCCCAGAAGTGTGTGATTTTAGTTCATGAAGGAAAATTATTGGGATACGTAGTATCCAAAGAAGGGATCATAGTAGATCCTGAGAGAATTGCAGCTGTCTTAGAACTACCATTTCCACACCATAAGAAAAGTCTCCAATCTTTCATAGGAAAGATTAACTTTGTTAGGTGTTTCCTACCTAATATTGTAGATTTACTAAAGCCTTTGACAGCCATGTTAAAGAAGAGTTCAACTTTTAGCTGGACTAAAGAAGGGAAAGCCAATTTCTAGGCTATCAAAGAAACCTTGACATAAGCTCCTGCCCTGTTAAACCCAAATTTCAATAAGGATTTTATCCTTTATGCATATGAAGAACATGATGTTATATCTCCAATGTTGACTCAAGGAAATCTAGAAGGATTGGAGTAGCCTATTGCTTTCTTCAGCAAAGGTTTAGAAGAGTATAAACAAAGATACTCTTTTGTAGAGAAACATGTACTTATTATGGTGAAGAGCCTTAAAAAGTTTAGATATCTATTGACTCATAGCAAGGTACACTTGAAGGTTACTCATCCAAGTGTCAAAGAATTTTTGCTTTCCAAGGACCTAAATGAGAAAAGAGTTAGTTGGATCACCAAGGTGATGGAATATGACATTGATATCCAAACCACCAAGCTGGTTAGAGGAAGAGGTCTTTGTGAGCATTTGGCATCAAATGAGAGTTCAAAGAAATCAGAACAAATGGATGCATCTTTGGTTGTGCATTCTACAGAAGAACATGCTGAGGCATTAGGTTGGTTGCCTAACATGATTCATTACTTGAAGATAGTACAATGTCCTGCGGGTTTGGATTTAGCAAAAAGAAGATACTATAGATTATAATCTATTTCTTTTGTGTTGATATATGAGATTCATTTTAGAAAGGATCATAGTGGTGTCCTTTTAAGATGCATAGATTTAGAAAAGATAGCTGATTTCCTATTTGAGTTTCATGATGGACCTTCTAGAGGTCACTTTTCTCATAGGACTGCTACTTTTAAAATCATGAGAGCTAGATACTATTGGCCATCTATCTTTAAGGATAGCCATGATTATGTGAGAAAATGTATCAAATGTGCTATGTTTGCAGGAAAAGAAAGGCTTGCAGCCTTGCCCCTATAGCCAATCAGAATAGAACAACCTTTCATGAGGTGGGGCATAGGCTTCATTGGTATGATCAATCCTCCATCTAGTGTAGGACACAAGTGGATAATTACTGCAACAGATTATTTCACTAGATGGATAGAGGTAGTTGCTTTAAAAGAATCAAATGAGAGTGATGTCTTAAGTTTTTATGATGATATAATTCATAGATTTGGCACTCCAGACTCCATAATATCAGAAAATGCATTGGCATTCACAAGTCTTAAAGTCTTAGAATGGGCAATTAGGAATGAAATTTATCTGAATACAAGTTCAAACTATTACCCTCAGGGAAATGGATTGGCAGAATCAACAAACAAGAACTTGATTAGGATAATCAAGAAGACTCTATAAGATAACCAAAGGGATTGGCATACTAAGCTGAAGTCTACCTTATGGTTAGATAGAATTACTCCAAAGAAGATTATTGGGAATTCTCCTTATATGCTAGTGTATGGCAAGTAGGCTAAGTTGTCCATTTCAATTGAATTACCAGCTCCGGCTTGGCTACTCAATATGCGCTGTTTAAAGGAGTGTGGACAAGGCTTTCGAGGGTACCTGCTTTGAAAGACTTCAAGCCAAACAAAGATTAGATGTTATTCTAAGCATGAAATCAATGCAAAATAAATAAAACTCTAAACTAAGCCACCTCAGATTGAGCTAAAACAGGTGCACCCAAGTACTGTTTGATTTGCTCTTGCTTAAGGGGATGTGGGTGTGCTCTCTAATCACTTGGAGCATATTCCTTATGCATTTAGGATGGATTGAAATCTATGAAAACCCCAAAATGGCAAAAAATAGGTATAGAAAACCTGATTTGCCCCTAAGGCCTCAAGGATCAAAATGATGCTGATATGAATATTAAGCTACATGAGATTTATGCTAAGATTGATTTTAAGCCAAATAGAGATGTGATGATGCTATGCTTATGCAAAACAATGAAATAAACTATGTTAATCAATTATTACTAAATTAGGATGAGCTAAAATGCTTGAAAGTAAGTTAAATTAAGATGATTATGCTAAGGCTAGAAGCAAAAGGTCATGATAACAATGCATGAGAATAAAAGCTAAGCTAATGAATTTGCTCTTGGAAAAGGGGGCATTTATAGGATTTGGAAAGGAGAAATGAATGGCCAGGATCAAAATCCTTAAGAGAGGCCAAGATTCATTCAAAGGGGAGCACATGGATTGTGCTAGTTCAGGGCCACCTCCTTGTGACAAGTGTCACAAGGGCATTGGGTTGAAAGATGGGAGGAATGTGCACAATTTGGGAAATGTGCCTAAGGTCAAAGGGTGTAAGAAAGGGGTGAGGGGCTTCTTAAATGCATGATAAATGCATGTAAGAGGGATAAGGAGGCCTTAAATGCACTTAATGCATGTAAGAGAAGTTTCTAGAAGTTTGTTGACTTTGGGTTAAGCTTAGGAATTGGCTAACCTTAGTTAGGGAATGTGACAGGATTAGGGGAGGGATTAGGATTAGGATTAGGGTTACAACTTTCTAGAAGAGCCTAGAATTTCCTTAGGATAAACATGGATTTTAGAAAATAAATAAAGATTTATTTATTTCCATGGTTTAGGTTTTGAGAATATTTATTAAAATGAATTTAACAAATATGAGGATTAAATATTTAATCTTAAGTAAATATTTTGAGTTGGGATTAGGGTTAGGAAATGAGGGGATTAGCCTTTAATCGAAATTAAAGAAGGATTAGAAGATTCTGGAAGAGGTTAGTGGTCTTAAGGAAATTGGCCAAGTTTTGGGCAAAAAATAAATAAATTATTTATTTTGGGATTTTTGGTCAATTTATTAATTAAATAATTTATAAATAAGGAGATAATGTTTAAATAAGATTTAAACATTTTTGGGAGGGATTTCTCAATTAAATATTTTTAATTAAGATAAAGGGATTTAATGACATATAAATAAATAAATAAATAAAATAATTAATTAATTAATAAATGATGATGTCATCAGGAATTTTTCAGAAAATAAAAATACTTTATTTTCTAAAGGATTTTTAGGTGTCTTCAAGGAGATCCCTTACAAATCAGGTATGCTCAGCTCATGGAGTTGGAGGAATTCAAAGATAAATCCATGAAAGATATGGAGTTCCATTAGATTCAAACAAAGAAGAGCTTTGATAAAAGAGCCAGGATCAGAGATTTCAAAGTTGGGGATGTAGTCCTCAAGTGGGATGAGTTTAGATCCAAGCCTGGTAGACATACAAAATTTGATTCATTCTGGGGTGGACCATTTGTTATAACAGAGTGGAAGAGACCCAATGCTTTTCAACTATCAACTCTTGAAGGTGTTGCCTTGCCAATATCAGTGAATGGTTTCCACTTGAAGCCCTGCTTTGAGGTTAATCCCTCTCCGTAAATTCTTGTAAATGTGTTTCTTATTTTCTTTCCCTATTTTCTAGGTTAGTTTCCTACTTTTCAAGAAGTGTCTATGCACAGGTTCATCCTCCTAGTTCAGTTTTGTCCCTCTGTCAAAGTTTTGTGCTTAGTATGACCCCATGCCCAATGGATTGTCAAGGCCACTAGTTTTCCATGTCTAATGTTGGCATTAAGCATGATTGTCATTAGTGACAACACTTATTCAGAATAGAGCATACCGAGCAGATCAGTACGTACCAAGCATAACAGTACATACCGAGTAGAATAGTGCATACTGAGCAGAACACTACATACCAAGCAGAATAGTACATATCGAGTAGATCAGTACATACCAAGCAGATTAGTATATACCGAGTAGAACAAAGCTTATCGAGCTGAGCAGAGCTTACCGAGTAAAATAGTGCATACCGAGCTCACAAAGTTTCATAGTCTTTACCGAGTGCTGCACGGTTAAATAGAAAATTTAACTTCTACCGAGTAACACTTTATCTACCGAGTCTCCAGTGTTTACCGAGTTTGAAAATATGACTGAGTGGTTAGTATGGACCAAGTTTCCACTTCTACTAAGTGCATGATGATCCTGAGTAATGTAGTGGATGCTGAGTATCAGAAAGTCACCAAGTTAGTTTGCAGTAACCGTGTAATTATATTTGGGCCGACTCAGTAATATTTGTGTTTACTTGTTTTAGAGCTGACTTTGTAATTATTTTGGAATTGACTTAGATTGATATATAAATAATGTTTTATGTCATATCCAATGATGACAAGAAATATACAAGTATGAAAAAGAGAGAAAGGCAGAGATAAGTGAATTACAAAGGGCTACAACAGTATAAGAAGCAGCAAAGATTTATCCATCACAGAAGGTGATCAGTACATCAGAGAATCTCAATTAGCAAGTACAGTTGCAAGTAAGAGATCTACTATTTCATCCTAACAGGGGAATCAGCTTGAAATCCTTTAACCAGGTAGACTTAACAGTCTTTGTAAAAATCTCTTAACTGAGTGCATACTTCATTGTATGTTTGTAAATCCTCTAACAAGGTGGACCTAGCAGTCCTTATTGCTCCTAATAGGGTAGATCATCATAAGTGATCATTATAAGCCTTAACCAGCAAACTTTATACTACAATATTGAAGTTTTGTGGGTATCATCCCCACCCCAGTTTTACTTTCTACTTGGAAGGTTTCTGGGTTACCAAGTCTTTTTGTTCTAAGTGTTATGAATGTTTTATTCTTTCTGTTACTCATGCATGTAGTCAGATTATCAATCTAATATTATTAAGATCTGAATCTATTAAAAGTTTTGAAGTTACTGATTCACCCCTCCCCTCTCAGTAACCTAGATAGTCTTGAATATTTCCAACAATTGGTATCAAAGCTTAGTGGATCTCAGAATAAAGTTTGATAGCTTGAGAAAAGATTCAGGACAATGGAGATATTCAGACTGAACAAAGTAATTGAGAATGAAAAGCTAGATCTGGAAATGGCCATAACTCAACTCAAAGAAGCAAGAGAGCATCTTTCCCTTTCCCTAAAAAGAAGGAAGGAACTCGCAAATCAGATCAATGACCACCAGTATGTTGAAGAAAAGATTGAAGACTTTTTCCCTTCAAGAAGCTCAGATGAAACAAACAATGCAATCAAAGAACTTCTAGAAAAGAATGGATCTCTGTAAGAAGAAGTGAGAAAATTGAAAAGAGAACATGAAATTCAGTCAACAAGATTCTGTGAAGTCTTGGAACAAAGAAACAAGATGAAAGATAAAATAGATGGAAAGAACAATGAAATCCAGAATAAAACTCTTCACCTAGAAAATCTTATTGATCAAATCTCCAATACAAATGAAGAAATCTTGACTCTAAGATCAGAAAATAAAAATATGAGAGAAGAGCTGAGATCTAAAAAGCAAATCAATTTGAGAGTGATGAGTGAGCTAGATGCTGAAAGACAAATCAATGAGAGAATGTTGAAATCTTAAGAAGATATGAATCAAGTGTATGAATGAAACCTTCATAGGCAAAAAGGAAAAGCAGGACTTGGATACAAAGAGGAAGGTGAATCCTCCAAACAAGGTACTCAAAAGAATCAGAAACCTACCTGTAATCACTATGGAAAAATTGGTCATACTTCAAACAAGTGTTGGAGCAATGGAAAAGAAAAATTCAATGGAAAATGCTACAATTGCAATCAGCTTGGTCATAAAGCAAATGAATGCAAGGAAAAACCAAGATTTAAAGGCATATGTCACAAAATGTAGCAAACAAGGTCATAAGGCATCAGAATGCAGAACTAAAACACTCAATCCAGCAGAACAAATTATTAAAGCAATGTTTGGTTGGGATTACAACACTTGGTGTAGATGTCATTACTGTGGAGAATATGGACACATTGGCATGAATTGTCTAAGGCACCACTTGAGAAAAAGGGATTCTACCATAAGATGTTATAATTGCACTAAGCTTGGTCACATAGCTAAAAACTGCATGAATTTAGGCAAAATTGAAGATGAAAAAAAAGCAAAAGCAAATAACATTAGGAAGTAGATGAGACAGAAGTGGATTCTTAAACCTACTGAGCAAACCAATCCTGAAGTCACTAATGAAGAGAGTGGCTCTATGAGCTCTAACTAGTCTCCAAGAAAGAACTGGAACTGTATCTTCATAGACATATTACAAAACAGTTCCTGAACTAAAAGGAAGATAAATCCAAATCAGCATGCAAGATACAGTAGGATCACCAGAAGGTCGGTATCAGTTACCACCGAGCAAGGTCGGGAGTAACCTAACTTCATTTGGTTACCAAGTAAGGTCAGAGAAGTATGAATTCATATGATCGTTGAGTTGTGGAGTCTTCACTGAGCAATTAATTCATAGTGGATGACAGCCTGTCTAATTCTATACCCTAATTCATACTAAGCATTAATGACAAAGTTTCAACAAAAGGAGTGAAATCAAGTTCACTATTCACCACGAACAAAAGTCTCCTAGTGCAGTCAAGTGTTTTGAAGCATATTTCAGCAAGATATTCTCTTTCCTCAAAGAATTTACTATGTTCACTGAGCTACCATGGCATCATCTAGTGCTAAAATGAAGAAAGATTCAAAAATGTTGGTTCATGGAGAATGGAAAGAACCAGATTTCAAACTCGTGCCCGTAGTTGCCAGAACCCTAGACTCGAGTGGAGCTCAATCTTGGATTCCTCCTAAGGTACTTCTTATTAATGATATTTGCAATCATTTTAAGTGTACAATTCAAGAGCTTGGAACCCTAGAGATAGATACTATCCGTGAGGAACTATGTGTCGATGGTGTTCTCAAACTAGAGCATCAACATTTGGAAGATAAGGGTTTAGTTCACATCACACACTTGCCTCAGAGCTTTCAAATAAAATGGATCAGATATATCCTCAGTCAAGTACATGAAGGAAAAATATGGCTTGAGCAACCAATAGAGATTACGAAGAAGATGATTCACTGAATCACTAGTCTTCCCATGCTTGACAAAGCAAAATCTACAAAAACCCTAGGTCAGACGGAAATGGAAGAGAAAACACTAGCCGAGTGGGATAGTAGAGGTATGAAGATAAGTAGAATTAGTGATGTAGAATTGAAGTTTGGTGTACATATCATAGCTCACAAGATATATAGTTCAAGTCGGTAGAATAGTGTTCCATGTGAAGCAGTTGACCTAGCATATAAAATTGTAAAGAACAATCTGTCATTTGGCCTAGAAAATCTTTTGTTGAGACAATTCAACAAGAACATGGAGAGCATCAAAACTTCAAAGAACAATCCATGTAAGTTTGGCTCACTATTAGTTTGTTTATTTTTCTATGCTTAGAAGTTTTTCCCATTAAAAGGCATGGTAGTATGGAGAAAAGATGTGCCAGTTCTTTATCAGATGAATGAATACATTTCAGAAATGGGTGACAATTTTGAAAGCATAATGGATAACTATTTTGAATCATTTAAAGAGAAAATGAACAATAGATTCTGGATTCCACAGAAATTGGTTGAAGATTACAAAGATGATATTTGTTTTATGGTGCATTGTGATAATCTGTATATACAGGCAGCAAAACCAAGGATTGTACATGTGAAACCTCTTCCCTATGAGGTAAATATTGATGAAACCAAGAATATTATTAAAGCCCTAATTAATCAACCTATTAACCCAAAGGCACCATATTTTGGGACATATGAAGAAGCTAAGGAGAGAATTGAGCTTAGTATAAAGCTTCCATAGGCGGTTAACAAAGGAAGAAAGAGGTTGGCCAAAATACAAGCTAGCACACCTCTAATGTCAATTGAGGAAAAAGGAGAGGACTTTGAAGAAGAAGAAGAAGAGAAAAAGGATGATGAGGAGGAAGAAGAACAAACACCAGCAAAGAAGAAAGGAAAATTATTCATCACCAAGGCACTCAAGCAACCCCCTGCAGTATTTACAAGAAGGAGTGCAAGAGGCAAGGTAGGAAAAGTCAGTGAAGAAATAGTATTCAAAAGGCCTCGGCCTTCATTAAAAGAAAATATCAAGGATATGAAAGAAGGATCTAGAATTGCAAACTTCAGATCTCTCAAATATGAAATCAGATTTGAGGAAGAGCAGCAGGAAATTGAAGATACTTTTATCAAGAAAATAGGAAGATGGAAATACTCACCTGAAGAGATAGCTTCTCAAATCCCTAGAACTCTACTGAGCAAAATTAAGTTAAGATGGTCCAAAGCAAGACAAACTGTCAAGGACATCTATGCTCAAACCTTGAGGCAATTAATGCCAAGTTTGAAAAAATGCTGAAATTAATAAGGCATTGATAGATAACAAAAATAAGATGACACTCAAATTTAATAGTTGTTTGATTTTGATCAAAGATATTGAGTTGGTTGTGAAGAGTGCCACTACCACATGGAAAAACATCTATAATCTTCACAAACTGAGTGTGGAAATAGTGATAATCAAGGATATTGATGATGATAGTGATGAACATGAAGAAGATACCGAGGTAGACAAGAAAAGTGATGAGGAAGATAATATTGTTCGGATAGCTGCAGAAGTCATTGCCTCACTTCCTCATTCTCCAGAAAAAGTTGCTACACCTAGCACGGAGATAAATTCAAGTATGATTATGACAACTTCCATAGATACATCAAATGTCAAATCATCACTACCACAACTCAATGAATCATCAACAAAAATGACTACCACCTCTTTTACCGAGTTGCAGTCTCCTGTATCTACTTCAGTGCCTACTTCCATATCAAGTTTTCCAGCAGTAAGTACCTTAGTTTTGGATACTTCAGTAAGTATTTTAGTTTTTGATTCTACAATTGTGAATACTTCATTTTTGAGCCCTTCAAATATTCCGGTCAGTAGTCTATCATTTTTCACAGCTAGTCCTACAATATCTACAATAACTTCTACAAAGGCATTAAGTGCAATAACAGTTGATCCTAAGGCTCAACCGAGTACAAGATTTTTGAGTAAGAATGTAGAAGAGGATATAGACTTAGATGACGAGATAGAGATTCCAAAATTAGACTTTGCAAATCTTTCAGTAGACCAAATGCAAAACATTGGTGAACTTCAAAAGAAAGAAAAACAAAAGAAACTAAAAGAAGAAAGGGACAAGCAATATAAAATTATTGAAGATGCAAAGGATATTTTGTCAGAAGCATTAGGTATTAAAGTTGATTCCTCTCAACATATTTTGTTACAATTAGCTGAGGTAGTAAACAAGTTCCATGAGGATTCCTCTGCGTCAGAGAAGATGATTGAGAAAGCCGAGAAGAAATTTGACAATAAAGTGCTTGAGCATGTTGCTCAGCATATAGCTATTAATCAGGTAGAATTATCTTTAGTTTTGACAGATATTGAATCCTCCTATTCCAATATTACCTCACTTGTTTCTAAGCTATGTAATGTTGCCGAGTTCACTAAGGAAGTCAAGGAAAAATTGAATAAGATTGATGAGGATCTGAAGGACAATTTACAGAGGTTGCAACTTGAGCCTAGTTCAAGCTCTGCACATCATATGAAAATCACATTCCTATCAAATAGGCAGTCGGAATTATTAAAAGAAGATACAAAGATCCAGTCAACACTGCTAGATATTCAGAATATGATCCTTCCCATCATGGACATAATGCAAAAGCACATTGTTCACTCAAAAGCATTACTCCATGACAATCAATTTTCCATTGCAGATCACATGATTGAACTCTCTGCAAAAGTCTAAATTACACTCCAAACATGCAAGATTCTGCAAGAGAATTGGGACAGAACTCTGGCACTAATCATGAAGGTACATTTTGATTTTCTTTCACATTTTGGATTCTCCCTGTAAAATACTTGTATATACACCTTTGGCATTATAGTCAAAAAGGGGGAGACAATGTATAGGAGAAAGTGTATAATATGAAAGGGGGAGAAAGTGAAAGGGGGAGAAAGTACTCTATATAAGGGAGTCATGTAATGTATAAACATAAACAATAGTTTGACAAAGATAAATTTTGAAAAATTAAAAAAAAGAGATTCAGCATGATACTTGTATATAAGTTTTGGCTGTAAGTGTTTTCGTCACTAATGCCAAAGGAGGAGATTGTTGGCATTAAGCATGATTGTCATTAGTGATAACACTTATTTAGAACAGACCATACCGAGCAAATCAGTACATACCAAGCAAAATAGTACATACTAAGCAGAACAGTGCATACCGAGCAGAATAGTACATACCAATCAAAATAGTACATACTGAGTAGATCAGTAAATACCAAGTAGATCAGTACATACTGAGCAGAACAAAGCTTACCGAGCCGAGTAGAGCTTACTGAGTAAAATAATGCATACCGAGCTCACAAAGTTTCACAGTGTTTACTGAGTGTTGCATGGTTAAATAGGAAATTGAACTTCTACCGAGTAACACTTTATCTACCGAGTCTCCAGTGTTTACCGAGTTTGAAAATATGACCGAGTGGTTAGTATGGACCAATTGTCCACTTCTACTGAGTGTATGATGATGTTGAGTAATGCAGTGGACGCCAAGTATCAGAAAGTCACCGAGTTAGTTTGCAGTAACCATGTAATTATATTTGGGCTGACTCAGTAATATTTGTGTTTACTTGTTTTAGAGCTGACTTTGTAATTATTTTGGAATTGACTTAGATTGATATATAAACAATGTTTTATGTCATATCCAATGATGACAAGAAATAGACAAGTATGAAAAAGAGAGAAAGGTAGAGATAAGCAAATTACAAAGGGCTACAACAGTATAAGAAGTAGCAAAGATTTATCCATCATAGAAGGTGATCAGTACATCAGAGAATCTCGATCAGCAAGTACAGTTGCAAGTAAGAGATCTACTATTTCATCCTAATAGGTGAATTAGCTTGAAATCCTTTAACTGGGTAGACTTAACAGTCTTTGTAAAAATCTCTTAATCGAGTGCATACTTCATTGTATGTTTGTAAATCCTCTAACAAGGTGGACCTAGCAGTCCTTATTGCTCCTAATAAGGTAGATCATTAGAAGTGATCATTGTAAGCCTTAACCGGCAAACTTTATACTACAGTATTGAAGTTTTGTGGCTATCATCCCCACCCCAATTTTACTTTCTACTTGGAAGGTTTCTGGGTTACCAAATCTTTGTGTTCTAAGTGTTATGAAGGTTTTATTCTTTCTGTTACTCATGCATGTAGTCAGAGTATCAATCTAATATTATTAAGATCTGAATCTGTTAAAAGTTTTGAAGTTACTGATTCACCCCTCCCCTCTTAGTAACCTAGATAGTCTTGAATATTTCCAACAGTCTAGCAGGCTGACATCTAGCAGAAATCACCAAAATGTTACCCTAATTTTCCTATTCTATCCAAATTTGGCTAAAATAAATTCAGAAGTCCCTGTTTTAACCCTACCAAACATCCCTGAAAATTTCATGGTTTTATGTCTGGTTTCCTGGCCTTTGTAACTTGTTTTATACCCTGGTCTATAGTCAAAAATTCATAAAAGTAGTCGTTATACCCAAAAATACCCTGCAAACCCCAGCCTTCATTCTATTTGGTCATTACCTTTTTGGTCACTTAAGTCCTCAAATACCGATGTGTGCTTTAATTTAATTGGCTGGTCATAGGTTTTCTAAGTCTTCTGGTAGTTACTTTTCTTATTCGGTGAACTGGCGACTGCAGCAATCCTCTTAATCGCTAAAAGTTTGGCGGTTAGGTCTAAATATCTTGCGAATCAGTAAACATTACCTTTTCTTCAGTCACCTATTCACTAAATGTTCAATGGTCTTAAACTCATGAGGGTCCCAGTTCAAGAGATCAATAGCCATTGTAAGATCTCATAGGGTTTGTCAGAGGCTTGTGATCTTACGACAACCATTGATCTTCCCTTTTATGTACTGCTTCAGAACTTTTGTGGGTCCACTTCCATGTCATCCTATGTGGAGGCTTCTTATTTCCCAAAGGTAATGACTTGTAAGGTATGTCAAAGGGGGCCTGGTAGGTTCTATCCCTTTTAATCCTACGGCTAGCATATGATCTCATGGGGTCTGTCAAAGCCATGAGATCTTATGCCGACCGTCGATCTTGCTTTATTGTTGAGGCTCTGTCAAGTGGGTCCTCAGTTGTTGATGTGCTTGAATATGATTGGTTTGCATAGTGATGACTGGTGTTGTAGTGGGTTTGTGTTTTAGAAGGGTCCTGACTTAAGAAGAGATCAATGGCCGGTGCATGATCAGAAGGAATATTCAGGACCTATGAGATCATGCGCCCGCCCTTGGATTGGAATCTCAGTTGCAATGGGTCTGATGTCAGAGAGGTGCTGAGGTGTGTGCTAATGAAGTAGTTGGAGTGAATAAAAGGTTGACAAGTGGCAAGTGTAGGCCTAGGGTTAGTAAAGTATTATGCGAATCAGTGACTAAAGGATTCCTGTTGTTCGCTTAATGAAACCAAGGTTAGTAAAAAGACTCAATGATTCAGTGAAATTCTTTGTTTGCTAAATCACTTGACCAGACTGAGGTTAAGATGAGGATTTCATGAATTAAAATGAGGTCTTCAGTCATGTAGTCACTGAATGACTTAAAGGAAGAAAAGCTCGAGGTGGGCCCAAACATGCTGATGTGCTAATATGCTCGATTCTCATTAGTCCAAACATGCCAAGGTGGACATTGACTTTTCAAGGAGGTTCATGACTATTTCAAGGATAATCTAGGTCATTTGACTAGCGAGAGATAGAGGATATCGATGACCACATTTTAAAATGACTGGTTAGCCATTATAATTCAAATTTGAATGTCTCTGCAGAGGGTTTTCTGCCAGTGATTGATTCAAACAAACAGTGGCTGTAGAGGTAGATAAAGAATTTATGTTTCTAGGACATTTGCAGTTGGGAAGAATGATGAAGAAGTCTGGGCATCCATCATGGGTTGTTTCTTCTCCCTGATAGGTACCATTTTTAGCATTCATGGTGAGACTTTGTGTAGGAAAGGTAGATGGATCCAGGTTGCTTGTCTGCAGGCAATGAAGTACATGGATGGGCACATAAACACAAATATCTGATCAGCCATGATGTTGCAGAGATATATTTATGATCAAATTTGGTAGAGTTAGGGTTAGTTATGATTCTATTGTATATCTATGTAACCCTAGTTAGGTTTTGCTCCTACTTGCTTAGAGGAGATGTATATATTGTTTTTTTGGAGCTTTTTTAGAGAGAGAGTTAGAAAATTGTTAAAAAACATAAAATTCATCTTTCTTAAGAGTTATCTGTGATATTTTCTCTGCCCTCTAGCTTCTACAGTTGTATTCTTTCATTGATAATTCAAACATTGCAGAAGTATTTTGTGACAATTCTTCATGTTCCTATGCTTCCTTGTCTGAATTATCTCTTATTGAATTGATGTATATGTATGTTTTGGAGTGATATCTTAGGGTTCCTAATCCCTCTCTCTTTCTGAAATTATTGTGTTATTGTGGATGATTTGATGTGAATGCTTTTGTGGGTATACCTCAACCCCTTAACAATCTTGTCTCATTCCTATGCCGAGTTGTAGAGGTGAATGTTTATTTACAGGTTGTAGATTGTGTCTAAACTTTTAGGAATGCTATTGTTTGTGAAAGTTCTCTCTTTCCCTAAATAGTTTCTTTCTATTGTAGACCCTTCGATGAAATATTTATGCAGGCCTATTTAGTGAGTTGTGATCTCCTAGACCTAAGTTTGTTTCACCAATTTCATTCTGTACTGAGATTCAAACCCCTTCATTTTGGTGTATCATGTAGTAGGATAGTTTACTTTCAATTATTTCTCTTTCAAGCATTCCTTCTATCCCTTTCCCTCAAAAGATTTATTTTTCCTATCAAGAAGCAAATTAAGGTGATTATCTAAGAGGAACCAGCCTAGAAGCTGGAGGTCTCATCTCAGTTAGCATAGGTCCCACAACCTGGAGATAATTCCCATGTTATACTAGGTTATCAAGACTATGAGAGCTTTAAACAAGGGTGCAAACAGAGTGTATAATAGTTTGAGAAGTTGAGAGATGAGAAATTGTTGATTAATTTGAAGAAGTGCAATTTTTTGAAGAAGGAATTAGTGTATTTGGGATTTGTAGTTTCAGCAAAAGGTCTGAAAATGGATCCAGAGAAAGTAGAGGCTATCCTTGAATGGCCTACTCTGAGTACTACTGAGGTAAGATCTTTTCATGGTTTGGCTACCTTTTACAAAAAATTTATTAGAAATTTTAGCAGTATTTGTGGACCCTTGATTGAAACAATGAGAGGGGATAGAAAAGAGTTCAAGTGTACTAATGGGGAAGATAAGAGTTTTAAACTGTTGAAATAGAAAGTTATAGAATAGCTTGTTTTAGCACTTCCAAATTTTAATAAGGTGTTTCAAGTAGACTGTGATGCTAGTGGTACTGGAATAGGAGTTGTTATGAGCTAAGAAGGTAAACCTATTGCTTATTTCAGTGAGAAGTTGAGTGATGCGAAGAGAAAATATTTTGTTTATGATCAAGAATTTTATGCTATAGTTCAAGCATTGAAGAAGTGGAGACACTATCTACTTCCTAAGGAGTTTTTTTTGTATACTGATCATCAAGCTTTGCAATATTTGAATAGTCAAGGAAAGTTAAATCAGAGGTATTTGAAATGGGTTGATTTTTTGCAGAGTTATACATTTATTTTAAAACATAGAAGTGGAAAGTCTAATAGGGTTGCAGATATGCTTAGCAGAAGGCAACTATTGCTGACAGAGATGTAGATTGAGGTGATTGGGTTCAAGGAACTCAAGAATTTGTATCCAGAGGATCTTGATTTTGGTGAAGCTTGGAAATCTTGTAAAGAACTTGTTACTCTAGACAAAATGAAGTGGTTGGATTTTATCATTTAGGATGATATGCTATTCAAGGGGAGTCAGTTGTGCATTCCATGAAGTTCTATGAGGGAGAATCTCATCAAAGAGAAGCATAGCGGAGGATTAGCTAGACATTTTGGTCGTGATAAAACCCTTTCTTTGGTTAGTGAGAATTATTATTGGCTGTAGTTGCAGCAAGATGTGAAGAAGTTTATATAGAGTTGTAGAGTATGTCAGATGGTGAAAGGAGTGAAGCAGAATAAAGGGTTGTATCAACCATTACCTATATCAGAGAAGCCTTGGGAGGATATCAGTATGGACTTTATTCTTGGTTTACCAAGGACTCAGTGGGGACATGATTCAATTTTTGTGGTGGTTGACAGATTTTCAAAGACGGCACATTTTATTCCCTACAAGAGGACTAATGATGTTGTTCATGTAGCATAATTGTTTTTCAGAGTAGTGAGACTACATGGTTTGCCAAAGACCATAGTTTTAGATTGAGACACTAAGTTTGTTGGATATTTCTAGAATACATTGTGGAAGAAGTTGAAGATAGATTTGAAGTTCAGTTCATCACATCATCCATAGACTGATGGATAGATAGAGGTGGTGAATAGGAGTTTGGGGAATTTGTTGAGATTTTTGGTTGGAGATAAGCTAATGGGATGGGATTTGATTTTACCACAGGTGGAATTTTCATATAATAATTTTTTCAACAGGAGCACTGATAAATCACCATTCCAGATTGTATATGGAAGTAGTCCCAGAAATGCATCTAAGTTGAGGAAGATAGATAAAGGAGAAATAAGTAGTGCTGAAGTTGAAGATTTTGCAGAACATTTGAAGAACATCCATGAGGAGGTGAGGAAGCACATTACCAAGATGAATGCGTAGTATAAGGCTAAGCTAGATGAGAAAAGGAGGCATAAGGAATTTTAGGTTGGAGATGAAGTCATGGTTCATTTGTGGAAGGAGGGATTTCTAGTTGGTACATACAACAAGATAAAAATCAAGAAGTTTGGGCCATGTAAGATAATGAAGAAGCATGATTCAGGAAATGCATATGAGGTAGAATTGCTTACTAAGTTGAATATTTCACCAGTGTTTAACGTTTCAGATTTGACAAAGTATCATGAAGGAGATGTTGAAGATGAGATCATAGTACCACAGTGGAGTATTCTAACAACTAGTTCAGATACTATGGAGATTGAGGATATACTGGACAGTCGTGTTGGTAGAAGCACAAGGAATAGGACATATGAAGAATATCTGGTCAAGTGGAAAGGATGACCTATTGAAGATTCATCATGGTTGAAAAAGTAGGAGGTTAACCATCTCGGTTTCCCTCTTCACACCTGAGTCATGACAGGGTCACTTCTCAAATTACCCTGGGTGTCTGATGCAGGAGCATCCTAGGTGTAAGAGCAATCTTGCATCACCCAAAAATATTTCTAGTTTCTTTTCAATAAGGGCTATCTTATGTAGATTTTCTATTTATGGAAACTTGATATTTTTAGTAAGTTGGTAATATGATCTCAAAATGTTCTGATTTCACAGTTGGAGGTTCATCTTAGTCATATCAGCCTGCCTATAAAGTTTCATTGCTAGATCAAGTCTGGTTTTGAAGATATTGAAATTTTTTAGTTTTGGAAATAGGGTACAGAAACTTTGAGCTCAATTTTGAAGGCTTTGGAGGCCCCAAATGAGGTTGAATTTTTGGTTGAATGAAGCTTTCTTTATTTATGTGTTGTAGAGCTCCTTGTGCCCTTTCCAAAATGGGGTTATAATAGGCAATCGGGTCAATAGGTGATGACTTATGGTCTTCGAAAGTTGGGTCACCTGAAATGGCAGAAAATGATTTTCCTTCAAAATTTCTATTTGGGTTTCAAAAGTTATTTTGAGCCGACTTTGATGTAATAAAATAAAAAGTAAAATAATTCTAAGTTTGGTCGACGTTGTTGGCTAAAAATTCTGGAACCTTCCCAAGCGGTAGAAAATTGCCTATATAAGGAAGGTTGTAGTGTTGTCTTAGGCAGTTTGGGATAGTTCTAGGTAGTAGATCTAGGTATTTATTTGAGGCTTTGTCCTATAGAATATTGTAAGGGAATGCCCATGTGGCTTTGCATATTGTAATTCTAAAAGTTTGTAATTCCACATTTATGGAGATAATAAGAAGTCAATTTACTATTCTTGCATATTGTTGTTATTTCTATGTTTCTGTTATGTGTTTGTGGTATTAAGGGGAGCACCCTTCATCAACAACACTTACCCTCACACTTACACTTGGTGGGAAACAGGCTCCTCCTTTGGTCAGGTTTATTCTCACCACTCAACAGTACTCTTTTGTTAATCAATGTTTCTCCTCTTTCAGCATCTTCAGAGTTTGATGATCTAGCATCTTCATCTATATGCACAACTCTGGTCTGGCCTTTGTTCCTCCTATCTATCCTTCCTTGATGTTGAGGACATTAAAATGCTTTATGACCTTCTTCTGCACAATGAAAATATGTTCCATGGATGCCTCCTCTTCCTGAACCTTGTCCTCTTCCTTTTCCTCTCTGATCTCTATTATTTTGATCATGAAAATGATTGAAATTATCTCCTCTTTGATTCTGACTTTTACTAGCCTCATCCTTCTTTTTCAGATCTTCATTTTGATCTCCATATGACAATCCACCAGATCTTCCTTCATGACATTTTCTACTTTGATTTCTCTAAAACTTCTTGTTCATCTTTTCTTCTACTTTTAGGGAAAACTGGTATGCCTCTTCAATACTATTCATTTGAACTAGATTTAGCTCCTCTTGAATGCTTGGCCTCAACCCATTAAGGTAATAGACAACTTTCTCCTTATCAGCTTCCACATGGCCTATTTTGATGAGGATTTGATAGAACTCCTCTATATACTCCTAAACAAATCTTCCTATTGGCTTCAAACTTTGCATTTTCTTTAGTAGGTCAAGCTCATAATCAACAGGGATGAACTATTGCTTCAATTTATCCACCATCTGCTCCCATCTTGTGATTTTATCCTTTCCTCTTTGATTTCACTCCAATTGAATCTCTTGCCACCATATCTTTGCATGGCCCTTCAGTTCAGCCTTTGCAAACTTGACCCAATCACAATCCTTGATATCTTCATACTCAAAATATTCTTCACATTCATTGATCAAGTCGATCAATTCCTCTGGGTTAAGATTTCCTAAAAATTTCAGAACCTCAATCTTAGGTCTCTTCCTGATCTTTGAAATGGTTTAGAAAAGTCTTTCTTCTTCTTGATTCAAACCTTTGACTTCTCCTTGTTCAAAATTTCCTTCTTTGGCTTCATCCTCACTTTCATCTTTGACATTAAGATTCATTCTTCTGTGAATCTCCTTTTGCAATGCTCGCACTTGTCTCTGTAGTTCCCTATCCTCGGGTGTTACAACACCAGCTCTTTCACCATGTTCCCTTCATGGAGATATTTTTGCACTTCTCGGTAAACCCCTAACCACCATCTTGGTGAAAATTGCCGCACAGTCAGCTATCTATTTACACAGAAACCCTAACCCATAGTCCTAGTGCAAACTACCTCATAGTCAGTGATCCGTTTACATAAAAACCCTAACCCACGGTCCTGGTGCAAACTACCTCATAATTAGTGATCTATTTACACACTTAGGAACTCTTTCTTTGATACCACTTGATGAAGGTGGCTCCCCTTAATACCATAAACACATAATAGAAATAGAGAAACAACAACAATATGCAAGAACAAAAAATGGGCTTCTTATTATCTCCACAAATGTGAAATTACAGACTTTCAAAATTACAATATAAAAAGCCACATGGGCATTCCCTGACAATATTTTATAGGATAAAGCCTCAAATCAATACCCATATCTACTACCCAGAACTACCCCTAACTGCCTAAGACAACACCGTAACCTTCCTTATATAGACAATTTTCCACTACTTCGGAAGGTTCCAAAATTTTAGCCAACAAGGCCAACCAAACTTAGAATTATTTTATTTTTCATTTTATTACATAAAAGTTAGCTCAAAACAACTTTTGAAACCTAAACAAAAAATTTGAAGGAAATTTAGCTTTCACCATTTCAAGTGGCCCAACTTTTGGAGACCATAAGTCATCACCCCTTGACCCAATTGACTATTATGACCCCATTTCAAATAGGGCATGAAGCGTTCTATAATGCTCAAATCAAGAAAGCTTCATTTTGCCAAAGTTTCAACCTCATCTAGGGCCTCTAAAGCCATCAAAACTGAGATCAAAGTTTTTGTACCGTATTTCCAATACAAAAAATTTTCAATATCTTCAAAACTAGACTTGATCCGGTAATGAAACTTTACCGACAGGCTGATACGACCAAAAAGAACCTCCACCTATGAAATCAGAACATTTGTAGATCATATGACCAACTTACTAAAAATCATAAGTTTCTATAAATAGCAGCTCTACACAAGATAGCCCTTATTGAAAAGAAAACCACAAATATTTTTAGGTGATGCAAGATTGCTCTTACACCTAGGATGCTCCTGCATCAGACACCTGAGATAAGTTGAGAAGTGACCCTGTCATGACTTAGGTGTGAAGAGGAAAACCAAGGTGGTCAATCTCCTCCCTTGTCATCCATGATGAATCTTCAATAGGTCATCATTTCCATTTGACCAAATATTCTTCATATGTCATGTTCCTTGTGCTTCTACCAACACAACTATCTAGTATGTCCTCAATCTCCTTGATATCTGAACTAGTTGCTGGAATAATCCATTGTGCTACTGTAACCTCATCTTCAACACCTCCTTCATGATACTCTATCAAATCTAAAATGTTAAATACTTTTGAAATATTTAGCTCAGTAGGTAACTCTACTTCACATGCATTTCCTAAATCATGCTTCTTCAGTATCTTACATGGCCCAAACTTCTTCATTTTCAGCTTGTTATATGTACTAACTAGAAATTATTCCTTCTACAAATGAATGATGACTTCATCTCCAACCTAAAATTCCTTATGCCTCTTTTTCTCATCTACCTTAGCCTTATGCTACACATTCATCTTGGTAATGTGCTTCCTCACCTTATCATGGATGTTCTTCAAATGTTCTGCAAAATCCTCAGCTTTAGCACTACTTATTTCTCCTTTATCTATCTTCCTCAACTCAGATGCATTTTTGGGGCTACTTCCATATACAATCTATGGATGATGTGATGAACTAAACTTCAAATATGTCTTCAACTCTTCACTTTGTGCTAGTGTCATTCTGTGTGCTGCCTTATTTGGCAAACTGGATAATGGAATCAAGTCCATCTAATGATTGATCTTTCTTACTAGTGGTAATCCATCAGGTACATTATCAGATATAATATCCTTAAACACATTCAATAATTCTTCAAATTCTACAGATACATCTTCTACTTCCTCTTTCCCAACCTTTGGAATTAAGGTAAAACACATATGCTCATGCCACATACCATCTGAAAAATTTCCTCTATCAACAAAAGTTATTCTTGCAATACCAGATACCTTTTCTTATGTTTCCTTCAATGGTTTTAGCTTATGTCGCACTCCATCCTTTATCAAGGAATATGTATTCACATGACCATCATGTATAACACACCTCTCAAACTACCAAAGTCTACCAAAAAACATATGACATGCATCCATAGTACCTCATCATGGTACCTGCCAATCTTGAACTTCACTAGGCACTGTTCACTGACCATGACCTTGTCGTCATCCTACACCCAAGCAACCTGATATGGATGTGGCTGTTTCTACCTCTTAAGCTTCAACTTTGTCACCATCTCTTCTAAAACCAAATTATCAGTACTACCACTATCAATAATCACATCACAACACTTACCCTGACACTTGCACCTAGTGGGAAATAGGCTCCCCCTTTGCTCAAGTTCATTCTCACCACTCAGTAGGATTCTTATGCTAATCAACATTTCTCCTCTTTCAACATCTTCAAAGTTTGATGATCTGGAATCTTCATCTCTATGTGCAACTCTAGCCTAGCCTTCATTCCTCCTATCCTTCCTTCCTTGATGATTAGGACATTCAAATACCCTATCACCTTCTTCTCCATAGTGAAAACATGTTCCATGGAAGCCTCTTCTTCCTCTTTGATCTCTATTATTTTGATCATGGAAATGATTAAAATTATTTCCTCTCTGATTCTACTGTTACTGGCCTCATCCTACTTTTTTGGATCTTCATTTCAGTCTCCATATGACCGTCCACTAGATCTTCCAGCAGGACCTCTTCCGCTTTGTCTTCTCTCAAACTTCTTATTCAATTTTTCTTCTACTTTTAGGGCAAACTAGTATGCCTCTTCAATACTATTCATTCAAACTAGATTTAGCTCCTCCTGAATTCTTGGCCTCAACCCATTAAGGTAATGGGAAAAATTCTCCTTATCAACTACCACATGGCCTATTCTAATGAGGATTCAATAGAAATCCTCTATAGAATCCTGAACACATCTTCCTGCTTGCTTCAAACTTTTCATTTTCTTCAGTTGGTCAAGCTCATAATCAATAGGGATGAACTGTGGGTTCAATTTATCCACCATCCACTCTCATCTTGTGATTTTATCCTTTCCTCTTCAATTTTGCTCCAATTAAATCTCTTGCCACCAGATCTTCACATGGCCCTTTAGTCTGGCCTTCGCAAACTTGACTTGATCAGGATCCTTGATATCTTCATTCTCAAAATATTCTTCACATTCATTGATCCAGTTGATTAGTTCCTCTGGGTTAAGATTTCTAGAAAATGTCAGAACCTCAATCTTAGGTCTCTTCCTGATCTTTGAAATGGCTCAGAAAAGTCTTTCTTCTTCTTGATTCAAAACTTTGACTTCTCCTTGTTCAAAATTTCTTTCTTCAGCTTCATCCTCACTTTCATCTCTGACATTAAGATTCATTCCTCTGTGAATCTCCTCTTGCAATTCTCACAATTATCTCTATAGTTCCCTCACATTAGGTGTTACAACACTAGCTCTTCCGCCATGTTCCCTTTATGGAGGCATTTTTACACTTCATGCTAAAAATCTAACCACGGTCTTGGTGCAAACTACCTTGCTGTCAGTGATATGTTTACACATAAACCCTAACCCATGGTCCTAGTGTAAACTGCCTCATAGTTGGTGATCTATTTACATAGAAACCCTAACCCATGGTCCTGGTGCAAACTTCCTCACAATTGGTGATCTGTTTACACACTCAGGAACTCCTGCTCTAATACCACTTGATGAAGGGTGCTACCCTTAATACCACAAACACATAATAGAAATAGAGAAACAACAATAATATGCTGTTAGGATTAACAAGGCAGAAATAACAATTATGTGCAAATATAACTAATATCAGAAAATAATAAACCACACAGAACAGAACACAAGACACATAGATTTAACGTGGTTCACCCAATCCCTGGGCTACGTCCACCAACAGCGAGTCCAATATTATTATTATCCAGTGATTACAACCTGATTACAATCCGTAATCCCTTATAGCCCAATTCTGCCGCAAGTACTAAAATTATACATAATGAAAATCCCTAACCCTAAGCCATATACAATATTTTCCCGCTTTAGGGTTAGAATGAGTTATAAGTAGTCGGCCCAAATAACTGAAAAGTAGTTGGCCTCAAAAAAAATTTCCTGGATAGTACTTTCCTGATTAGTCACCACAAGCTAACATATTCAACAAATATGCCATGGAGATTTGAGATCTTAGTTTACATTATTACTCTAGGATCTTATTTTCTACATATAAAATTTATAGTGATAAAAAATTTGATATAGGAAAACCCCGGCAAGGTCGGGAGGAAAAGTGTATAGTACTTTCCTGGATAGTACTTTCCTGATTAGTCACCACAAGCTAACATATGCAAGAACAAAAAATGGGCTTCTTATTATCTCGACAAATGTGGAATTACAGACTTTCAAAATTACAATATGCAAAGCCACATGGGCATTCCCTTACAATATTCTCTAGGACAAAGCCTCAAATCAATACCCAGATCCACTACCCAGAACTACCCCTAACTACCTAAGACAACACCACAACCTTCCTTATATAGGCAATTTTCCACCACCTGGGAAGGTTCTAGAATTTTAGCCAATAAGGCTAACGAAACCTAGAATTATTTTATTTTTTATTTTATTACATCAAAGTCAGCTCAAAAAAACTTTTGAAAGTGAAACAAAATTTTTTACAGAAATTTATTTTTTGCCATTTTAGGTGGCCCAACTTCCAGAGACCATAAGTCATCACCCGTTGACCTGATTGACTATTATGACCCTATTTCGGAAAGGGCATGAAGTGCTCTACAATGTCTAAATAAATAAATCTTTATTCAATCGATGTTTTGACCTCATTCGGGGCCTCTAAAGCCTTCAAAATATAGTTTAATGTTTTTGTACCCTATTTCCAATAATAAAAATTTTCAATATCTTCAAAACTAGACTTGATCCAGCAATGAAACTTTACTAACAGGCTGATATGACCAAAATGAACCTCCACTTATGAAATCAAAACATTCTAAGATCATATGTCCAACTTACTAAAAATAATAAATTTCCATAAATTTCAGCTCTGCACAAGATAGCCCTTATTGAAAAGAAAATGAGAAATATTTTTGGGTGATGCAAGATTGCTCTTACACCCAGGATGCTCCTGCATCAAATCTCCTCTTTCATAAATGAATATTTCTTTAAGCCAATCAAAAACTTTTCTTCCTTTAATTTTTGCAATACTTTTTTGATATGTTCAAGGTGCTCTTCCTTAGTCTTATTGAATATCAATATTCATCAAGATATACAATAAAAAACTCACCCAAGAATCTTTTCATAACTTCATTCATCAGTGTCATGAAAGTACTAGGTGCATTAGTCAAACCTATTAGGAATAACAATACATAATACAACTGAGAGGGGGGGTGAATCAATTGTATAAAAAAATATTAAACTTTAAACTTTAAGCTCATCAATATCAAAAATAATGAATACCAACACAATAACACAATATTTTGGTTTTGGAGAAACCCTATTAAAGGTAAAAACCCCGGTGGGAATTAGCACCTACAAATGATGTACGAAGAGTATATTAATCCTTATTAGAAGATATAGCCCTATTAGGAACTTATTGAAACATTACAGTACATATTCCTTGTTGGAGGACAGACCCTATTAGGTGTCAAGGAACAAAAGAGGGCTCATTTCCTAAAGAAGGTTAAATCCAGCTTTAGAACTCACTAGTTCGCAATAGGTGTATATGAAGAAATACATAATCTTTTGAACTTTTAGCCAGCAATTGTCTTTGCTTGATTAGTTCCAATGAAGTCCACTAGTAAACCTCTACTCTACATGTAGTAGACATAAGCTCGCAGCTTTCACAACCTCTATATATCACATATATTCCATCCATATCTTTTCCAAAGAAAATATTCTTCATATATACCTTATTACATTTTACCATCATCAGGTTGGCCCATGACGATTTATTAATTTACAAATGATTACATAAAATCTTTCTAAGATACACATGGTATCTAAAACAAGTATACAATTATTACAATACAACAATTAAGGACCAACATCCTTAATTCATACTTTCCAAACAAAACACACTCTTCCTTTCCTATGTCAACTTCTAAATAAACCATCTCCAGAACACATGCCATAGATGACATCACCAATCACTCCATACCTTGTACTGACCAATGAACATCCTTTAGTACCTTTTCTTTCATCCATCAAGCTCGCATACCTTGAATCCAAGTCTTCTGAAAGATATATCAAAAATCCAGAGACAAACTCTGTCAATTCTCACTATCACAGTCCAGTGACCAATCTTCATTAAACCATTTGTATCTCTCTCAATATGAAACATCTAAAGATGTGATCTCAGATATAATATCCCAACATCCATCTCAACTCTTGTCCAACTTCACAACATCTGAAACATTCTTATAGTTTTCATACTTTGTGATAACTAGACTAGTCTTCTCTCAAAAACATATGTTGACATTAGTGACAAAACACAAATGACAACAGTATGAATACCCATTCAGTAACATAGTGATTAAACATATTAAATGTCTTAATCACCTCTCCATATATTAGCAATATCCAACAATCTCACCCTTTTTCATTGATGTCAACATATGGGAAAATCTATCCCAAGGTTTAATCAATCCAAAAGTGTTCTAAAACCATATAGTGCTCTCATAATAATTCTTCATATAGTCTCCCTAAGTAGTAGGGATTTTCTCATAGAAACCTCCCCCTTTGACAACAATTTGATTTTCTCATAGCAGTAGGGATTTTCTCATATTGATATATTCTAATTTGATTTCCTTTTGTGCCACCTTGTCTCTCAAGAAGTGATACTTAATAGAGATATGTTTAGTTTTGGAATGCATTTCCAGATTCTCTGACATGTTTACTATACTAGTGTTATCACAATAGATAACCATGGGATCTTCAAAAATTACTCCAATATCTATCAACATTTTTTTCATCCAAATAATTTGAGTGCATTTTATAGCAGTAGCAACATACTCTAATTTAGCAATAGACTGTGCTATACAATCTTGTTTCTTGCTTAGCCAAGAAACTAGGTTTTTCCGAAGGAAAAATGCACTGCCACTGGTACTTTTTTGTCATCAATATTTCCTACTCAATCAACATCAGTATAATCATGAAGTTCAAAGCTATCATTTCTATCATACCATAAACCATAGTCTATGGTTCCTTTGAGATACCCTAATATCCTTTTCACAGCAGTTAGATGTGTCTCTTTGGGTTTTGCCTGATATGTAGCCACAATTCCAACAACATTAGCAATATCTAGTTTGGTGTGAGTTAGATATTGTAGCCCTCCAACCATTGATCTATACAAAGTTTGAAAAACACATTTTGATTCATCCTCAATTTTTAGCTTGTTTCCAATCACCATAGGTGTTTCTACTGGCTTACAATCTTCCATTCCAAATTTCTTAAGAAATTCTTTGAGATACTTGGTTTGAGAAATGAAAATACCATTCTCATTTTGAATTATTTGTAGTCCAAGAAAGAATTTCATTTCACCTATCATAGACATCTCAAATTCACTTTCCATTTCTTTAGGAAACTTCTTACATAGATCATCATTACCTCCAAAGATAATGTCATCCACAAATACTTCTACTATTAGGATTCCATCTTGAGTAGTTCTTAAATACAAATTATTGTCCGCATTACCTTTTCTTAAATAAAAATTATTGTCCACATTACCTTTTCTTAACCCATATAGGGCTTTCTTCAATTTGGACACCATGTCTTTGTCTTAGCATAGAGGAAACCCATCTAGTTGTTCTATATATACTTCTTCTTCAAGATCTCCATTCAGAAATTCAAATTTAACATCCATCTGATACACTTTGAAGTTTTTGTGTGTAGCATAAGATAGGAATAATCTTACTGCCTCTATTCTAGCAATAGAAGAAAATTTTTCTTCAAAGTCAATGCCTTCTTGCTGTGAGTATCCCTTACACACTAGTCTTGCTTTGTTCCTTACAACCATTCCTTCTTCATCCATTTTGTTTCTAAAGACCCAGTTTGTTCCTATAACATTTTTATTTTTAGATCTAGGAACCAATTCCCAAGTGTTAGCACGTGCAAGAAATTTCATGGCTTTATTAGTTTTCTACCAGTCTCTGCAATTGTTTTTAGGTCCCTGGTATAAACCCTAAGGCAAAAAATTTCAAAAATCTAGCCGTTGGGTCTAAAAAATTTAAAATACCCTGCCCTTGTTCTAATGTTGCATTACCTTTTCATGGGTCACTTAAAACCTTTAATTTGCATATGCCTTTTTAAACGACCAACTTTACCGTGTTTGTTGTTAGGTTTCATGTATCAACGGGTCCCCTTTAATTTTTCCTAGGTCACTGGTTAATCTTCCCTAAGTTCCCAGCACCCTGTGGTTTTAATTTTTCCTAAGTCTGCCTATTTTAATACTTCCTAATGTTTCAGCTTTGTATTTTCCTAGGCTCAGCTCTCTGACACCATCTCAATCTAACAGTCGGTGTATCTTCTCATGTGATGTGTCAGAGGCTTGCAAACATGTGCTCGCTATTGATTCTTTTGTGTGACATTACCTTTTCTTTCAGTGGGTCCACTACCATGTTGGCACAGTTGGTGTTCTCTCATTGGTCCGTGTGTTGCTAAGAGGGATCCTATCAGTGGGGCCTGTAGTTAAGGATTTTCAATCTACGGTCAGTGCATGATCTCATGGAATATTCTTCCCCTTTCAGATCATGCACCATCTATTGATTTTGAATCTTACTTAGCACCTGTCAGTGGGACCTAGTTTTTGGATATGTCAGTGGGTTCTGATCTTGTTAGTGAATCAATGAATGGTGTATAATCTTATGGGTTTTGTCAGAGGCTTAAGATCGTGCACCATTCATTGATTTTGTTTCTTCTCAGTAGGTTGTCAGAGATGGGAGGAGATTCTTCATCGATGGTTGGCGTTTAAGTGCATAGAATCTTCCAAGCCTTTCAGATCTTACACTAGCCATCCGATCTTCCAGGTAGCTTAATGTTCTTAGTGGAGCCATTTTCTAGGTGGTGGAGGATTGTTCAAATTTTATTGGTCAATGTGGATGATGCGGCAAGGTGGGGTCATTGCCAGAGGGATAAGTGATGAGGACAAGATCTACGATCGGTGTAAGTTCTCATGAGTTTTGTCAAAGCTATGAGATCTTAAGCCTATCGTCTGATTATAAGGCTTATAGAAAGTGGGTCCTATGTTAGTGTGACTAAGCATGAGCCATGAATTAGGTAATGAAAAGTGGCATAAAGAGGGCCCAGGTGGGGTCAAAAGGTTTAGCGGTCCGGATGAATGAGGTTAGCGGCCTGATAAAAGTTCAAAGGCTTCACTCATTCATGTGAATTAGCAGTGGTTCACTAAGTGTTTTAGCATTTCAGTGAACAAGAATTTGTGGAATCACTAAACTAAATGGTGGAGAGATAAAGTTTTCTACAAACTAGCAAAAACCTTTGTCGCTAGTTTGCTAAATATGACTAGGGTCTTTTAAAAGGTAAATCATAAAGCTTGCAAAATAACAGGATCGAACGGTCAGGACTTAAAGTTGTTGCAGATTCAAATTTTGACCGCCGATTCACTGCAAGCACCATGGAAATGATCATTATTATTCAAATTCAAATTTTTGAAGGGTTTCCTGCAACCAGAAGGTATAGAATTCAATGCAGAAGTGACTGGTGTTGGTGAGAGATGATCTCTTTGCATAACAGTGTGGTCCAAGGTGTTAAGTGATCATCTGCAAGGTTTGTATCATGTGGTTTTGTGCTCAAGTCATGTTGCAGGGTAGACATTTTGAGCATTTTTGTGGTTCTCAGTACCTTCATAGAGAATTTTTCATGATTGAGGATCATTCCAAGATTTCTTTCTCCTAGTTGCCTAGGTTTCCACCCTTGTAATAACTTTAAGACCATTTCCAGTTGGTTGGGTGGTTGAAACCCTAACCCTAAGTCATCCGTAGCTTGTTGTATTCTCTTTGAGAATTCCAAGATGACTAGGGAGTATAAGTTGCAAAAATTTTGATTTTGTAGGGGTTCCAAAAACTTTCTTTGGTCCCAGGTTGGTTGTCCACGGTGTTTTACTGATAGAGGAGCTAGATTTTATGTCTTTTCCTATCTTTGTTTTGTTCTGATTGTGTATTGATTCTAAATATATTAATGAGGATGTTATTGAGTTCCAATCTTGCATTTGTGTATGTCTTCTTGTTTTGGTTCTAAGCTCATATATGTTAGTGTCACAAAGTGTATTAGCATATGGTAAACAAAGAGTATTATGAAGTCATCTCTGAGTTCCTAACAAAGTTAGGATTAAAGTGTTTTAGGTGGGTTCAATGAGTTTGCAACCAAGTAGGAATGTGATGTCCTTGTGTCTAAGGGAGGGGTAATAGGAAAAGCACTTATCTTGGATTCAATTGTGTTTGAATTAAGGTATTCAGTTCATGTATGTAATTGGGTCACTCTTTTCCCTAGGTTAAGGCACTGGTCCATCCTCTAGAGGCATTTCATTGTTATCAACCACACACACAAACATTCAAATGATAAAATCTTAAAGCAGTTAGTAAAGAGTATATAGTTGTATATCATTTAGTGATTCCTTTTTAGAAGTGAATCAAGGGTACACTCACTTGAGCAATAAGGCTCAAAGTGTAGGAGGATCTCTCTTGATCCTTGTTAATTGGCCCTCTTCCTTGTAGAATTTAGAGTGGTGATAGAGTCAAAGTTATATTAAAGTTATCCATCAAAGTATAAATTTGCAAGTTGAAAATCAAAGGGAACTCTGAAGAAAATGGTGCCTCTACTGGGGAGAACAACAATGAAGCAGTATATCTGTTAGGACTTCTGGTTGGGACTACATTGTAAACTCAAAATATTTTGTTGACCAGGTAGGTATAAAGGTTGTAAGTGCACTCTTGTTTTCCTATTGTATTTCAAGTAAATATTTCCCATCTAGGTGGGTGGCAACTCAAAAAGGTTAGAACTAGTGCTATATATTGTAAATCATGGACAAGAGGAGGAATACTAGGTCCTTTGTCAAAAAGAATCCAGAGGTCACTCTAGAGAAATTGCCTAGACAGGAGAAGAAGAGTTGTATTAGAAGGAATGGTGAGTCTACTAGTGCTCCCATCAGAGAACAAAGAAATACTAGAGGTAGAGCACCACATGTTTCCTCAAGTGAGGATGGTTCATAGGACAGAGTTTCTAGATCAGATGGTGGTCGCTCTGAAGATAGATTTTATGATACCCTAGAGGTTGTATTTTAGGACAAAGGTCCATTGCCTATAGGTCAAGATGAACAAGCTAGAGAGATGGGTTTGGAGATTGATTTAGATCTTGATGAAGATAATTTCAAAAGAGAGCCCATGAGACCTAGGCAAGTGCACTTCCTATATCAAAATCTTTCTGATATGGATGTGTCATTAGGTTCTGATGACATTATGGTAGATCTTGATGATTTAAATGCATTAAGGTTGTAGTTGGCAGAGTAGGATGCCATAGATAAGAGGTTACAAGAGGAGAGAGAGGCTGAAAAGGTGAATGCTCTAATAGAAAGATAGACTCTCCTTAGAAAGATTAATGAAATGAAGGAGAGAAAAAAGATGCTTGCTTCTGCTCCTAAAACTTTGTAGTGTGATGTCTTTGGTGATCTTAATGCCTTGAGGAGTGAGCAAGAGTGCTTACTGCAAGATCAAGAATTTGATAAGGAGGGCCCTATAGTTAGACAAGTGCAAAGTTATGTTCCTTTTCTTAAAGATAAAGATGGGCATGAGATCATTACACCTGATGTTGCCACTGGTGAGAAAGGAAAGCAAAAGATGGTGGGCCATCAAACAAGTAAATCATTGACAATACTCAAGGTCCCACCACCCAATTTAAATAAGGACATAGAAATGGAGAGAAGAAGAAAGGAAGATGAGGACCTTGCAAGAGAATTAGAGAAGGCTAAAATTGAAGCTTCCATTGCAGAAAAGAGAAGAAAAATCCAGTTCTTGAAGGCTTCATCAGCTAATGCTCTTGGTCCATCTGCTACTAAACTAGGTATGCCATCTATGACTACTACTATTCCACTTAGTAATGCTACTAGTTCAATTCCTTCTTCATCTAATAGGATAGGTGCTGATCCTAGGTAGTAGTCAAATGCACAAATAAATGTAGATGCTAAGGTTGATCCTAGAGCTAACACTAGTTCAAGTTTTCAAAGACCTATGCAATTAGAAGGCTATAGGCAAATTAGTTTTGATGGAATTCCTGGCTACCCAAATGCTTTTCCAAATGATATAAGAGATAAGGTACCTAAGTTTATTGGTAATAATGCTATTATTTGTGAGGAGCATCTTAGGTTATTTGTTGATATGCTTAATGATTATGAGGTAGAGCATCAGGATGTGGTCATGAAAGTATTTGTTCAATCTCTAATGGAGGATGCTAGAGATTGGTTTAAGATACTTCCTGATAAATGTATTGATACTTGGGATTCTTTTGAGAGATGTTTTAAAGAGTAGTATAGTGATAGGCCTAATGCTAGTTTCATGTTGAATGAATTTGATACCATAAGGAAAAATTAGAATGAGACTGCAGCTGAATTCAAAATGAGATTTCAAAAGGGTATGCATAAGTTGTTCCAAGTTATGCAGTTAGATTACAATGTCTATCTGACCACATATTTCAATACATTTGATGGAAAGATGGGATATTTGTTGAGGGAAAAAGAACCAAGAACTCTTAGGGATGATTTTACGATTGCTATCAATATTGAGAATAATATGAAAATATCAGGGAAATTGGGTGGAAAGAGAGATGACCCAAAGTTGTTTGGGGACAAGAAATACAAAAAGGAAAATGATAAGAATGTTGGAGCTAGGAGGCAAGAGGAAGATAAATTTGATAAGGTGCTTAATGCATTGAAGGATTTGAAGGCACCTACAAATAGGAACATCAGTGCTCCTACCAATGAGAGGCCTCAGTTCAACAACAATTTCAATAAGAAGAATAGATTGTAGAACTACCCCTACAACACCCAATGGAAGGATGGCAAGCCTATTGTCCCTACTGTAAGAGGAAAAAATGATAGAGGTGTCCTTGAATCTCTACAAAAGACTTCAATAAATATAATGGAGGACATACCTTGGTGTGTTTCATGCCATTCACCTCATTCTACAGAGCATTGTGTGGTTGCACATTCTATGGCTGCAAATCAAGATTGTGGCAATGAGGAGATAGATCAAGAAGAAGATCAAAATGATGTTGGATGCAACATGGCTTCTTCATATCTAGGATATGAAGATGATTCTAATTTTGATGAAGAGGTAGATGTAAATGTGAAGAGACACAATTAGGCCCTTTTTCATCAAGAAATTTTTTCTGATAGTGAAGACATTGACAAGAAGAAATGTAATATGAACTCTTCTTCTAAGCCAATAAATTTAAGGAGACCTTCTAGAGAAGAGATGGATAGGATTATTATAGAAATGATTGCCCAAGTGCAAACCAGAGGCATGTTGGAAAGGAATACAAATGATAAAGCTATAGGAATGCTTATAAAGAGTACCAACTCCAGAGAGACTAATGAGAACAAATCAAAAGGTGATCACATGGTGAAATTCAAGAATGTAAAAGGTAAGAATTGTGAGCCTAAGGGAGTTGGAATTGAAAATATTTCTAGTGAGATTGAGAGGCCAGTTAACACAATGGCTAAGATTGAAAAAATAAGGGTGGCCAATACACCTAATGTGTCAGATAAGAAAAAGGATATTAAGGTAGTGTAGATTGAGATTCCTTCTTCTACTCCTATTGATATGTTATCTGTATTGTCCCAAATTACAGTTAAGGTTCCATTGTCAGAATTGTTGAGGATCCCTAAACACAAAGACAGAGCTATTGCATGCGTAGGTAATGTTCATAAAAGTGATGTTGCATGCAATGGATCTCAGGATAAAGCTTTGAAAAGTGTTGTTGCTCAGGGAATTGTGTCTCAAATTCCTCCAATATACTTGGACAGTTTTGTCAATGCCAGCCTTGAAAATATTGATCCATTCTTTTTAAGTGTTCTTGTGAATGGAATGAAGTTGAGAAATTGTATGATTGATAGTGGTGCCTCTAATACTGTCATGAATTTCAAAATCATGGAGAAGTTGGGCCTTAAAGTTGATATAGTGCAAGCTAGATGTTCTGTAATGGATCAGAGGGAGGTACCAGTTATTGGGACTATCAATGCAATGCCATATAGGCTGGCAGCATATCCAAAGAAAGAGTTAACAATGAGTGTTTTGGTGTTGGATATCGCTCCTCATTATGGGATGTTGCTATCTAGAAGGTGGAGTGCTGCTATGGGTGGAAGTTTACAGTGTGATCTGTCCTATGCCACTTTCAAGATTGATGATCAGTTTGTCAAGATTGAACAAGAGCCAAGAGTATGCCACATGATTGAGAGAAATATTGATAATGAAACTACATGTTTTGTGGATACTGATATTAATGCTTTTTGGGAAGATATCCCTATATTTGAAGAGGAACCTATTTTTTCACCTATATCTATTGAGGTAAGTGCTAATTCTGTGAAGGGTGATTTGTGGGTAATGTACTTTAATGGTGCAAATAGCAAAGATGGTGCAGGAGTAGGTATTTTACTTATTTCTCCTGATGGAAATACCTACAAATTTTCTTTCACATTGAATTTATTTTGTACCAACAATATAGCAAAATATGAGGCTTTGTTGTTAGGATTAAGGTTGGCACAAAAGCATGGTATTAAGTGTTTAAGTGTTGTTGGTGATTCTTAGTTTGTGGTGTCCCAAGTCAGGTCAATATATGCTTCCTAGAACAAGAGGTTGAAACAATATAGGAATGAATTTTGGGATTTGATTGAACATTTTGACGCCTTCAATATTGAGTGAAAGGATAGGAGTAACAATAAGATGGCTGACTTGTTAGCCAATATTGCAATCAATCCCAATGATATTACATTTTCTGGTATCTCTAAAGTTGAAATTTAGGCTAGGCCTAGTATACCAGATAATATTGAGAATTGGAAAGTTTTTGATGATGATAATGATATCTTGAAGTTTATGGGTTGTGAGGATCAGTAACATGGTCAGGAATTTGATTGTTCAGCCTTGGTTGAGTCAGTAGAAAGAAGGGAGGTTGTCTTTGGCAATGAGGTCATTCAGCTTAGAACTAACAAGGTGCCCAAGGGGCTTGTTGTTTTGGAGACTATCTTTGATAACTAGGATAGAGTTCAAAAGAATATCAAAAGAGAAGATCATGCTGATCTAGAGGAGATAAATCTTGGAACACATGAGGCACCTAAGAAGGTATACATTGGTAGAGATATATTTCAAAAGGTAAAGAAATCTTTGATTGAATTATTGAGAAAATTTAGGCATGTTTTTTCATGGTCATATGATGACCTAAAGGTTTATAGAGAAGATTTATTTTAGCATATTATTCCATTGAAAGAAGATGCTAAACCTTTCCGGCAAAAACAAAGGCCTATTAATCCCACTTTGGCACCCAAGATGCAAGAAGAGTTAATGAAGCTAAGAGATGATGGAATTATCAAGCTTATAAGGCATTCTTCTTGGGTGTCAAACCTTGTTCCTATGAGAAAAAAGAATGGTGACATTAGGCTTTGTGTGGACTTCAGGAATTTAAACATCAGCTCATTAAAGGATAATTATTATCTGCCCAATATGGAAGCTATGTTGCAGAAAGTAACCAGATTAGAATTGATGTCTATGATGGATGGTTTCTCTAGCTACAATCAGGTCATTATCAAGGAATCAAAACAATTCAAGACAACTTTCACAACACCTTGGGGGACATATGTTTATGTGAGAATGCCTTTTGGCCTCACAAATGCTGGTGCTACTTTTCAGAGGGCAATGGATGTTGCCATTTCAGATTTCATAAATGATTTCCTTGTTGTATATCAAGATGATCTAACTGCCTATTCCAAGGAGGAAGAAGACAATTGCACTCATTTAGAAAAGATATTTGTGAGGGCCTTGGAATTTGGCATTTCTTTGAACCCAAGGAAATTTTCTTTTGGTGTCATTGAAGGTAAGTTTCTTGGCCACTTAGTTGGGAAGCAAGGAGTGAGAATTGACCCTGAGAGGGTAGCCGCCATTGATAAAATTTAGAGATCAAAGAATGTTAAAGGAATTCAATCCTTCTTTGGTCAGGTCAATTTTTTAAGGAGGTTTGTGACAAATTTTGCAGAGGTTACTAGACCTATTTCTAAGATGTTGAGGAAGGGATCTGCAATCAATTAGGAGGGTTAGCCTGATGAAGCTTTCAAAATTATCAAGTAGGCTATCAAATATGCACTAGTGCTTAAGGCACCTGATTATAATGTCCCAATGCATATCTTTTACTTTGCATCTTTTCACACTATTGCTGCAGTTTTGTTAGAAAAGAATAAGGATGGTTTTGAGTAGCCTATTGCATTTTTTAGTAAATCTTTGCAGGTTACAGAATTGAAGTATGACATAAATAAAAAATAGGATTATGCACTTATGAAGGCAATTGAGGCTTTTAGGTGTTACTTGATGGGAGTAGCTATGATTTCTTTTGTGCCAAGTGTAGCTATGAAGGATATTTTCTCATAGCAGGAGGTGTTTGGAAGAAGATGTAGATGGATCAATAGGATCCAACAATTCAATGTTGAGGTCTAGATTACTAAGTTAGTTAGAGGACAATGATTGGAAAAACTAATGGCCCAATCCAATCTTGATGCAAATTAGGTAAATCATTCTGAAATTGATTACACATGTGATATGGATGATTGTATTTGGTATCAGGATATCATCTATTACTTGAGAAACATGAAATGCCCAAATAGTATGAATGATAATCAAAAAAGGACATTAAAATTACAAGCCATCAAGTATGTAATTGTGAAATGTAAATTGTATAGAAAGAATTTGGATTTCATACTTTTGAAATGTGTAGATGAAGATCAGGCTAACAAGTTGTTGAAAGAAATGCATGAGGGAGTTTGTGGTGGACATTATATGGGTAAAACAATAGCTCATAAAATCTTGAGAGCAGGATTCTGGTGGCCCACAATCTTCAAGGATGCAGAATAGTTGGTGAGGAGGTGTGATGCTTGTCAAAGGTTCTCTGGTAAGCTTAAATTTTTAGGAAATGTACCATTAAAACTAGTAGAAGTTCAGGCTCCTTTCCAACAATGGGGAATTGATTTCATGGGGGAGATACCAAACAAGTCAAGTGGAGGACACTCATGGATCTTAGTTGCCACTGATTACTTTACAAAGTGGGTAGAAGCTATACCTACAAGAAATGAAACTAGTAAGGTGGTAATTGATTTTATGATGAATAATGTTGTTGCAAGGTTTGGGTGCCCTGAGAGAATAGTAAGTGATAATGCCGTGTGCTTTAGGTCTACTAAATATAAGGACTTTTGCAAAGGTTTGGGAATTCAGATTTCTAATTCCTCACCTTATCATGCACAAGGAAATGGTTAGGCAGAATCTACTAATAAGATTTTGATTAAAATATTAAGGAGAATTCTTGAAAAGAGTAAGAGGGCATGGAATTCAAAGCTCCCATTAGCTCTATGGGCTGATAGGGTAACTGTGAAGAGGGCAATTGGTTGTGCACCATTTGACCTAGTATATGGAATTCATGCAAGAATGCCTCAGAATAACTTATTGGAAATGTATAAATTTGTTCAGCTATATGATGATGGCATAGATGATGAGATGCAGTTGAGAATTAAGGACCTCATTAGTTTGGACGAGACTAGAAGAGAATCAGCTTCAAGAAATGCCAAATTGCAATTGCAGGTTAAGAATTTATATGATAAGAAGATTATTGACAGAAAGTTTGAACCTAGTGATTTGGTGTTAGTTTGGAATGCCAGACTGGAGGATAAGGGGAAAAATGGTAAATTTGATCCCATCTAGCTAGATCCATATCTAATTCATGAGAAATGGGGCCAAGATTCATACATTATCAAAGAATTAAATGGTGATATTCAGGAATTGCCAGTTCATGTATAATTCTTGAAGAAATACTTCAATTGAGGTACTCTGTTTTCCATGAATAGTAGTTAGGTTTGTACATTTTGTAAATTCTATAAATAAGCTACTTGCCCCTGCCCTATTTTGTCCTAGTCTATTAGTTTTTGGTCTTATTGCCTGTTCTTCCTTGCTTGTTCCCTGTTGTCTGCAATTTTTCCAGTGGGATGGTCTTCTTTAAACCAATGATTCTAAGTCCTTGCTATGCCTGTAGGAGGCATACATCCCCAGACAGAGCCACTGTTAGCATGTGCAAGAAATTTAATAGCTTTAGAAATTTTCTACCAGTCTCTGCAATTGTTTTTAGGTCCCTGGCATAAATTTTAAGGCAAAAAATTTCAAAAATCTAGCCGTTGGGTCTAAAAAATTTAAAACACCCTAGCCCTATTCTAATGTTGCATTACCTTTTCATAGGTCACTTAAAACCTTTAATCCTCATGTGCCTATTTAAATGACCAACTTTACCATGTTCACGGTTAGGTTTCATGTATCGGTGGGTCCCCTTTAATTTTTCCTAGGTCACCGGTTAATCTTCCCTAAGTTCCCAATGCCCTATGGTTTTAATTTTTCCTAAGTCTGATTGTTTTAATACTTCCAATGTTTTGGCTTTTTATTTTCCTAGGCCCAACTCTCTGACACCATCTTAATCTAATAGTTGGCATATCTTCTCATGCGATGTGTTAGAGGCTTGTGAACATGCGCTCGCCATTGATTCTTTTGTGTGACGTTACCTTTTCTTTCAATGGGTCCATTGCCATGTTGGCACAGTTGGCATTCTCTCATTGGTCTATGCATTGCTGAGAGGGATCCTGTTAGTGGGGCCTATAGTTAAGGCTTTTCAATCTACGGTCAGTACATGATCTTAAGGAATATTCTTCCCCTTTCAGATCATGTGCCATCTATTGATTTTGAATCTTACTCAGCACCTATCAGTGGGACCTAGTTTCTGGATATGTCAGTGGGTCTTGATCCTATCAGTGAATTGATGAATGACGTATAATATTATGGGTTTTGTTAGAGGCTTAAGATAATGCACCATCCATTGATTTTGTTTCTTGTCAGTAGGTTGTCAGAGATGGGAGGAGATTCTTCATCGATGGTTGGCATGTAAGTGCATAGAATCTTCCAAGCCTTTCAGATCTTGCGCTAGCCATTTGATCTTCTAGGTGGGTTAATGTTCTTAGTGGGGCCATTTTCTAGGTGGTGTAGGATTGTTCAAATTTTATTGGTCGATGTGGATGATGCAGAAAGGTGGGGTCATTGTCAGAGGGATCAATTATGAGGACAAGATCTATAGTCAGTGTAAGTTCAAATGAGTTTTGTTAGAGCTATGAGATCTTACGCCTACCATCCGATTATAAGGCTTATAGAAAGTGGGTCCTGTGTCAATGTGAGCTAGCATGAGCCATGAATGAGGTAATGACAAGTGGCACAAAAAGGGCCCAGGTGGGGTCAAAATGTTTAGCGGTCTGGATGAATGAGGTTAGCGGCCTAATAAAAGTTCAAAGGCTTCGCTCGTTCGTGTGAATTAGCGATGGTTCACTAAGTGTTTTAGCACTTCAACAAACAAGTGTTCATGGAATCACTAAAATAAATGGTAGAGAGATAAAGCTTTTTGCGAACCGATGGAAACCTTTGTCACCAGTTCGCTAAATATGACTGGGGTCTTTTAAAAGGTAAATCATAAAAGCTGTGAAATAATAGGATTGGACGGTCAGGACTTAAAGTTGTAGATTCAAATGTCGACTACTAATTTTCTGCAAGCACCATGGAAATGACCATTATTATTCAAATTTTTGAAGGGTTTCCTACAACCAAAAGGACTAGAATTCAATGTAGAAGCAACTGGTGTTAGTGAGAGATGATCCATTTGCCGTCGCAGTGTGGTCCTAGGTGTTAAGTGATCATCTTTAGGTTTTGTACCATGTGGTTTTATACTGGAGGCTTGTTGTAGGGTAGACATTTTGAGCATTTTTGTGGTTCTCAGTTCCTTCATAGAGAATTTTTCATGATTGAGGATCATTCCAGCATTTCTTTCTCCTGGTTGCCTGAGTTTCCACCCTTGTAATAACTTTAAGACCATTTCCAATTGGTTGGGTGGTTGAAACCCTAACCCTAAGTCATCTGTAGCTTATTGCATTCTCTTTGAGAATTCCAAGATGACTAGGGAGTATATGTTGCAAAATTTTTGATTTTGTAGGGGTTCCAAAAACTTTCTTTGGTCCTAGGTTGGTTGTCCATGGTGTTTTACTGATAGAGGAGCTAGATTTTGTGTCTTTTCCTATCCTTGTGTTGTTTTGATTATGTATTGATTTTGAATATATTAATAAGGATGCTATTGAGTTCCAATCTTGCATTTGTGTATGTCTTCTTGTTTTGGTTATAAGCTCATATATGTTAGTGTCACAAAGTGTATTAGCATACGGTAAACAAAGAGTATTGTGAAGTCATCTCTAAGTTCCTAACAAAGTTAGGATTAAAGTCTTTTAGGTGGGTTCAGTGAGTTTGCAACCAAGCAGGAATCTGATGTCCTTGTGTTTGAGGGAGAGGGGTAATAGCAAAAGCACTTATCCTAGATTCAGTTGTGTTTGAAATAAGATATTCAATTGATGTATGTAATTGGGTGTCTCTTTTCCCTAGGTTAAGGCACTATTCCATCCTCTGGAGGCATTTCATTTTCATCAACCACACACACAAACATTCAAATGATAAAATCTTAAAGTAGTTAGTAAAGAGTATATAGTTGTATATCATTTAGTGATTCCTTTTTAGAAGTGAATCAAGGGTACACTTGCCTAAGAAATAAGGATCAAAGTTTAGGAGGATCTCTCTTGATCCTTGTTAATTGGCCCTTTTCCTTGTAGACTTTGGAGTGGTGATAGAGTCAAAGTTATATTAAAGTTATCCATCAAAGTATAAATCTGCAAGTTGAAAATCAAAGGGAACTCCCAAAACCAAGTATTATTCTTCTTTATCTAATCCAATTCTTCTTTCATGGCATTTATCCAAGATTCCTCTTTAAAGGCTTCATTTGTAGTTTTTTGCTTCACTTGAGAAATCAAACAAATTTCTTCTCTAGCTTTTGATCTAGTTAGCACTCCCTGACTGGTATTTCCAATAATTTGATTTTCAGGATGGTTATTTTTTACATACCTTGGATTTTTTGGAGTCTCAGTAGTCTTTCTTGTATCAGAATCACAAGCCTCTTTTTCACTTTCTTCCTCAACAAGTTCTTCTTCTGCAGCAGTAGTGGTTTCTTTAATTTTTAAAATCTGACTATTGTCATACATTATTTCTTGTATATGAAATTTCTCATCTATTTTTACATTGTTACTTTCAACCATCTTCCTCAATCTTAGATTGAAACATTTGTATGCCTTTCTTTTAATAGAGTAACCAAGGAAGATTCCTTCATCACTTCTAGCATCAAATTTCCCTATCTCATCATCCTTCTTGATATAATATTTGCTACCAGAAATTCTAAAATATTTTACAGTAGGAGTATGATCAAACCATAGTTCATAGGGAGTCTTACTTGTACCTATTGGAAAGCTCACTATAATATTTTATATGACTTAGTATACTATTTTTATTATGGCAACAAAGTCATATAGCAATTTGGAGTTAGCACACTTGATGAGAAGATCAAAAATTGGCTAAGTGTCGAAGACTGTATAGTATACATAATACCTGAAGCTCAGAGAATTAGAGCCCATGCATACAAATGAGTTATGGTATGTTCCATAGAAGATAAGTTGGTTAGAATATATTCATGCTTGGTCTATGAGTGCATGATTAGATATGAAAGTATGCCAAAGTTACAGACAGTTGAAGTTACACAGCCAGTGTGTGCCAGAGAAGAATAGAGTAAGTAGTTGACTGTTAGCATTTTGATTTGTGGTTATATTGTAATGTTGTAAAGGCTATGCACATATTGTAATTAGGTTTCCTAAATGTAAATATTCTTTTTTTTAAACACACTTGAGCCAATTCAATTGGAAGCATGGTATGTAATTAGTTAAAGGGCCGACCTAGTTGTTTGGCTTGTATGCACATATAAATATGAGATGACCCATTGTAACAAGTATGGAAGTTGATATAGAGTTGTGATAAGTAGATCATGAGTATATAAAGATTTTATAAGATTTATTAGAGCTTTTCAAGAGGTCAAAGCATCAGGGCATCAAAGGAACTGATCAGACAAGCAGTGTCATAGTGACAGTTCATCCAACAGATATAGTGTGTATCTGAGATCAGAAGGTTGTAGCCTTCACCATTTGAGAAATGAGCTCTAGGATAGTTCATCCACTCCCCTAATAGGGACTGACCCTTAACAAGGTCTACTATACTTAATACATAGTAAAGCAACTCCTAATAGGGTTAAGGATCTTCTAACAAGGATCATAAAATACTAGTACAGAATATTAGTGGGTGTCAATTCCCACCTAGGTTTTTACTTATTTGGGTTTCCCCGTAACCATATTGGTGTTATGTGTTGATTTCATGTTTCATGTTTATATGGATGTTCATTTCATTACTTAAGCATTTAAGTTCAGTTTAAAGATTAAGTGAAAAGTTAAAATACAGTGAACATTGATTCACCCCCCTCCCCTCTCAGTGTTCCCATTCCTAACAATTGGTATCAGAGCTCTGGTCCTTAGCAAAGAAGTTTAACCACTTTAGGAGATCATGGAAAAAGTAGAAATGAAACATCTAAAAGGAAATCTTGAAGCTGTTCTTGAAGACCTAGAAAAATCTAAAAGAGAAATTGAAGAACTAGAAGAAAAACTTAGTGATGCTCAATTAGTCATCAAAATGCTAAGAAAGGATTTGAAATAATGTTCTACCAGTGATCTAGGGACAATGGTCAAGAAGCTAAATGAAGAAAATACATCCTTGAAAGAATAGCTTGAAGAATTTGATGATAAGCTGACTAATAATCAGGAAGTCTATAATGAATAGATCAAAGAGAACCTTCAACTAAATGAAGAATTGAGGAAAAAAAACATGGAAATCTTGGAGCTAAGGAACAACAAAGAAAACTTGGAATTTGAATTGAAAGATGCTAAGAATCACATTGATAAGTTACACACCAGTTTTGATTTGATAGAATCTTAGCTATATGCAAGAAGAGCTAAAGGAGATACTAGCTACATTGGATAAAATGAAGCACAAAATTAGATTGACACCATGTGAGAAAGAATGAAAACACCAAAAGGAACCTCAGATGCTAAGGAGACTAGAAGTCAGACTAAGGATCATATTGAACCACCTAAGAATGAGTGCAAGCTAGTAGACCACACTTGTTATGAATGTAACAAGCATGGACACATAGCAAGGAACTATACAGAGGTAAGACCTTTCAATGGTTATTGTTATTCATGAAATAAATTTGGTCATAGAGCTATGAGTTGCAAGACAAGTCAAAAGAACAGGACTTAGTATAATCAAAGAAATTAGAATCAGTCAAATGTAAGAAGCTCTCATAATGTTACATGTTAGATATGTAGCTATAATGGTCACTCAACTAGACAATGTAAGATGGCAACTCATGTCATTGCACTGAGGAATATAACGCCTCCAGTCATTTGTCACTCTTGTAACAAGGCTGGACACATCTCAAAGTTTTGTAGATCAAGGATGCAAGGTTAGGAAAGCCCTAAAAAGCCTAAAAATTTAATTTTGGATCCTGAAGGAGAAGTCAATTTTGTGAAAGCTTCAAAGGATGCGAGTTTGATTTGGTTAGAAGCAAAGAAGGACAAGGTTGATGAGTATGTATTGGATGCATCCATAGTGGATGCACCATCTACATCTAGATGAATGAGCCTCAGGGTCATAGGGGGAGCTAATTTAGCTCTAGTCCCCTATGTGACTAGTATACTCACTCTTAGAGTATGCACCTTTGGACTTAAGCTTTTGGAGACCAGAAAAACCTATGTGCAAAAGCACACTAGCTGATTGTTTGCAGAATGGAAGATAGAAAATTTGAAGTGACAACCTAGTTTACACAACAAGCATTAATGGAAGATTTTCCACTTTAAAGTACATAGAAGTTTGAAGATCTCTAATTGCATTCAAATTGAGAGTGATAGGGGAGTAGAAGAGATGTATCATTTGATTGAGAAGGATTACAGTTTGATTCATCAAGTGATTTGTTGTGCAATTGATTGGTTGTGGAAACCCTAGTTCATCACGCTGATTCAAGAAGTCTTCAAGATCATTTGGAAAGTGATATCCATGTAAGTGATGGCTACTCCTATAGTATTTGATGTTGTGGAGAAGAAAAGATATGTGTTTAAGAGGCATCCATTTAAATCAACACTTGATGACCTAGAAGGGGCATTCTCCCACCCACCTATGGGTGTTATGCATGTTGAGGACATTAGGGCATATATTCACTGTAAGAAAGAACTAGTAGGATTGGATAGATTAAGAGAAAACATGGAAATTATGTTGAAATGAGACAAAGCCTTCATGGATGAGTATGCATAGGGGAAAAATCACCCTATAGTGAAGTATGCTATGGTATATGAGTTTTATGAATCAGAATAGATTAAGATTCTACTAAGCAGGATTCATGATGACCTATTTTGGATAGGTGAAGTGCCAGTCATAATGACTGGTGACCTAATTCATGAGATGATAGGCCTCTCAAGGATAGGTGTCATCCTTCTAGCCAGAAAAGATGTGAGGAAGATTGTTGAACAGACTTGCAAATCAAGAAGTGATAGGTGCAGTATGACGATCGAGCCTATCGAGAAAGATTACATCAAATTGATGTCCATGATACTAGGATACATGTTCCAACACACCAACAAGGTAAACAGTGTGTCTGCAGCCACAATTCTTGTAGCCATAAGAATTGTAAATGAGAATGGAGAGTTCAACCTATGTGAGATCTTGTGCACATAGCTAATTGAAAACATTAAGGAAATCAAACATGATAAGACCAAGATATTGAGATTTGGGTCTTTGATCATTTATTTGTACTTCCATATTGTTGGAAAAGTATCTTATCTGTATCTTGAAAAATCTATTCCCACCATGACACAAATATCTCTCAAGGCATGTACTGAGAGCACCTTGAAGGACTACATGAAATTGGAGCTGAAAACATTCAAGGCTAAGATGTAGATGAGGTTCAAAATTCCAAATAAGATAGTTGAAAATTATAAGGACACAATTTGTTTTATGGTTGAGACTGACACAACTTGCATGGAGGTAGTTGAACCAAGGACAAAGTGGATTCATCCACTAGGATATAAAGTAGAAGAGCCTATTCTAGAGGCTTATGCTCAAGTTCTATTGTCAGCACCTAAAGACCCTAATAGGCCAAGATGGGGGAACTTATGAGGAGAAAACAAGCAAAGTTGATGTAGTGTTAAACAACGTAGCAAAAAAAAGGAAGGTTGCTAAGGTTACCTCAGAGATCTTGATAAATCATGGAGTGTCTCAAGAAGACCTAGACAAAGAAAGGGAACAAAAGATTTTTTTGGAATTAGAGAGCGCAGATGTAGCAAAGGAAGAATCAAATGATCCTAAGTTGAAGAAGGTGAAGATAGAAAAATTTGGTGATCAGAAAGGTAAAACTGATATTACTTATTTTGTGCCCAAGGAAACCATTGACCTTACTACTCCTTCTGAGTATAAGGTAATGCCTAAGAGGAAGAAAGAGATTAGCATTGGTCATCCATCCTTGAGAGTAACAAGGAATAGAAAGAACTCACAAGCATCTCCTAAAGTAAGTTTCAAACCAAGTCTTAGTGTGCTAAGTGCAAGAATAATTGATGAAGGTAGAATTAATCAAGTAGAAACATTTTATGAGAAATATAGCAAGATTGACAAATCAAAGATACACAAAATTATTTTCAAACACATGTTGAAGTTCAAGAAGACCATCTTGGACCTAAAGACCATGATTCCTGATAATATATGGAACATCTTAGAATTCAAAAAGAGACAAGCTATTGAAGAAGATCTAAGGATAAGGGAAAAGATTCTAGATGATACCCTTCTAGTATGTTCCTTACAAGAGAAATCCTTGTTGTTAGACTTGGTGAAGCCACATCTTAGAAATAATTCAAGGACTTTACACATTATGGACAAGAACTATGAATTAGTTGCAAAGGAAATAGAGAAAGCCTTTGAGATAGTCTTTATGAATAGGCACATGTGTCCATCTACTGTGCCTATAGAAAAAGTATCCATAATGGTTTCCAAAGAGTCAGAGACCATCAATGTACAATCTATAAGTCCAAATGATTCAACGCATATACTTAATACATCCATAGAGGCAGAGAAGATTGTGCCCATAATAGAGACACCTAAGGATGATTCTATCTTTATTGACAATGTGAAAGTTACTATGGCCGCCACAGACATGGATCTGGACAATTTTGAAGAGGCATTTTTAAGTACTCAAGAACATGAGAACTTGTGTAGTAACACTCCTCCCACTCATCATGAAGAAATACTGATTGAGGATATAACAAATGAAAAGAAAGAAGAAGAAAAGATGGAAGAGAAGAAAGAAATAGAAATAGAAAAAGTAGAGAGAAATGAACCATTAGCTAAAGTGATCAAGGTAAAAGAGGAAGTTATGGATAGTACTCTTATCAGTCCACTTCCCTTAGCATCATTGTTGTCAAGTTTGACACCTGACACAACTAGTTTGGATTCGTGGGGAGAAGAAGACCTAATTAAGTTCAATGTCTTAGCTATGGAGAAGGCTAAGGAGAAAAAAGTGATGAGAAATCCCCTCCTTGTAGAGTCAGTGAACATCCTAAACAACTTCTTACTAGTAGAAAAGAAAGTGTCCAAGGTACACTTTGTTGATGATGTGAGTGCAGTCATTTCTCAGTTCAAGAGTAATTTCTCTATCCTGGAAGAATATGCATCCCTAGTTGCAGAAGAGAAGTATTTGAAGAAAAGGCTCAGTGAATTAATTAGAAATTTTGCACTTAACCTAAGCTCACTAAAGAATGATCAAGCATGCTTGAAGGATTTTATAGCAAAGGGAAGAAAGATCTCTAATTGTATGAACTAGGACAAGTTGACAGAAAGATAAGATTGAGAAAGCAGAAAAAGATATGACCAAGATAAGGGCTAGCCAGACTCGGCTAAGGAATGCTCTTGTGCCCTCATTAGACATACTTAATCAGAATATCAAGGATATTGATGCCACCATGGTGAAATATGATCAAGGTCCTAGAAAAAATTTTGAGAAGATGGAGAAGATACAATATCCATTATGTGCCTATCTCTAGATTATGAATTCACTTATCATATTTTGGAAGAAGGAGATCCAAAACCTACAGATAGCATATCTAGATGTTTTATCATAGTAAGTAGTTATATATACAATTTTGAACCACCTTTTTCATCAATGTCAAAGTGGGAGTATGTATAGAATATGGTTATAGATATGTATAAGGAGATATAAGATAGGAAGTTATGTACAGGGAGATATAAGACAAAAAAAATTTTGTATTAATGAACAGTTAGAAACTTGGCCATATTCCTTTGTTGCCATCAATGAAAAAGGGGGAGATTGTTGGAAAGTTGGCTATAATAGTGTATATGACTTAGTATAGTGTTGTCAATATGGAAACAAAGTCATATAGTAGTTTGGAGTCAGCGCACTTGATGAGAAGATCAAAAATTGGTTGTGTTGAAGACTGGATATTATACAGATTACCTAAAGCTCAGAGAATCATCGCACATTGTTGGCATGCTTTTAGCACCCCTATTTTAAACTTTTAAATCAAGCCCCCACTCCATTAAATGCAATTTTTTCATAATTTTTAAATATTTTGTGAAGTTATGTGAAGTAAGAGACATGTTTTCCAAAGTCAATCCTCCCATTGAACTACAAATCTTGAACTATTTTAGTTCAAAGTTCAAGTTCAACTATCAGATGTAAATTGTAACAAGCCTTGGGTGGTAGCCAGTTGATGCCTTTTATGATGCTTCATTTCTTTGTAAATGCACTAAGAGGTAGTGCTTCATTTTCAAGCATTCAGATTGAGCTCAAGTTTTCATTCCAAATGCAACATGAAAATGCTATTGACATATTGAACCTAAATTTTGAACCTTCTCAGTTCAAAGTTCAAAGTTCAAAGTTCAACGATGCGATGATTTGTGTTTACTTAGTTCAAGGTTCAAAGTCTGAAAGCATGGTGCATGATTTTAAAGTTCAAATTTTAGAGTTTAATGTGCAGAGTCAGATTTCAAGTTCAAAATGTAGATTTTGAAATGCAAGTTCACCAATCTAGAGTTAAGTTTCTAAAGAACATTTTGATGGTTCAATAGCATGGTCTTAGGATTCATCAACCTCAATTCTAGAACTATTGGTGGAAATGATATCCCAATAGAATGAATGAGATTCATTAATATGGTTTCCCAATATAACAATGAAAGTATCACTACTAGTTTATGAAGGAATTTAAATGTAATGCTTTGAATATTAATAGGGGCATAGGTAATAGGATTCACATTTTCAAATTCATCTCGTAAACATCATTTTTCCCACATTTGAAGATGAGTTGCACATATGTGAAGAATGGTCTCAAACAGTTTGACAAAATGTCAAAATGTCACACCCTGATTTATTACAGGCATCAGTTAATGGTCTTTCCCATAAATCACACCCAAGCCTATGGATTAGAAGTGGATCAAATGAAATTTTCAAATATGCAAGTGACCATCTTTCTCTCCTATCACAAAATCAATATGTGATTTGTGCATTTTTTACTGATAAAAGAAGAAAAATAAGGAGAATTATGTGTGTAGAAAATCAATTTTACAAGATAAATTTATAGAATTTCTCAGTGGTCTAGAAATCCATTGGAAACAGTTCAGAAAAAATGGATGTGTTCTTAGGCAGATTGGTATTGTTACCAAAGATGTGAAAGTGACTGCAAACTCTATTTTTGCAAGGCGAATTTTATGATAGTCATATATATCTTCACTCAAAGATGCGTAATGTTCAGCTCGAATATAATTTAACCAATCACTCTAGTGAAGTTGAAGAAAACTAGGATTGTGGAAACATAACCAAAAATGAGCTCAATCCAATGGTGGAATAAAAAGTTATGCCCCGTTCATGGAGACCCATTTGTTTTTTGTCAGAGATATTTTCGTTCACCCAACATTAAAATGTTTTTTTTTTTGGATTGACATATTCAAATGCCCGTTGTAAAATTATCATTTAATATGTTACGTTATATCTTTATAAACTTTAAAATCCATAGTTTATAAAGATATCATGTTTTTAAAAGAGAAAAACTTTGGAAATGAATGGAAAATATTTCTCGGAATCAGTTATGGAATAAAATTGAAAAGTTACGGGAAGTGAAAGAATAGGGTGAAAGTATTCAAGAATCAGTTTTTGAAATAGTTGTGGGCTGAAGATTATTTATTGGAAGATCTTGATGAAGTAAGGGTTATGTTAGTACCTACGAAAATTCCATGGCTTTGTTATTTCCTTTGGTCTCTGCAATATTTTTCATGTCTCTGGCCTCAAGTCCTAGTTCAAAAATTTTGAAAAATCTAGCCATTTGTTTAAAAACCCTAATTTTCCCTGGCCCTATTATATTTTAACATTACCTTTTCCTATCACTTAAAATCTAAATAACCCATGTGCTAAAAGGTTGTGACCACTTGTTCTATTTAAGCAGTTTGTCGCATGATCACATAGGCCATTTTCACGCTATGTGATCATGCGACTAAGGTTTGATGTCAGGGCCCCTTTTATATTTCCCTATGCCTAAGTCTACCGGGATTTATTTTCCTAGGTGTTACCCTTTAATAATATGTGGCTGTCGCATAATCTCATGGTTTCCCCTTGTCAAAATTTTTGACATGCGATTATGCGATGAGGTGACATATGTCTTGATGGGCCCATCTTTGGTATCATCTTATTTGCTGAGATGGTAGCCGGTTATTGGTCTGCATGACCATGAGTTGGATGTTCTATTAGGTGGGCCTTCTATCTCAGTCACAAATTCAAAATCGATGGTGGTCATATAATCGCATCGAATCTTTCAAGCCCATGTGATCATGCGGCTACCGTCCGATCTCCCAAGCATTCAAGTTGACGGTTGTGGGTCCAATGCCAGGTGTTGTGGAGATGGAGGCTTTTCATTGGTCGGAAGGTTTGTGACATGGTAGGTGTTGGTGGGGCTTGTGTCACAGGTGACTGGGTGGTATTCAGCAAATAGGTGCTTGACAGGTGTACCAAGTGGGACCGTAACTTAAAGGCAAATGATGAGGTGAATGCTGGCAATTTGTCGCATGTTCATATAGGCCATTTTCATGCTATGAGATCATGCGACTAACATTTTGTATTGAATCTAAGTGGCAAGATGGGTCCGAGGTGCTACGCGATGTTGAGGTGCTCATTTTTTATTAGCTATTGACTGATGACATGGCAAAGAATTTTTAAGGGCTCAGTTGACTACTGTATTGATTATAGCAAGCCACCTAATCTACCAGGAATATTTTAGATCAACGGTCACATTTTAAATCTAAGCTAGTAACTATTTCTATTTAAATTCAAATATTTCTACAGGGTTCTTGTCGGGGTTTGAAGCGGCGGCCGTATGGGACAAAGGAGGTGGTTTAGAATTAATTTCTCTAGGGTAGTTGCAGTTAGAGAGTGATGAGGGAGATTTGCATGGTTGTCCTGATTAGATTTTCTTGGCTGGGGTGCCATGCCTGATGAATACAAAGGACAATTTTTTGATAGCTGGTGGCTAGAGTTTTGATTTTGTCAGAGATTTCAATGACTGGTGCATGCATGTTTTTCTATAGGCTGAATCTGACATTTAATTTTTGTTTCCTATTGCAAGAAATTGATTGAATTTGTATCTGTAGTTAACCTTGAGTATGAAACCAATGCATTTGTACGTCAGATTTGATTTGATTTTCTAGAGTTTCTTGGGTTTCCTACATTCTTTACTTCTTGTTGTACTTGGTTCTTATAGACCTAATTTTTCCCTAAATGATCCTTTTCTTGTTGCAATCCTTGTTCCTATAAAAGGATTTTCAAGATCATTTAGAAGGGTTTTGAAAATTTAGAAGTTTTCTGGTTTTTTCAGTTCCATGAAGGGTCCTTTTCCTATAGATATTTTCCTTCTTCTCTACATATAGAGTGTTCCCTCTTTCCTTTGTGGCTTTTGAGAATACAATATAAGCTGTAACAATTTGTCTTATGTCTAAGACTTCAATAATTTTGTACTATTATCAGATTGTCTCCATTTGAGTTGTAGACTTATTGATTGAAGCATCAAGGGTGTTTCAGTCTTTCTATTTGCATTTCCTATGTGTCTGTAATAGAGTTGTTTTCACAGAAACAACTAGGTTTAGGACTAGTTTTTCAGGTGTGTATGAGATGGGGTATCAAAGGTATTTCATGCTTGTCTTTCAGTGGATGTTGATTAATGTATTACTTGTTTATAGGTCTCTTCTAAGGGGAGGGTTAAAATCCTTTAAATGAGTGATAGCACAGTTGGAAACATAGGTGGATTGTTAAATTATGATCTCGTTGATGGTGTATGGTTGATGTAAGAGATCACCATATTTGAAAGTATTGTCTACTTGTTTCATAGATCTCTATTGTAGTGAGGTATTTGACTCTGCTGCCCATTGGATAAGGCACTAGTCTATGAGAGATTAGAGTTATTTCAAGAGTCCTTTCAACCCAACATTAATCATTCAAATCAAATACCTTTCCCTTTCATGTTGGTAGTAGTAGTAGTAGTAGGAGGTCCATTCTAGTCTTCAGATTCATTCTATGCAAATAGGGATGTTGCATTAGATTCAGTTTTATTGGGGTATTGGGTACCCATAGGTGTCTGAAAACTATTCCACAATAATTTATCTCTAGGCCTTTTATTCATCAAAAAGGAGTCATGAGTGTGTAGATAAGGCAATACCCACCTGAGTGATGTGGAGCTCAAAGAAGGAGGATTCCTCTCAATCCTCATCAATTGGACTATTTTCTTGTCAAACATGAGTGCCTACCCTGAGAATCAAGCCCAACTATTGATTCAAGTTTGGTCCTACAAGGAAGAGCTCCAACAAAATGGTGACTCCACTGGGGAAGAAGTAAAAGACAACAAGCTTTCCTGCTTAGCTGGATCATCCCAGACTCTTGGTTAATGATCATAGAGTCAAAAGTAAAAAACACATTTGTAAAATCTTCTCACTAAGTGTTGAGTGGCAACTTTGATTCTCTGTTTGGTCAGTGTTTTTTAACAAAGTGCGATATATTTGTAGTCCTGACAAGCAGTTATCCTGTGAGGTTGTTTTGTGATTGTGGGTTTTGAAGAAGGTTTAGAGTTGGGAAAGGTTATCAACTGATTTAGATTTGTCCTCTGCAAAGAGGTGGTGACTCTACCAAGTTTGAAAGGTGATCTAGAGGAGACTTCAGATCAATATTTTGCAGCATTCACAACATCTCCATGTTATCCTATTTCATTAAGCAAGAATAGTCCCTAATTAGGTGAACAAGTCATCATTGAAAAGGGGAAATTAATTTTGAAAGTTTGATCATATTTCTGGATAGAAGCTTCGGTTATTATAAAGAGTATCAGAAATATGTTGAGGTTTAATAAGGTCAGTGGTTGCATTAATTTGGATAGAAGTGTTGTCATGAGAGCAAGTTGCATTGTTTTGTCAGTATATTGAAATGGAGTTTCCAGCCTTGATGAGTCAAGATGATGTTTCTAGATCTAAAAGTTCTCAGTTAGATTTTAGAAATGTTAATAGAGAAAGAGATATTTATTTGATGAGTCAAAAAATCTAGCAGACTTGCATAAAGATTTTAAGATGTACAATAAGAGAAAGAAAAGGGGTGTTATCCCATTTATACTATAAGAAATTTCTTGTAGCTTGTTATGAAATTTTTGTGGGTATTGAGCTTCAAGATTCCCAATATGATGAAATGTTTTTAGAACTTGGTATGCCAGAGTCAGTCAGTTGGTCTACATCCTTTAGAAATGAAGCACTAGAAAATGTTAAAGAATGGATGGCTTCATTTGTGAAGGATGAATCTTGTGATGCTAATGTTGATAATGGAACTTGTGGTTATCAAGAGATAGTAGATGAATCTGCAACAAATGTAATTTCTTGTAGTAAAAGTTCTTGCAGTGATGACTTTGCACAAGATATTGTGACACAAGAAATTTCAGTTCCTGTCTCAGATGAGGATGATGTTTGCAGCACTAGTAGTGAGATCAGTGAGATAGAATGTGAAGTTCAATGCTTAATAAGTAGTGAGAAAATTTTAGAGCTGTTGGATGCAAAATTTCAGCAGTGCACTCCCAAGTATGTTTCCAAAACCCCATGCCTGGTAGATATTATTTTTGATGAAGAGAAAACAAATGATGGCATGATGTGTGAGACTTCTATTGAGGTCCTTTCTCCCATTTTTGATATGCAAGTGGATGGTACACATTATTGTAGTGAATTTGATAATGTAATGTTTGATGAGTATGATGATGTGTGTACTAGTGTGGATGCAGTTTTTCAAGAGCCTAATGTCAGTGGTTCTTGTTTACATTTTGATGTTGGAGAATGTGGTAAGTCTGAATGTATTTTCTCATATTTTCAAATGACTAATGAGTCATTGACTAACAGTGCTTGTTCCTTTCTAGAAGATGCTGATATGATTTTTGATCAGCAAGTTGTTTCCATTTTCATACAATCAGATTTTAGTCTTGAGAAGCATTATATTAGTTTGCAAAGTAAAGAGATAGAAAGGGTTTATTCTTCATTGTAAACTAATGACCAGTATGCTGATGTGTCCATCCATGAGATTCAAAAGGAGTGTTTCCTTTTCCAGCATGACAGTGAAAATGAAGAATGTGACATTATGAGTCACAAAATGATCAATATTTATGGCAGCTTGATGGCCCTATCTTGCTGAGTGATGCTAAGTATGATGATCATTTTTTATATAATATGTTGAATGTGGATCAAAATGTTTTTGGAAAGATGGATGAGAGATGTAATTTCAGTTTTCCTCCACTGAATGAGGATGAAAATTATTTGTTTGATAGAGGTGAAAATTTATCAGAGTTTTGGGGCCCTGAACCTTTTGTAAATATTGTAAATCCTTGTACAGTTGTCTTTCCCTTTCATGTTTCCTATTTTCCCATTCGGTCGCTAGTTTTTGAGGTCCTTATGTTTTGTCTAGTGGGTGGTCTGCTCTCCTAGAAATCCTAAATTCTTGCCATGCTTGCAAGAGGCATGCATCCCCAGCTAGAGCCACTATTAGTACCTACAAAAATTCCATGGCTTTGTCATTTCCTTTGGTCTCTACAATATTTTTCATGTCTCTGGCCTCAAGTCCTAGCTCAAAAATTTTGAAAAATCTAGCCATTTGTTTAAAAACCCTAATTTACCTTGGCCCTGTTATATTTTAATGTTACCTTTTCCTGCCACTTAAAATCTAAATAACCCATGTGCTAAAAGGTTGTGACCCCTTGTTCTGTTTAAGTGGTTTGTCACATGATCGCATAGGCCATTTTCATGCTATGCGATCATGCAACTAAGGTTTGTTGTTGGGCCCCCTTTTATATTTCCTTATGCCTAAGTCTGCTGGGATTTATTTTCCTAGGTGTTACCCTTTAATAATATGTGGTTGTCACATAATCTCATGGTTTCCCCTTGTCATAATTTTTGACATGCGATTATGTGATGAGGTGACATCTATCCCAGTGGGCCCATCTTTGGTATCATCTTATTTGCTGAGATGGTAGCCGGTTATTGGTCCACGTGATGATGAGTTGGATGTTCTATCAAGCGGGCCCAATATCTTAGTCGCAGATTCAAAATTGATGGTCGTCATATAATCGCATGGAATCTTTTGAGCCCATGTGATCATGCGACTATCATCTGATCTCCCAAGCATTTAGGTTGACGGTTGTGGGTCCAGTGGTAGGTGTTGTGGAGATGGAGGCTTTTCATTGGTCGACAAGTTTGTGACATGGTAGGTGTTAGTGGGGCCTATGTCAGAGGTGACTGGGCAGTATTTAATGAATGGATGCTTGACAGGTGTACCAGGTGGGACCATAACTTAAAGGAAAATGATGAGGTGAATGTTGGTGGTTGGTTGCATGTTCACATAGTCCATTTTCAAGCTATGTGATCATGTGACTAACATTTTTTATTGAATCTAAGTGGTAGGGTGGGTCTAAGGTGCTACACGATGTTGAGGTGCTCATTTTTTATTAGCTATTGACTGATGACATGGCAAAGACATTTTAAGGGGCTCAGTTGACTATTGTATTGACTATTGCAAGCTGCTTGATCTACTAGGAATATATTAGATCAATGGTCACATTTTAAATTTGAGCCAGTAACCATTTCTATTTAAATTCAAATCTTTCAGCAGGGTTCTTATCGGGATTTGAAGCGGCGGTCGTATGGGACAAAGGAGGTGGTTTAGAATTGGTTTCTCTAGGGTAGTTGTAGTTAGAGAGTGATGAGGGAGATTTTCATAGTCATCCTGATGAGATTTTCTTGCCTAGGGTGCCATGCCTGATGAATACAAAGGACAATTTTTTGATAGCAGGTGGCTAGAGTTTTGATTTTGTCAGAGATTTCCATGACTGGTACATGCATGTTTTTATGTAGGCTGACTCTGATATTTGATGTTTGTTTCCTACTGCAAGAAATTGATTGAATTTGTATCTTTAGTTAAACCTAAGTATGAAACCAATGCATTTGTACATCATATTTGATTTGATTTTCTAGAGTTTCTTGGGTTTCTTGCATTCTTTACTTCTTGTTGTACTTGGTTCTTCCAGACCTAATTTTTCCCTAAATGATCCTTTGCTTGTTGCAATCCTTGTTCCTATAAAAGGATTTTCAAGATCATTTAGAAGGGTTCTAAAAATTTGGAAGTTTTCTAGTTTTTTCAGTTCCATGAAGGGTCCTTTTCCTATAGATATTTTCCTTCTTCTCTGCATATAGAGTGTTCCATCTTTCCTTTCTAGCTTTTGAGAATGCAATATAAGTTGGAATATTTTGTCTTATGTCTAAGACTTTAATATATTTGTACTATTATCAGATTGTCTCCATTTAAGTTTTAGACTTATTGATTGAAGCATCAAGGGTGTTTCAGCCTTTCTATTTGGATTTCATATGTGTCTGCAATAGAGTTTTTTTCATAGAAACAACTTGGTTTAGGACTAGTTTTTCATGTGTGTATGAGATGGGGTATCAAGGGTATTCCATGCTTGTCTTTCAGTGGATGTTGATTAATGTATTACTTGTTTATAGGTCTCTTCTAAGGGGAGGGTTAAAATCCTTTAAATGAGTGATAGCATAGTTAGAAACATAGGTGGATTCTTAAAGTATGATCTAGTTGATGGTGTATGGTTGATGTAAGGCATCACCATATTTGAATGTATTGTCTTCTTATTTCATAGCTCTTTGTTGTAGTGAGGTATTTGACTCTACTGCCCATTGGATAAGGAAATGGTCTATGAGAGATTAGGGGTATTTTAGGAGTCCTTGCAACCCAACATCAATCATTCAAATCAAATACCTTTCCCTTTCATGTTGGTAGTAGTAGTAGGAGGTCCATTCTAGTCTTTAGATTCATTCTATGCAAATAGGGTTGTTGCATTAGATTTGGTTTTATTGGGGTATTGGGTACCCATAGGGGTCTAAAAAATATTCCACAATAATATATCTATAGGCCTTTTATTTGTCAAAAAGGAGTCATGAGTGTGTAGATAAGGCAATACCCACCTAAGTGATGTGGAGCTCAAAGAAGAAGGAGGATTCCTCTCAATCCTCATCAATTGGACTATTTTCTTGTCAAACTTGAGTGCCTACCCTAAGAATCAATCCCATATATTGATTCAAGTTTGGTCCTACAAGGAAGAGCTCCAACAAGTTCTTCTTTTCCAGCAGTCAGCTGGCAACAGGGAGAACGAGATCAATTTTTTGAATTCTATATTTACAACAGAGGACTGAAGGAGAATTGATATTTCAGTTTTGTTTTTGTATAGCTATTCTTTTTGTGCAAAGATATGATAATCAACTGGTAATTATATTAAGCATCTAAGAATAAATAGATTTTGTATATCTAAATCTATAGGTTTTGGTGTATGATTTTCTGATTGAAATAAATTTGTGGGTGATTCCAGTCATTCTTAGATGTTGTTTTGCCTCTCTTTTATAGAATTATAAATGTAATAAAAGATGTTAAATTCTCCTTTACTTCTTTGTTTTAGGGAGATTAGATGAGTGATCTATTGGTCATTCATTCATTTATTTCTAAGCTTTTAAATTTGTTAATCACATTTTTCCCATGTTGATGGGTAAATGTTAGGCTATCTTCATGTCTTTTGGTTAAAGACATATCCATTTATTTAATTCATTGTAAATATTTCTAAGAGGGAGCTGTACCTATTAATTAAAAGGAAGATTATCAATTCAATGATAATCTATCCAACTATTTGTAGCATTTGTACTTTCATTTGGGCATTATGAGTCAGTTTGTGTTGGTATTTTTGACGTGCAAATATGTTTACTAACACATGTGCATATGACTAAGTTATGGTGTACACCCTAGAAGATAAGTTGGTCAGAATATATTCATGATTTTTGTATGAGTGCATGATTAGATATGCAAGTATGCCAAAGTTAAAGACAGTTGAAGTTATATAGCCAGTGTGTGCCAGAGAAGAACAGAGTAAGCAGCTGACTGTTAGCATTTTGATTTGCGGTTATATTCTAATGTTGTGAAGGATATGCACCTATTTTAATTAGGTTTTTGACATGTAAGTATGTTTTTTTTAAAACATGCTTGAGCCTATTCAATTGGAAGTGTTGTATGTAATTGGTTAAAGGGCCAACCTAGTTGTTTGTCTTGTATGCACATATAAATATGAGATGCGCCCATTGTAACAAGTATGGAAGTTGATATAGAGTTGTGATAAGAAGAGAAAAAGTATGAAAAGATTCTATAAGATGTATTAGAGCTTTGCAAGAGGTCAAAGCATCAACACATAAAAGGAAATGATCAGCCAAGCAGTGTCACAATGACAGTTCATCCAGCAGATATAGTGTGTATCTGAGATCAGAAGGTTGTAGCCTTCACCACTTGAGTAGTGAGATCTATGATAGTGCATCCACTCCCCTATAAAGGACTATTGTAAAAGACTTCTAACAGGGTCCAACCCTTGAAAAGTTCTACTTTACTTAATACATTGTAAAGCAAATCCTAATAGGGTTAAGGATCTTCTAACAAGGATCATAAAACACTAGTACAAAATATTAGTGGGTGTTAATTCCCGTCTGGGTTTTCACCTATTTGGGTTTCCCTGTAACTATATTGGTGTTATCTATTCATTTCATGTTACATGTTTATGTGTATGTTTATTTCAGTACTTAATCATTTAAGTTCAGTTAAAAGATTAAGTGAAAAGTTAAAATACAGTGAACATTGATTCACCCCCACTTTTTGTATTCCCATTCCTAATAGTACCATCTCTGATTTTAATTCTATTTAATGTGTATACTACTATTCCAAAAACCTCTCTCCAATGTACATGAGACACATTTCCTTCAATCAACATTGTCCTAGCAGCATCAAGTATCGTCATGTTTCTTCGCTTTGCTGTCCCATTCTGTTGTGGAGTCCTAGGAGCATATGTTTGTCTTTTTATCCCATGATCTTCATAGTATGAATTGAATAAATCTGATGTAAACTCTCCACCTCTATTTGATCTTAGAAACTTTATTTTCAATCCTAATTCATTCTCTATTTTTTCTTTAAACAACTTGAATTTATCAAATGCTTCTAATTTTTCTCTCAAATAAGTAACCCACATCACTCTAGAAAAGTCATCAACAAAGAGTACAAAAAGCCTTTCACCATAGTATGACTATGTTCTTGTAGGCCCACATAGGTCCATATGTACTAGATCCATCTTTCCTTTTGATGTAAATGGTTTTCTTTTATGACTGCTTCTAGTTTGCTTTCCCAAAACACATTCTCCACATAAAGTGTTAGAAGGTTTCACAATCTTCAGTAGATCTCTTACTACATTAGCCATACTTTCCTTCACAATGTTATCAATATTAACATGAAAAAATCTTCTATGCCATAACCAAATATCATCTACCTTTGCAATGAAATAAGAAGCTCCAAATGTGTTTAGTTCAAATACATTACCTCAAGATTTTGAACTAGAAGAAATTGTACACACTAGAATGTGCACTTCTCTAAGTCTTTGCTTCCAAGGGAATCCATGAATGGGAAACCTTGGAAAATGACCTAGAGCTCCCTAGGAATCAAGTGTAAGGATATGAAGAGTACTTTCAACTAGAGCTATTAAGCCTATGACCTTGCTAGTAAATCACGCAATGGGAGATTCAATGGAGAGAAGGGAAAGAATACCAATATCCTCAAGAATCAATATGAGAATGAAATGCAACTATGCTAGAAATGAGAATACAAGCTAAGCTATGAAAAGAAAGATGCAAGTGTTACAATCCAATCTAATTAATCTATGTGAGCTAATCTAGAGCATAGAAATGAAGCTAATGTAGGAAAGCATAAATATGAAGCTATGATGCAAGAAATGAAAGATGGATGCAAGAATGTCTTCAAAAAGCTTCAAAGTCTCCAAGAAATCCTGGAGCATAAGGTTAGTATTCAAAAGATGGATGCCAAAATGAGAAGAGAGCTCTCCTTTTATAAGAAATGAGAAAGAATGGACCATGGAGATTAAGAGGCAAAAGATTTAATCAAGGGTGGAGCTTGAAAGAAGAGCAATCCATGTGCACAAGTATCTTCCAATGAGAAAATAAGAGTTGAATTTTGTGTCCATATGAGATAAAAAGGTCTTTTTTCCCTTTTATAAAATAAGAATAATGGTTTATTTTTGCAACTTAGGATAAGAGGAAAGTGGGGGGCTTTTTATTTAATATAAGAGGAGGGAACTCCTTTTAATTAAATAAAGACTTATGATAAGATGGTTAGCCCATAGAAAATAATCAAATAAATGATAGAACTAGGATTTGATCAAGAATAAGTAATTGATGATTTAGCAAAAGGGGCTAATAGTCTAAATGACCATTTTTGGGTGATTACATTTTCCCCTCTTTGACTAATATGTGATCGATCTAGTAACACATTATGTCAAAGAATAGATCAGACAAGAAGGAAATAGATAGAGATCTGACTCCAAAGAATGAAGTGCACAGAGATAGAAAATCCTGCATGGTTAGCCTGGTAGTGACAGTACTGAACACTTAGGAAAGAGATGGACAATATCAGGACTCAAGATGAGAATTAACATGTCAAGTGCAAAGATAGATCGGTCAAAGAAAATGGAATGGTCAAGCATATGCTCTAGAGAATAGCCAATTTTATATGATGTGTCTACCCCCTTGGGATTGAAATTGAAATCAAAATAAGGTAGAGGGAAGGTAGAAGCAAGAGCAACATAATCAGATCACTAGAAATCATAATCGAAGAGATGAAGCATGATAGGATAATCATCAAGAAATGATTACATGCCCCAGTCAAGACCTCAAAGAGAGATGAATGAAATTAATGAAAGAATAGAAGGGTGAGAGAGATGGGGATGAAGAAATGAAGATGCCCCAACAAAGATCAAGGGATCATGTCTCAAATGGTCAACCAACTGCGCAAAAGAAGGGGAAAAAAAATTGAAATGTGATTTTGACTATCAAGGTGAACTCAAATTTTGATTTCGATCTTGAAAATGGATCCTGGACATCGAAATTAGCTAGGGGTGAAATTTTCATGAAATTTCAAGATGTTTTGAAAATTGGTCAAAAAGTCAAAATGCTATATAAGGGGTAAAAAAGTCATTGTCAAATTCATTTGTCTTTTATGATTTTGAGAATCTTAAGAGCTCAGAGAGAGAAGATGGCTCAGCAAGTAGCAGTTCTGGTTCATCGTCATCGATTCACATGGTCGGTTGCACAACCGATCTCCTCAGTATGGTGCCTGAGTAAGTTTTCAGGAAAACTTTTCTTTTTTGAGTCATTAATGAGCATTCAATGTTTTTTAAACATGTTTTTTATTTTTTTGAAAAATTTCAAATTTTATTGGTGTGAAAGTTCACATGATACTTTAAAAGTATTGCACACTTTGAGAAACTTTGTTGTGCGATAGTTCATGGGACCAAAAAGTATCGCCCAACTGTTTAGTCCAGTGTCGCACAATACTAGGTGAAACATCGTACGATACTTAGCGAAATATCATAGGGGAAAATATTATCACACTACTATTGAAGAAAGTATCACATGATACTTTTCTACAAAATAGTGTCACACTAGTTAATAATAAATATCACATGTTTAAATTTTGAGGAATATGACATGGGTCTAGACAATTTTTGTGTTTAAATTTTGATGTACTGATTTTGATCATCCATCATGATATGTTCTGACATCTAGATTAGTTTATGGCTTTTAGGAGACTTTCTTGGCACTGATAATTAGAGCACCGCAAGTGACTGGCTTATGGTGTGTTCGAGATCTAGATGATCTTGGAAAGGATGATTTGGCTAGCATGGGTTTTGGTTTCCTCCTTGATATGCCCCATATTCAGGAAAATCATGGGTTGTTGACTGCTCTAGCTAAGAGGTGGTACAGCAAGCACAACACCTTCCATCTTCCTCCTGGAGAGGTGACCATCACCTTAGAGGATGTCTATTGGATCCTGTGAGTGCCGAGTCATGGAGATCCAATGAGTATAATCATGTTTCTAAATATTTAGAGGTGTAAAGTTTCCATATGATAAGAAATTGAGATGATTTTCTATTGGCATAGGTATATTATGATCAAGATCCTACTGAGGGGCAATAGGCCATCCAAGACCTATTCTAGGATGTTATGATTATCAATAGACACCTTAGCTAGGAGTGGTCAATGGAGGAGTATGGCAGGGACTTCCTAGTGCCTTGCATTGTTTGTTCGATTGTTGCACAAGCCCTCATTACTGATAGGATTCAGAAGGGGTTTCCGCTAGGATGGAGAAGGTTAGTAGTAGATTGGGTTGCACATCCATGGTGGTTAGCATGGGGCTTGACCATATTGGCTGATATGTATCATGAGCTCCATGAGATAGTGGATAGAGATGGCAGGATGTGGGCATGCAGAGTCATGCTTTCTTAGATATGGGTGTGGGAGCACATTACTATAGTGCACCCACATGTATAGCCAAGGGAGTGGAGGCATCCCTACATTTTTAGATATATGGGGTTTATATCATATGCTCATAGTGGAAACCTGACATATTACAGGAGACTCCTTTATGATTTGACCACTTTTGAGTGGAGACTGTATAGGGCTTGCGAGAAATGGAGCGAAAGAGAAAACAAGCTGGGGCATATGCTATGTAGCCAACCATTGGTAGGCCACCATGCTAAGGTGGTGGAGATATTTTTCATCACTTGCATCTGGAGATAGTTTGGTCGATAGCAGAGGGTATCCATAGAGACCACCACCTATGCTAGGTCTCGAGACGAGGAGGGGCATGGATGGCTGCCAATGGTGGACTACCAGTAGGTAGTATAAGAGATAGTTGGGATATGGAGGGAGCCATGGGACTACCTCATAGGGATAGTAGATGTAGGTGCAGATGCAGCCTATAGGGCGGAGCAATGGATACCTCCTTTCCCTAGGTTTATTGTGCCAAATGTAGACCCACGGGCACAGGGTGGAGATAGAGATGACGGAGATGATGGGGGAGGGAGGGGTGGAGAGAGAGGAGAGGGTTCTAGATTAGGTGGCCAATGGTGGACATAGAGACATAGGTCAGTGAGCCCTGAGGAGGATGATGTAGCAAGGGTTGTTCATCGCAGGGTGGATGCAGAGCAGGAGCAACCTGCAGGGGGAGGGGATCTAAGAGCTAGGATCCAAGTTCTAGAGGTGGAGATGTAGTAGTTATAGATCACCATAGCCATCAAAGAGTAGTAGTTTATGGATCTAAGAGAAGAGCTTGAGCAATGAGATAGGGCTATACAGGTTGCCACTGCAGAGAGCTAGAGAGAGGTAGCATGAGTTGGATACTATCATGGGCTCTATATACAAGTGATACCAGAGGGTCAGAGAGAACCACCCTACTCTGTAATAGCTGTGAGAGCTGATATGGTACTAGATGTATCAGTAGTGCCACCTCCTCCTTCACTAGCTTCACATGATGGAGCTAGCGAGTCTTGGGTTTTAGGTTAGATAGATGTATAGAGACATATCCTGGGACTTGATCTAGTTTTTGGTATCCCACATTGTATCATGACATTGTTATATATATGAGATTACTAGATTTATGATACATCTTGTTTATTTGTCCCACTTGTGATGGATGTTTCAATTTTTATATTGTCTTGTCATATTGCTCAAAATGTATGTTATATGCTCATATATACTCTCTCTCATAGATGTATGTTTATTTCTCATTTTTATGATATAGACTCTTGTTTCTAAAAATGATCTTTGTGATGATATAGATATGATGATAATATTAACCCCTTGGGATGACAAGAACATGATGTGATGAAAAAGACAAGGAGCAGAAAGACATGGTCGAGAAGAAGAAAAAGTGAGCACAGTTGACTGATAGGTCCATGACAGATGAAAATGAGAGCTCTCTCCATATGCAAGATGCAAAACTAATTAACATGAACCTAAAAATGCAAGCTACAATGAAAAAGTGGTTTACTTGCAAGGTCACGAAGCTATTAGACTCTAATATTCATCATCAAGGATTATTGGTAGCTTCGTAAGATCATACAATACACACTAGTATAACTATGGGTATATGAATATGATCTATATCAGATGAAATGTGGGAATCCCACCTAGGCACCAAAGACATTTAGGTCAAGATGACTAGTGTAGCGAGATTCCCTAAGTTTAATATAGCAAGATTATGCTTGCATCGAGACATGATAAATTCAAGATGTTTATAAGCACACACTTGTGAACACAGTTAAGGAAAATACCTTGTAAGTCCTATTGTCAAGTAGAACCAACATAAATGCTAATGAAAATTAAGACCAACAAAATATATCCACAAGCAGAGAAAGAAATAAAACATGTCCTCATGCCCCCACTCTTCTAGCTATGCATCATCAAAAACCATTAGGGAGAGAACACTCAGCAAAGAAATCATCATAGACAACACACAAAGAAAGAAAGTCCAACAAGTCTTAGCAAGTCAAGTGTTTTAAGTGCATGTGTGTAGTTCATAGAGTAAATCTTTGCGTATCACCTCTGCTGGTGGAAATATCACATCATTCTGGACTATGGGAAAACATCTGATAAGTGTTAAAAAAACACTTGATGCTAGGGAAGTGTTGAAAAACAAAGTTGGGGTGGTGTTGAAAAATACTGTTTGAACCAAGTGGCCCAAGAACCCCGAATGCACAAAGAGACCCAAGATAAGTTTAGAACAATAGATGCCCCCTAGACTAAGACAAGAGTCAATTCTAGGCTAGGAGAGGCAATTTCCCAAAGTGGAGTGAAGGATCTCAAGCAGCACCTATTTCCAAGTTTTCACCACTTGATAGATTTTTTCAAGACTTTTTTCAATTTTTTTGTATTTTTGCTACCAAGGCGCCTGTTTCCAGGTTTTCACCAAGGCACTTTTTCTATTGTTTTTTGAATTTTTTGCATTTTCTAATTTTTTTGGGCAGACATCAAAGTGCCTATTGCTAGGTTTTCACTAGGATGTTCATTTTTTTAGTACTTTTTATGCTTTTTAGAATTTTTTCAGCATCATATATGAAATTTTTTGAGATTTTTTTCAGGATCAATAAAGATATGTACAAAGAGCTCAAGAACCTTAGGCATAGAACTTTTTTAGATGTAGAACATTAATAGGCTTAGTAAGCTCTTCTCCCTCTGGTATAGATAGTTGATAGTCTCTGGACCCAAATGCTACTGTGATAATATAAGGCCCTAACCAATTTGGCTCAAACTTGCCTTTCTACTCCCTATTTTGCTAATTTTTGGGATTTTCTCTGAGAACTAGTGCACCCACTTGGAACTCTCTAGGATGACCTTTATTATTGTAGGTAGTAGACATTCTCTTCTCATAAGTGTGCATGTGATCAAAAGTGGCCTTGCGCCATTCTTCCAAAGTAGTGAGCTTATGCACTCTCATGGCCCTTTGGTCTTCATCGGTAATCAAACCATATAGAGAGACTCTTAGTGAAGGTATTTCAACCTCTAATGGTAAGACAACCTCAGAACCATAAACCAAGGAAAAAAGTGTTGCACCTGGAGGAGTGTGGATAGAGGTTTTGTAAGCCCATAGTGCAGGATTGATCTGCAGATGCCAATCCTTACCTAATTTGTGCACTGTTCTGTGGAGAATTTTTAGCAATATTTTGTTTGAGGCCTCAACTTGGCCATTCCCTTAAGTGTAGTAAATAGAAGACCAATGTTGTTTGATTTTAAACTTTTTGCATAAGTGCTTTAGGTCCTTGTTCTTAAATTGGCCACCATTATCCATGACTATGGAGGAAGGCATACTATAGTGTCAAATGATGTGTTTCAAAATAAATAGGGCAACATGTTTTCTGATAGCTGCAAAAAGTGGGACAACTTCAACCCATTTGGTGAAATATTTAGTAGCTGTAATGATGAACTTATGCCCACTTGATGAACTAGGACAAATCTTGCCTACCAAGTCAAAGGCCCATTGTTGAAATGGCCAGTAAGTAACAAAGGGAATGAGCTCATGTCCAGGAGCATGAATTAGATTCCCATGTAGTTGACATTTTTCGTAGGACTTGGCATATCGAATAGCATCAGCTTGCATAGTAGGCCAATAGTAGCTAGCCCTAAGAAATTTATAAGTGAGCATAATACCGTTAGAGTGTGACCCACATATGCCATCATGAACTTCAGCTAGCACATTTTTTGACTCCTCTATTTCTAGACACCTAAGGAGAGTTCCATGTAGACCCTTCCTATACAAGTCACTAGAGATGAGGGTAAAGTGTGAGGCATTATGGATGAGTTGGCGCTTCTCATTGCACATTAGATTTTTAGGGATAACTTGATCTTGGAGATAGGAAAAGATGGTGGCATAGTGGGAGGAGTCATGATTGACCATAGTGTAAATGACTTAGTCATCAGGGGAATTGTAGGCATGGTAGTGCAATTCTTCCACTAGGAACTCAATGTGTGGTTTGTGCTCTTCCAGTTGCAGGATGGATGCCAAACTAGCCATGGCATTAGCAGCCTTATTCTGAGCTCTAGAAATTTGTTGGAATGTGACAGATGTAAAATAATTCCTAAGTGAGTCTATCATCCTCTTTTAGGGAATCAACTTGTCATCTTTGGTTTGGTAATCATCATTTACTTGGTTTATGACAAGTTGAGAATCTCCAAAAATATGCAACTCAGAAATCCTCCATTCAAGGGCAAGCTTAACACCATTCAGCAAGGCTTCATATTTAGCTATGTTATTGGTGCATGGAAAGAGAATCTTGTATGATTTAGGAATAGTGTATCTGTGAGGGGTAACAAATAGGATTCTAGCACCAGCACCATTCTATGTGTGAGAATCATCAAAAAACATTTTCCATGTATGCCCTATGATATTCATGATTGAAGCATCTAGGAAATCTATTTGAAGAGGAGCATTATCACTCATGGGAAACTCAGCCAATTGATCCACAAGTGCTTTCCCTTTAATATCTTTTCTCTCAATATAATGAATGTCAAATTCTGAAAGAATTAGCATCCACTTGGCAAGGCATCCAGTAATCGCAGCTTTACTTAGGAGATATTTTAAAGGATTAATTTTAGTAACCAGCTATGTAGTATGTGCAAGCATGTAATGTCTAAGTTTTTGAGATGCAAACACCATAGCTAAACAAGCCTTTTCAATACTAGTGTAATTGAGTTCATAAGCAACCAGAGTGTGACTGATATAATAGATAGCTCATTCTTTTCCCTTATCATCATGTTGTGCAAGGAGAGCCCCTTAAGAATTTTTTGTAGTAGAAATGTATAATATCAAGGGTTTCCCTTGGATACGTGGCATAAGTATAGGAGGTCATGCTATGTAATCCTTGAGATGGTCCAGGTTCTTTTGACACTCCTCATTCCATATACAAGTAGCTCCCTTATGCAAATTCTAATTGAATGGTTGAGCTCTATCAGCTAGCTGAGAAATGAACTACCTGATAGATTGGAGATGACCTTGAAGACTCCTTAATTGTTTGATGTTATGAGGAGGTGGCATCTCCATGATAGCTTGCACCTTTTCTAGGTCTACTTCTATTCCTTTTGCTAATATTATGTATCCTAATAGTTTCCCAGAAGTGACACCAAAAGCACATTTTTTTGGATTTAATCTGAGTTGAAATCATTCCATGCAGTCTAATATCAAACTCAAATTAGACAAATGAGTCCTTTGTTGTTGCGATTGGGAAAGCATGTCATCAACATAGTCCTCCATGTTTTTGTGCATCATATCATAAAAGATGGTAGTCATGGCTCTTTGATAGGTTGCACCAACATTTTAAAGCCCGAATGACATGACATTCTAGCAAAAGGTACCCCATGCACATGTGAAGGCTATCTTCTCTTGGTCCTCAGGGGTGATCTTAATCTAGTTATATCTGAAGAAGCCATCCATAAGGAAGTAAATTTCATAGCCCCCCATCATGTCCACTATCATGTTGATGTTCAGAAGTTGAAAATCATCCTTAGGGCATGCTTTATTTAGATCTCAAAAATCAGTGCATACATGAATGGACTTGTCGTGTTTGGAAATAGGGACAATGTTAGAAATCCACTTAGCATATTCAATCACTCTGATGAAATTGGCTTTTAGGAGCTTCTCAAGTTCAGCCTTAACTAGTAATGCCACATGGGGATGCATCTTTCTCAGTTTTTGTTTGATAGGATTTACCTCTGGAGCAATAGAGAGATGATGCATAATAAGCTCAGTATCTAAACCTGGCATGTCTGAGTATGTCCAGGAAAAATTGATCTTTTTCTCTTGAAATAATGTAGCAAATTGTTCTTTTTCTTCTCCTAAGAGAGACTAGGCCACATGTATGATTTTAGGAGATTCCTCTATCCCCAAATTGATGGGTTGTGTAGGTTCTATTAGAACTAAAGACCTTTATTGAAAATAGCTCGATAGACTACCAAGTACCTCATCCTCAGGCACCTTAGTGAGGTTTTCACCCTTAGATACATCTTTATTTTTACTATTTTGAGGTTTAGATACGACCATAATGTGATTTTCACCATCCAACCATTTCTTTTTTCTTTTAAATTTATGACTAAGGTACTTGATATTTGATTCAGTCATGTTTGTGGCTAGTTCATTGATGAAAGAAGTAACAGGTTCAATGGCATTGAGGTAGCAAGTGATCTCATAGTCATTTTGAAAGGAAGTCAATATATGTCTTTGATCTTGGGAAAACCAATCTATGAGATCTGAGTGTATGAGGGAAAGCGAAACAACCGGTTCAAGGTTATTGATGTGGGGGATATCATCTTTGGTGACAAGAGAAGTCAATCCTATAGGGTAGGCTCCAAAAGTATCAAGATCTAAATTTTTCATGGAAGGACCAGCATGGTCCATTAAAGAATAATGTGGATTAAACTCATCAAGCCCTATGTGAGACTCATCAACTACATTGGGTTGGTCACTATAGGTATGAATCACATCAACATCCATATCTACTCTAGAAGATCCATTTGAGAGAGTGTCCCATTCATACTCATTTGAATCAGTCATGGAACTTCTTCTAGGATGTTTGCACCAAGAAGGCTTAGGATTCCTAGAAGTAGATGTATTCATGTTATTATGTGTGAGATCTCCTCTTTCTATCAATCGTGAAATATTTCTACATTGTCTATCAAAGCTCAACAACTCATTAGGCACAAAATTTCTAGATGTGGAGGCTTCAGTTGTATTATCAGTAGGTATGCATTCTCCTCCCCAAAGAAGTGAAGTAGAAGGAAGAGAATCTTCCATTTGGGCCATAGTGCATAGTGTTGATTCCTTGACATCTATATCTGAGTCACTAAGCATGGGAGTATTTCTAGAACATTAAGGGATGTCATTGTCAACACCATATCCTAGACCTATGGTATCTTTAGAAGACCGGCCATTAGTATGAATCAAAGGTTCAATTAGAGCATGCCCATTGTTATTTAAAGGTTCATGACCTTGATAGCCCATTTTCTACAAAAATTTATAGCCTTTACCATAGCATTTAGGAGAAATGGGAGTAGCAACTATCATATTGTCTTCTTCTTCTCTACAAATCCACTCCCTAATAGCTTGTTCTTCTTTTTTATCCTCTAAGGGTACGGATGATTGAAAAAATGTACCAAAAACTATCATGGCATAAGTGGAAGGCTTTGTCTTATTTGAAGGTCTACCATAGGACTTAAGAGAAGTAGGCATAGAAAAAATGGAGTCTAATGTATATTCCCCCATACCAATACTCATCATCTTTAATTTTTGTTCAGTAGTAATGAGGGATGCATTATGATCATGAGAAGGTTTGTTGTGAGGAACAAACATCTCAGCAATAGTTAGAGTATTGATAGCGATAGCATTGTCCCCAGGAATCACAATCTCAGCTCCATTACGTGGAAACTTGACACACTGATGATAAGTGGAAGGGACAAATTGCATTTCATGGATCCAAGGTCAAACCAGAAGAATGTTATATGCAAGTGGGATATCCAACACTTGGAAAATAATATCTTTCATGACAAGGCCCACTTGAATAGGAAGCACAACAAGACCTTTGGAAGATTTTTCCACTTCATCATATGCTTTTATGGTAATCTTTCATCTAGGATCCATGGCCAATTCAGACAATCCCAACTATTGCACCACATGGAAAGAAACAATATTTAACCTAGCGCCATTGTCTATCAGGACTCGGTGGACTCAGGTATGGTAGACAAGAACTTCAATATGTAAAGCTAGATTATGAGGGTGACTAAGAGATGTGTCATCTTCTATAGAAAAGGATAGGTAGTGGGGAGACATGATGTGGTTGACCACAGCTTGGAATTGATCTAGATCAATATCATTGGGAACATTTTTTGTATGAAGATATTTCTCAAGGATCTCTTTGTGCAAAGGGGATAGCTCAAACAACTCAAAAATGGATATCTGAGTGGGTGTCTATTGTAATTGGTGCATAAGGTCATAGCTAGACAAAATTGAAGGAGCCACTTGTTTGGAAAAAGAAGCTTACTTGGGATTATGCACGGTTTTAAGGAAAATTTTGGCTTTCCCCCTAGTAACAACATTTAGTGTCTCACTTCGGGAACATGAACCATTTAGTGTTTGCAAGACCAACTTTGGCATACCATGATTAGCATTATTATCATCTTGAGATCTCACCATAAGAACATTCTCAACAGGCTCTATCATGTTGATCACAGGTGAATCAGGAGTGTATGTATAGTTGATCTTTGCATCATGATTCTTTTTATTTTCTTGAGAGGATTCTACTTTCTCATATTCAGGCAGAGGAGTCTTGAAAGCTTTGTGATCAAAATTTTTAACTAAGCCATCTGTGAGCACTGTGCCTCCATCAATAAGATCTTGAATGGAATCTTTAAGCTTAAAATAATTATCTGTCTTATGTCTCTTATTCCTATGATAATGGTAGAAATGATCTTGTCTCCACCAATCAGGCTTAATTGGTGGATCATAGGGATGAGAATTTTCAAGAAGTGTAAGATACTTGTTGGCAACTAGATTCTTAAGAATCACATCATATGGTTCATCCAACTTAGTGTAGACTCGTCATCGAAATGTCTTTTTTGGCTTGTCTACATGTTGAGGCTTAGGAGCACTGTGAGCATTGGTAGCCTCTTGTTTTTTTGTTGTGTATATAGCATTAGAGAGGTTGAAAGGAGGTTCTTTGGATTTGGGACATCCATAACACCATCATTAACAACATACTTGTTTTTATTCCCAGGTTTTCTTTTATCCTTGCCATTGCCCCTAGTATCTTTATTAATAACAATATCCCCCTTTCTTATGGCCACATCTTCAATCTGATATGAAATTTCAACCATGCCATTGAAAGAGGAGAATTGTTGTTTCCTTAGATCATAATATAGTTCTGGCACAAGAGTATTGATGAAAATGTCAATCTTTTCTCTTTCGGGTAGCTATCAAGGATATCAAGAATACAATGACCTCCAACCTTGTAAGTAAGTGGAAAATAGCTCACCTTGACTTTTCTTTAGAGCACTAAGATCTATCATGGTGATAGGTTGTTCGATGTTGTATGAATAATGCTGGGTGAAGTACCTAGCCAACTCATCAAAAGTTTTAAGAGGTGGTGTCAACTTCGCAAACCATTCTAGAGCTTGTCCTCTTAAACTTCTAGGGAAAAATCATAGAAGAAATGTGTCTTCATGAAGGAATCCGATGCTAAGAGTGTAAAAGTGATGCACATGGTCATGGGGGTCATTGTTTCCATCATACTTGTCATATTTGGGAACCTCAATATCCCTAGAAAATGGTGCCATGTATAGACTCCTATCAAAAGGAAGAGGACAAATAGATTCTATGAAAGAAACCTTTGGAGGTTCCTTTTCTATTGCAAGTTGAGAAAGATGTTGATTTGTTCATTGCAACTCATCTCTAAGGATTTCCAATTCAGTTGGTACTCTTTCTTGAACAATATGGCGTACATCATAGCCAGGAGGGAGCTTGTATCCCCTAGAAGTCATGTATTGAAAGTATTGATCTCCATTTCACTCTAAAAGTTTAAGCATCATATGTTGGGAGGCTTCATCTTGTTCAAATCTCATAAGCTCTTCACTAGAGACCTCATCATTGACTTCTTCCTCATGCTAAGAGGGAGGAGGTCTAGGAGGTGAAGAAGGAGCAGCAAAAGTCCATCTTGGAGGAGATCTTGGTGGTTTGTTGTTTCCATAGTTGCCAATAGTACCAAAAGGAGGGGGTCTATATTCATAGCCACTAATCTCAGGTTGTTCTTGAGATATCCCCTTCATAGCCATGCATCTAGTAGAATCCATTTTGTCTAAACATGCTTGGTTGTCCTTATGCTCAAAATTTTCTTACAAATGATGAAACTTTTCTTGTTCAGTCAGAGTGAGTGAGACACTATTTGTGCTTTTGGAGGTCTTGAATGCGGAAAAGAGGAAGCCCCCTTTGTACCATGAGGTGACTTTAGATTCCTTGGATTGGTTAGGATTGGAACTTTCATTGCTAACTAGCACTTGTGAGCATCTTGTGGGTGAGGGTAACTATGTATAGTTGAATGAAGGGTGACTCCCTTGCTCGAATTGAGACCAAGTTGAAACTAGCATGAAAAAGGAATGTTAGTTGACTAATAAAATGAGACAATTTTTTAGATATTGAGATAAGCAAAGCCAAAGAAGATCACTTGTCAAGATAGAACAATAAAGCTAACTAGTCAAAAGTGCTCAAGAACTTACAACAATCAATTGACTCAATCTGAGATATGAGCAAGAAACTCAATTAGCAAGTAGCTAGAGAGGTAACCGTAATGTGACAAGTGATCAAAAAGAAGCATTTGGGAAACTCAAATCCAATAGTTTTAACTCATTTTCTTAGTCTAGAATAGACTTAAACATGTAGATAATAGACTAGGGTCGAGTAAGAATAGGAAAAGACACTCAACAAACAAAATTTCAAATTTGACAGCAGTGAGATAGGAAAAGGATTCTAGGCGATAGTTTGCAAGGTACTAGGGTGACAAATTTTTTACTAGGCGATACTTTTGACATAGGTGGGGTGATACTTTCTAGGCATCCTATGCGATAGAGTCTAGGCAAGCAAGGTGATGAAAAATTAGAAGTGAAATATCATATGATAAATTTTGAAATAGTGTGCAATTGGTTTTCAATGTTGTATGACTCTTGACCAGTGAGTGTAAAAAGTCTCAATTTTTTAAGGTAATTTTGTCAATTTTGCAATCTGATGGGTAATTTGTTGATTTCAAACATAGCGACAGCAATATTTGGGTAGGTTTGCAAATATTAGGTGATTGAACATGTCATCAAACACTTGTGCAGGAGCAACAACAACCTTGCCAAGATAAACAATTTGGATATCAAAATGAAAAATTCTATCAGCACTACTGCGATGTTTGTATGTTTGAGAACGTTTGCATAGGTAGATCACAATGAGAACACTTCAAGCACTTACTATCCTAGAAGGAAAAAGGCTCAATACTTAGCAACTTGGCCCACACTTGATGTTCCATCACCTCACACAAAGTGGTTGCGCACAATAGATGTTGGCTTTGTCATGGAGGTGTCAATGACACAACCAAAGGAACACAGATGGTGAGTAATCTTGGGGTGATCTAGGTTATTCCACTTGGATCAATCCTTGCACCAAGAAGCTAAGTGGAAAAATAGGGTGGCCTCTACCTATGTTTTTTAGTAAGGGCTTCCATTCCTAATACCCCCCTTGGTCCCCAAAGGGACTCCTTACCTTGCGGCAAGTAACAGAGCTCATGGCCACAAGAGTACCTTAAGCATTCCTGCTCAACATTTTCCTCATGGTCACAATCCCACAAGTACTCACATCAAGCGAAGACAAGTACTATGTCTACCAAGGTTTTGTGTCCTTGATAGCCTTGAGTTTATAGTGGGTCAGAATAGCTGGCAATAAGCTTGTCCCCACTTCAGTCGTTCCTCTTGATTTCTCAAGAGCAGGCCCACTAAAGGATCCTAATGCTAAACAAAGAGTGGATTAACTTTTGAGTGTCAGGATTTCTAGTTCACCTCAAGGGTGAAGAGCTTAATCTCCTAGCTCAAGAATCCCTCCCAAACACACCAAACAAAGAGTTCAATTACCCTCTTGTTTTCAAAATCTAAAAGTGGGCCAAGATTTTTGGTTCACCACAAGGGTGAAGAGCATAATTTCCTACCACTAAAAGACTCCTACAACAAGATCTTAAGTGCCTAAGAAATGAAACAACTAGTATATGCCACACTTAAAAGGAAAGTAATAAATAAGCAATTGGTTGTTTTTAGGCATTGGCCAGCTTTGCAAAACATAATTAGTAGCCCTTTGGCCTTTGGAGCTTTGACATGTGATATTTTTAGAAAAAATTTCAAGCAATGAAGGTACCTACAAGCACAACTTGTTAGCCCCACAAAGAGTTAGCACAATAAAAGCAAGTAAAATCTACAAATAAACCACTGTCTAACTATATCAAATTAGAAAACCAGAACAATCAAGCCAAACTTTGCAAAGAAATGATCAAAACTAATCACTGCCAGACCTAGGTGATAGTACAGTCACTGAAAGAATCATATGATACTTTCTAGGCTACTGGTGCGATATTTCTTTTTTGGGTGACACTTCTCACTATGTCCGAGCGACAAAAGAATGTATAACTAGGCAATAGAACCTACAAAGCCGCCTGATATTTTTACTAGAAAAATATCGCATAGCTATAGAATAAAGTATTGCATGATACTGGTAGACTGTCATATGATAATCTATAAAAAAATTAGAGAGCCAAAAATAGCAAGCTAAAAATGATGAAAATAAAGTGCGGAAATGCATAAAAAGAAGGACAAAATGAAGCTAATCTACCCCACAGTGGGCACCAAAAATGTACACACTAGAATGTGCACTTCTCTAAATCTTTTCTTCCAAGGGAATCCATGAATGGGAAACCTTGGAAAATGACCTAGAGCTCCCAGGCATGGAGTGCAAGGATATTAAGAGTGCTCTCAGCTAGAGCTATTAAGCCTATGACCTTGATAGTAAACCATGCAATGGGAGATTCAATGGAGACAAGGGCAAGAATGCCAATATCCTCAAGAATCAATATGAGAATGAAATGCAACTATGCTAGAAATGAGAATGCAAGTTAATCTATGAAAAGAAAGATGCAAGTGTTACAATCCAAGCTAATTAATCTATGTGAGCTAATCTAGAGCATATAAATGAAGCTAATGTAGGAAAGCATAAATATGAAGCTATGATGCAAGAAATGAAAGACGGATGCAAGAATGTCTTCAAAAAGCTTCAAAGTCTCCAAGAAATCCTGCAGCATAAGGTTAGTATTCAAAAGATGGATGCCAAAATGAGAAGAGAGCTCTCCTTTTATAGGAAATGAGAAAGAATGGACCATGGAGATTAAGAGGCAAAAGATTTAATCAAGGGTGGAGCTTGAAAGAAGAGCAATCCATGTTAACAAGTATCCTCCAATGAGAAAATAAGAATTGACTTTTGTGTCCATATGAGATAAAAAGGTCTTTTTTCCCTTTTATTAAATAAGAATAATGCTTTATTTGTGCAACTTAGGATAAGAGGAATGTGGGGGGATTTTTATTTAATAAAAGAGGAGGGAACTCCTTTTAATTAAATAAAGACTTAGGATAAGATGGTTAGTCCATAGAAAATAATCAAATAAATGATAGAACTAGGATTTGATTAAGAATAAATAATTGATGATTTAGCAAAAGGGGCTAATAGTCTAGATGACCATTTTTGGGTGATTATAGAAATCAATTTTCCTTCCTTGCTTCTGATGAAGCATTTACCATTAACAAAACTTAAATTAAAATATTTATCCATTAACTATTTGACACTCAATAAATTATGTTTCAGTCCTTCAATAAGTAGTACATTGTCTGTATTATTCTTTCCATCCAAATTAATGGATCCTACTCCTATGATGGATTTTGGGAGATTGTCCCCAAACCTTACAACACCTCCATCATAATTTACTAATTGAACAAACTTGTTCTTATCACCAATCATGTGATGAGAACATCCACTATCAATTATCCATTTAGTTTTCTTGTCAACATGAGATACTAAGGCTTTTTCTTCATGAATTGGTTCATATTTAATAGCAACAAATCCAATCTCTTCATTGTCTAAATCATCATCATCAGAGATTCCTTCACTAGCATAATAACATTATTTGTCTCTTCAAATCTTTGCATAATCAGGTTTGTATTTAGAAACTCGTGTAGGACATCTAGATGCAAAATGAGCTATTTTATTGCATGAAAAACATTTCAAGGGTAACTTTCTTTGAAATTTTCCCTTACCTCTTTTTTCTCTTCTAGCAATCAATGCAATAAGTTCTTCCATCTTTCTTTATTCTTTTGTTATCTTTTTCCATTCCTTAGCATACTCACCAAGCTCTTCTTTTAGGTCTTCTTTGCTTGTTCTTGGAAGTGCAGATACTTTCTTGTGTGTAGATGCCCTAAATGCAGATTCAACTTTAGGTGTATCTTCTCTTAATTCCATAGCTTCAAAAGTAGTTAACTTTGCAATCAACATCTCTCTGCTAAAGTTTGGATTTACGGGAATAGTTTCTTGAATAGACATTGCCTTGAATTTGTATACAAGAGTCAATGATCTAAGGATCTTCACAATAACTTTCTCTTCATCATACGTACCTCCATAATTTTTTATTCCAACAATTTCTTCTGTGACCCTTTCAACATAGGCTCTAATGTTGTCATCCTCATTCATTTGTAGCTTTTCCATCTTTGCTTTCCATTTTTGTAACTTTTTCTTCTTGGTATATTTATCCCCTTCATATAATGCTTCTAATTTATTATGTATTTCATGTGCCAAATATAAGTCTTTAAATTCAGTGAACTCACCTTCAGATAGTGTTAGAAAGTAAAGTCCACCAAGATAACTGAGATAGGGGGGGGGTGAATTAGTTCTTTGATAAATATAATTTTTATCAACTTCAATAGATTTTAACCATTTAAGAAATGTAACTAACAACCATAGAAATATATACATGCACAATAACACAATGACACAAGATATGTTGACTAGGGAGCCTCTTGATCAAAGAGTAAACCCCGATGGGAATGATGCCCACAAAAGATGCACTAATATGAATATTCCTTGTGAAAGGATGGACTTTTTTAAGAGTCTTATGAAATACATTTAGTATATATGAATCCCTATTAGGACATTTTGAATCTGTGTTAAAATATTCTAACTCTGTTAGGAGTTATGGAAGATAGAAGGACCCACTACCCAAATAGCTTTAGGGTAAGATCACTGAACTTACTATCCAACTGATCATTGTATTACTCAATATAATAATATCAAAAGATTACTAACCTCAAAAAATCAATACTCCTTCTCTGACTGTGCCAAACCACACCAACTCCTTCAGATCTCAATACCAAATCTCAATACTTCACATATCCTCTTTCAACAATTTTACTTTCATAATTCCTTACATTCATCACATTTCATATTTTAAAAAAAGGAATAAATTCCTTCCTTTATACCACACTCAAGTAATTACAAATGATTTGGCATACAGATTACAAAATAAAACTTTCCACACGTTACATTAAAATTACACAAAACTGTCAGTTTCCAATCAATATAATTCTTCACTCATGTGACCTCAAATTTTGCACTATCAACCACATCACTATCAACATGCCTCTAGCTTGTCTCTAATGGTGCATAACTAGATTCCATCCCGATTAGCAAATATCATCCAATTTCCACAAACTGCTACTCAGGAACACTGCTTGAATATAGCTTCCACTAATTTCCTCATAACTTTCATGAACAAATGAATTATTGTCTTCTCTCTTAACGATGATCTAATAATACATCATAGAATAAGTCTTCAACTATGCATAGATTTATCTTCAATATCCCAAGTGTGCTAACTCAAACATTATCTTCTTCTATGCTAATCTTTAGTAGATCACTATGTTGACATCAATGACAATCATAGTCATGAATGCAACAACAACTGCTACAGAATGGCTACTAATACTCCCCCATAGGATATATTTAGAATTCATTCCTAATAGATAGTGTGCTGATCAGTGCTTCTCTTGCAACCATGTTATATGAAAATAGCTTCTTTTCATCATCAGTAGCAGATGGAAAATCATTTTCAATCTTCAGGGCTACCTTCTTCTTCTTAATCATGTAGTAATCTATGCCTAAACACAATAGGTGTGTTCGCATCTTGTTCTTCCAATTGTCAAATTTTTCAGGATCAAATTTAGGACCATCCTTGCTATAGAGTTCAATCTCCAAGATCACCTCAAGCTGTTAAGCTTTCTCCCTTAGGACCACAAGCTCTAATACCAATTGTTAGGAATAATAGTCCACAATACAACTGAGAGGGGGGGTGAATCAGTTGTATAAAAGAATATTAAACTTTAAACTTTAAGCTCATCAATATCAAAAACAATGAATACCAACACAATAACACAATATTTTGATTTCAGGGAAACCCTGTTAAAGGTAAAAACCCCAGTGGGAATTAGCACACACAAATTATGTACTGAGAGTATAGTAATCCTTGTTAGAAGATATAGCCTTGTTAGGATCTTATTGAAACATCACAGTACATAGTCCTTGTTAGAGGATAGACCCTATTAGGAGTCAAGGAACAAAAGAGGGCTCACTGCCCAAAGTAGGTTAAATCCAGCTTCAAAACTCACTAGCTTGCAACATGTGTATATGAAGAAATATAAAATATTTTGAGCTATTAGCCAACAACTGTCTTTTCTTGATCAGTTCCAATGAAGTCCACCATTAAACCTCTTCTCTACATGCAAGAGACACAAGCTCACAACTTTAACAACCTTTCTATATCACATATATTCCATCCATATCTTTTCCAAAGAAAAGATACTACATATATACCTTATTACATTTAGCCATGATTAGGAAGGCCCATGAGGCTTTTCTAATTTACAAATGATTACATAAAATCTTGCTAAGATACACATAGTTTCTACAACAAGTATACAATGATTCCAATACAACAATTAAGGACTGACATCCCTAATTCATGCTTGCCAAACAAAACATGGGCTTCCTTTCCTGAGTCAGCTTCTAAATAAACCATCTCCAGAACACACGCCATAGATGACATCACCAATCACTCTATACCTTGTGTTGACCAATGAACATGCTTCAATACCTTTTATTTCATCCTTCAAGCTCACATACCTTGAATCCAAGTCTTCTGAAAGATATATCAAAAACCTAGAGACTAACTTTGTCAATTCTCACTGTCACATTCTAGTGACCAATCTTCATTAAACCATCTGTATCTCTCTAAATATGAAAGATCTAAAGATGTGATCTCTGATATAAGATAACAACATCCATCTCAAATCTTGTCCAACTTTGTAGCATCTGAGACATCCGTACAGTGTCTGTACACTATGATAACCAGTCTGGTCTTCTCTCATAAACATATGTTGACATCAATGACAAAACAAAAATGACAATAGTATGAATGCCCATTCAGTAATGTAGTGATTAAACATATTAAATTTCTTAATCACTTCTCCATGCATTAGTAATATCTAATTAAACCAAAAGGCATAACCAAAGAATTCATATAAACATTCATTAGTCTTAAAAGTAGTTTTTCATTCATCCCCTTCTCTAATTCTAATCTAATGATATCCACTCTTCAAGTCAATCTTTGTGAAATACTTTTCTACACTCAAACTATCCATTATGACATCCATCCTAGGTAGAGGAAATATGTACTTTACTATCATCTTTTTTATAGGTCTAGAATCAGTGCACATTCTCCATTCTCCATTCTTTTTAGGTGCTAACACAAAAGGTACTACACAAGGACTAAAACTCTCCCTAATAAAACCTTTCTCAAGCAATTCTTGCACTTGTCTATTCAACTCAGTATTTTCATCTAGTGTCAACCTATGTGGTTCTTTATTAGGAAAACTAGCTCTAGGTATCAAATCCATATAGTGACCTATACTTCTCATAGGTGGTAAACCATTAGGTAAATTATTAGAAATGATGTCATGAAATTCAATCAACAAAGATTAAATCTCAGATGCATGTTCTAACTCATCTTGTTTCTTATTTTTCCTTGGAATTAAAGAAAAGGAAACATTTTGTTCTTTTAATTCTCCTGCAAATGTTTTACCATCAACCAAACATACTCTAACTATAGTCCAATGACCTTCATCAAACTTCTCTACAAAAGGAAATAAAACTTGTTTCTTTCCATCCATCAAAATAGTATATTGATTTGGTCTACCATCAGGCAAAGCTTTCCTATCATACTACCAAGGTCTACCCAAAATAATATGACAACAATCCATAGGCATAATATCACACAAGACTTCATCATGATAATTCCCAATATTCAATTTAACAAGGCATTGTTCACTTACAATTAGTTTCTGCTCCTTCTAGATCCAAGCAATATGGTATGGCTTAGGATGTTTCAATCTTTGCAATAGCAATTTGTGAACTAGTTCTTGGGATGCCAAATTATTAGAACTTCTACTATCAATGATTACCTTGCAACATTTGTCATTGATCTTATGTTGGAAATTTTAATTGAAGCAATTTTTATATTGTCATTGATGTCAAACCTTAATTGGTAAGACTGTTGCTATTTAAGAAAGTACTATATCTATTCGATTTTTGCTAAGGGGATAGGTAAGGTTGGGAACAATAGCACCTAAGGAAAGGTTGATTTATCTTGATACTTCAATAAGTACTTGATTATGTGGCACAATGATAAGACAATGTATTGTTTATCTAAGTAAGAATGAAGACTAAATTGGTAGGCTTAACTGAGAAAAAGTGAAGAAATCTAGTTTAAGCTGAGTGTTGTTTGTGTTGACCGAGCTAGTATATGCCAAGTAAATTTAGTGTTGACCAAACACCAGTTAATTTCCAAGGAAGACAGTCTTAGTAGAGGAAACAATTTATGTGGTGACAAAGCTTTCTAGTGAAGACTGAGAAGTTGAACACAGTATTGACCAAGTGTCAGTATTTTGCATTTGAGGAAGAATTCAAATTTCCATCCGACATCATTGAACTCTTGGATTATGTAAAATGTGTTGACTTTATTTATTGACTGGATGAAAGCATTTAGTGCACTGTAAATTTTTTTATTGTAAATCCATTAAGATATTCAAGATATTTCTAGAAGGATAGCCGAAGAACATAATATAGGATGGATTTAATAAATCTGACCTAACCCTAAGATCTATGAAGGAGATTAAGTGGAAAAAGATGTATTGACCTAAAAGAGGAAGTATTAAGGAAACCTAAGCGAGAGGTTGAAAAAAAGAGGTGGATGTTGGAAGTGTTGTTGATGTTATTGACTGTCTAAGAAGAGAAGGCTGAAGGAGAAGTGTTGTGATTTCTTGAAGAGAGTTCCGAGTAGATTAGTGATGGAGATGGTAAAGGTTCATAGTTAGTAAGCCAACATATGTGTACAGAATTGGATCTGATAATTGCAAAGTGAGTTGTATGTTTTTCAAATCAATACTACTACTAATTTCTAACCATTGTAATAGTCAAAATCCTTTTAATAGAGGTTGACCTAACAGTCATAGGTATAAATCCTTTGAACAAGGTTGCATTCTAATGGAGTGTATGTAATTTCTATAATAAGGCACACTTTTAACAAAGTGGTTTAAATCCTTTAATCAGGTCACACCTGATAGTGTATTTGTAACCTTTGATAGGGTTGGATTTTCACCAAACTCACTTCAAAAGAGTGAACATAATAGTAACATGTTACAAAGTGGTTTTTCCCTAATTGGGTTTCCACTATAATATCCTAGTGTTGATACTTGTGTGAATGTTTTTGTTTGAACATTTCTATGTTTTACAAGTTAGATGCTATTGGATAAGTGGACTGCACTATTATATGTTTCTGTTATGTAATCAGTAATGACCGAGTAGTTGTTGGTTATTAGATCTGATTTATTGAAGAGTTTAAAGTTTTTTTTTATACATCTGGACCTAAGAACAACTGATTCACCCCCCCTCTCTATTTTTCTAAATCATATTAACATCTTACATCTAGTTCTAAAGAAACTTTTCCTCAGAATAGGTTCCTCATCAGATTCTTTATTACACAAGATCCTTCTTAGCATCAAGTTCTCACCATGTTCAGGTTCATTAAACAATTCCTCAACTTCTTCACAAGCCAAATTATTTCTACTATTACCTCTAGTCTTCTTTCTAGAGTTATTACATTCAAAAGCTCTATGTCCTTCTTCACCACATTTGTAACATGTACCTTTAAACCAAGATTTCTCTTTTCTTTTCCCATTATATTTATTCCTAGAGTAACCAGTATTGCTACTTGAGTATGTGCAGGATCATTGTATGCCAAAAAGTGGCAATGTGAAAAATAAGTCATGATTGATAGATTCTTTGAAAAACAACTATAGCTTTCAAACAATATATAATTTTGAAATCTAAAATATACATCACATTCTATGCTTCACCTAATACAATAATAATAAAAAATTCTTTCAATTTAATGAATTTTAGACTAAGTTAAGGTGGTCAGACATGAGAGTATTAATATTTAGGAAAAATTATAGTAAAAAAATCATAATTAATTATTTACTTGGAAAAAAATATTAAAAAATATACATCACATCTGAACATGAGTCTACTACTTTTATCTAGAATCTTATAAAAAAATATCATCATTTGATTTTGTTTAATGTTGTTACACATACACCTACTTGTTATCTTTCTAGTCCTAATTGGTACACTTATTGAAAAATAGCTATAACTTTCAAATTGTATAACATTTTTTAAATCCAAAACATGTGTCACATTATATGATTTTCCTACTATAAGAAAAATAAAAAATAAATTCAATTTGATAAAGTTTAGACTAAGTTAACATGGTCAGACATGAGAGTTTGTGTATTCTGGAAATTTGTAGAAGAAAAATCATAATTAATTATTTACCAGGAAAAAAATTACAAAAAAATATGTGTCACATCTAGACATGAGTCTACTACTTATATCTAGAATTTTGTAAAAAAAATTATCATTTGATTGTGTTCAAGGTGGTCAGACATACACCTACTTCTTATTTTTTTCCTAAAATTTTCGTACTACTACATTGAAATTTGAAATTTTTGACATATAGAATAATTTATTTTTTAAAAGGCCTAGTATTATAGAAACTAAATTCAATTTTATATAGATTCTCTTCTTACATATTTTTGATATAATATTTATAACTGGTTCAAATTTTTATGTCAACTTGACTAAACCTGATTTTTTGAATTTTCATGGCCACTTAAGGGCCTAGTTTTGCATACCATGATCCTACACATTCCCACCTCTAGATTAGTTACCTCTTTTACTAGATGGGTCATCCTTCCTTCCTTTATCTAATATTCCATTGTCAGATCTGATACTTTCTCCATAAGATCTACCTCTACTTCTCTGAAATCTATCACATCTTCCTCTTTGTCTTTGATCATGTCTTTTTGTCAACCTTTCTTCATCCTTAAAAGAAAATTAGTATGGTTCTTCGAAACTTTCCATATTAACATAACTGATCTCATCTTGAATAGATGTCCTCAAACCATTTAGATATCTAGCCACTTTCTCAACTTCATCATCAACATGTCTAGATCTGATATCCAACTTGTAAAATTCCTTAGTATATTCTTCCACACTCATGTCCCTTTGTCTCAAGTTCTGCATTTTCCTCATCAAACTCAATTGGTAGCCAATAGGAAGAAACTTCCTCTTCATCTTTCCAAGAATTTTAATCCATGTCTTGATCTTTTCTTTTCCTCTCTTCTATCTCTCAGTTTGCAAATGATCCCACCAAAGAGATGCATGACCTTTCAGCTTTATGACTGCTATCTTAACCTTCTTCTTATTAGGAGTACCTTCATTCTGAAATTATTTATCCATCTCAGAGATCCAATCAAAAAGTGCATTAGTCTCATGTCTACCATCATAGAAAGCATCTTCAGCAGTAGGTTCTGTTGGCATTAAACAGAATTGCCACTAGTGACAACACTTATTTGCATTTTGGGTGCAAACCGAGCAGACAGTGCAAACCGAGCAGACAGTGCAAACTGAGTAGATAGTGCAAATCAAGCAGACAGTGCAAACCGAGCAGATAGTGCAAACCGAGCAGACAGTGCAAACCGAGCAGACAGTGCAAACCGAGCAGACAGTGCAAACTGAGCAAGTTAGTACAAACCGAACAGGACAGTGTAAACCGAGTAACATCATGTCTACCGAGTCACCAGTATTTACCGAGTTCAAAACCTACCAAGTGATCAGTATGAACCATGCCTTCACTTCTACCGAGTGCATGATGATGTCGAGTAATGCAGTGGACGCCGAGTATCAGAAAGTCACCGAGTTAGTTTGCAGGAACCATGTAACGATACTTGGGCTGACTTAGTAGCACTTATGTTTATTTGTCAAGCTGACTTTGTAATTGTAATTGAAATTAATTGTTTAAGACCTGTATATAAACAATGTTGTAAAAATGTCAAAAAAAAGTAAGTAAGAAGTATATGTGAAAAAGAAAGAAAGGTAGAAATAAGCAAATTACAAAGGGCTTCAGTAGTACAAGGAACAGCAAAGACAAATTCATCATAGAAGGTGATCAGTACATCAGCGAATCTCAATCGACAATCCAGTTGCAAAGCCAGAGATCTACTGTTTCATCCTAATAGGTGAATCAGTACTAAATCCTTTAACCGGGTAGACTTAACAGTCTTTTGTAAAATCTCTTTACCGAGTGCATACTTCATTGTATGTTTTGTAAATCCTTTAACAGGGTGGATTTAGCAATCCTTATTGCTCCTAACAGGGCAGATCATCAGAAGTGATCAAATTCTAATCCTTAACCGGCCAACTTTATTCTGCAGTATTAAAGCTTTGTGGGTTTCATCCCCACCCCAGTTTTACTTTCTTTTTGGAAGGTTTCTGGGTAACCAAATCTATGTGTCATTATTGTGAATGCATTTAAGTTTCATGCTTTCTGTATGCAAAGGTTAAAATTAAATCACATGTTAAATTGTAAGAAAAATTGGAGTTACTGATTCACCCCTCCCCTCTCAGTAACTCGGTTAATTCCTGAATATTTCCAACAGGTTCGGTGTTAGTCTTAGACAAAACTCTCAAGAGTCTTTACTCATCCTGCTCAACCTCAGGTTCAGGATTAGGTGATGCTTCTTCTTCTTCATCACTAGCATCTTCAAAATGTGCACCTCTTCTTTGGGTTGTCTCTACAACTTCAAGCCTAGTTGTAATCTACCTCAACGTATCCATGATAGCATTATCATTTCCTCTACTACGAACCATCTTGACAATCAGGTTCCAGGAAGATCGTAACATTCTACAAGTTATAGGTCAAATCTTAGATCTACCACCCTACAACCAATCCAACAAGGTTCTCCATGATCCAATCCATAAGAAATAACTTTTCTATAATTCCACTTGATGCAAGGGCAAGGAAGACAAAGGCAGAATCAGGGTTAATTGAGACTTCTTACACCCACAAACATGCCCTGTGAAGAGTTACACATGGAAGAAATATGAAAACCACATGAAAGAAGTGAAAACAAACTAGATATGAGATATGAAACTAGCAACAACAATGGTTCAATTATTATAAAATCAACAACATGTATGGTTGTGAGGCCTTCCAGGTTTCAACCTTATACACTGAAATTATGAAATCAAAATCAAAACTCACATATTAGTTCATGTTCTCTTGTTAATACCATCTAGAAATACTCAGTATATTTATACTTACTCCCTCTACTACTCTACATCAATCCAAGCTCCAAATACATAGCCAGTAAAGCTACAAGTCAGCCAGTCAGGCATTAAATTACAATATAGGTCGACACTTTAGAGGAGAAACCAAAAATAATGAATGAAATAATAAAACATGATGTGCCTATTCATTTAGGTCCACACATGATCCAAGAACAAATCCCCAACCTCATAAGCTCTAATTCCCCTGCACGAAACCTCACAAGGCAAAATGCCACACATTTCATGAGCAAAACTAGTGGAAAATTGATGCCCAAGGAGAATTGTGATAACTTCTAGATCTAAATGAATTAGGATTTGCACCCACAGGAGAATAATCTAGATTAGGTCCTCATCATTGCATTAACTTCACAAGCTAGGAAAACAAAAGAAACATTGACACTAAAACAAACAACAGACATGAATAGGAAACAAGAAATATTTTTGGTGATACAAGATTTCTCAAGACCCAAGATGCTCCTGCATCACATGTGCTCTTAACCATAGCATTATTAAATCATATACTTTCTCATACTAACTTTGCAAGACTCAATTCAATCTATTCTAACTTCTACACTAATCTAATACATAATTCATGAAACAGTTACTTAAATGCTTTGAGATGAATTAGGAAATGATTCACACTTACTATCAGGTACTTCACTTGTCTAGTTTCTTGGTATACTGAGTGTGCTTTCCTGATTTGTGGCTTTTACAAATTCAAATTTTTCAAAATTACTACAACATCCTTTCTGACTATTGTTTATGCTCACATTTCTCCTTGTATAGTTTCTAGGATTAGTGTTTCTCATGTTGTTCATTCTGCAAATTCTTATTGTGTGAGCAAATTTGTTGCATAACTAAAAAACTACTCCATTGTTTCAATATCTCGGTCCTGTCTAACTGATTTTTTTTCTAATTTCTAGCAATATTGATGAACTAAAACTAATTTAGAACCTAAATGGAGAATATGTAATTCAAGATTACTAAGGAGTTGCTGATTAGATATGCAAGATGATTAAATCAATATTTTGTTGTCATTGATGTCAACTAGCTTGACAATACTTATCAGATAAGTTACTATACCAACACATCTGAAGAAAGGTGAAAGAGATAAAGAATAGAAATATCTACATGAGGAAGATGTATACATTAGATGAGGATAAGGAATACACTGAGTAATTTGTTGAAGAGTCTATGACTTGATGAAATTAACTTTATTATGTTGCATTAATCTATGATGAAGGATAGAGCTGAAAGACACAAAGCAATGTTGTTGGTAAATAAAGAATTCTAGTATACACTGATGAAATGTAGTGTATACCAAGCTTGTGTTCACCGACGCATTTCTTTGTTAACCGAGCAAAATAGAAAGGAATTAAATGATTAGTTTAGTTGATAAAGTGATGAGATGTAAAGTGTATGAAATCAAGGTAATAGATAAGATTTGTTATGAAGATTGACAACTAACATAAATCAAATGGGATCTAAGGGAGTAGATTGAAACATGTTACTAAAACATCAGCTGAGGAAGCTTAAAGTAGAAAAATCTATAAATATGATTAAGCGGAAAAATTTGATGGAGGAAAACAAAATGATTTACCCGTCTATATAAGAGACATTGGTTTCATTGTTGAAACATCACCAGAGGAAGAAGATACTACAGAATTATCACGTGAACATATTTTCATGCATTTTGATCATAATGGTTAATGAGAACTGAGCTGCAGAATAGTTACTGTGCTACAAAGAGTAATTACCGATGCATAGTAAGTTGATATAGTATTGAATCTGAAGTGGTATATTGATCAGAAAGATTTAAATGAGCTGAATATTGATCTGTAAACTACAATTGAAGTTGTTTCAAGGAAGATCATCTACTATTACATATTTAACCATTATACACAATCAAATCTCTTAACCGAGTGGACTATGAAAGTCTTTTTGATGTTTCATTCATAGAGTGAAAATTGTTATCCTATCAATCCCAGAGTGATTGCTGGTTGGATGATAACTTCTAGTCTAAAATCCTCTAACAAGGTCACACCTAATAGTGTGTATGTAACCTTTAACAGGGTTGGGTCTTCACCAACCTCACTTCAGAAGAGTGAACAATTTTGGGTTGCTGGTCCTAGGTGGTTTTTCCCTTCATAGGGTTTCCACGTTAAATCTTGTGTTATGTGTTGATTGTGATTTTTTTTGTTATCATACTTTGCATGTTACATGTTAGATTTAATCGGTAACTGATATAAATTTTAGACTGACAATTGGCAAAAACATAGAAAGTGAAAGTATTTTATGTTTACCAAGTAGCAAAAATTGAATAATTTATTTTGGATTATACATTTTGACTTGGGACACTAGATAACTAATTCACCCCCCTCTTAGTCATTCTAACAATTGGTATCAGAGCCACGGTTTCTTAGAATAGAGTTTTAAGGACTCCAGAAAAAAGATCTCAAGATGTATAAGAGGGAAGTGCCAAAGCTGAATAAAGATAACTTCATAGTATGGCAAAGCTGGATGAAGTTGCACATATCTGGAATTGGGAATTTTGCACTAGAACTGATGGAGAATGGCTACATTGAACCGACACTAGGTCCCCTGACACTTGATCAACTGAAGGAAAGGCATGAACACAATATTAATATGATGGAACTTGCTGCTACCTATATCGATGTCAAATTTGAAGACATTAAGGGATGCACAACTACCAAAGCCATGTGGGATAAACTGACTCTAATATACAGTGGAGATGCAAATGTTAAGAGAGCTAAAGAAAAAAGCCTAAGAGGTCGATTTGATGATATGAAGATGAAAGAAGGTGAGAACATTGTGCAATACACAAATAGACTAAAAGAGGTAGTACATGCTATTAGAGCATCTAGTGGAGTTATTGATGATGAAACATTGATAAGCAAGATTCTCAGAACTTTGCTACCAGTTTATATGATCAGGATCTCTGCAATTCATGAAATAAGAGCCACATCCAATGTTACTCTTAACACACTGATTAGTAAGCTTACAAAATTTGAATTGAATAATTTTGACAATAGTGTCGTACCTTCTGTTGAATCTACTTTCATGAATTCTTTGAAGATTGGTAAGTCTAATAACAGGAATAATAAGAATAATGATAATGATAGTAATATCGATGAAGAACTTGATGAGATTGAAGCTCTTATGGCCAGAAGATTTCCCAAAGGTAAAGGAAGGTATAGAGGCAAGCTACCCTTAGCATGTTTTAATTGTAAAGAAGTTGGCCACATCACTGCTAGATGTCTGAATAATAAAGATGATGATAGATCCAAAAACTGATCCGAAGGAAGCTATCATAGAAGAGTCAACAAAGGCTACCAACACAACAATAGAGATAACCAAGATAGCTATAAAAAATAGAAAAAGGTATGTTACATAGCTAAAGAATTTGAATCTGAATCTGACATTGATGATGATGTAGAAGTAGTATTTTTTGCTATGAAAGATGATTTAGAGGAAGAAGAGAAACATGAAGAAGCATCAGTAATCTCTAAAGTAAGAAGAAATGATACATTGATCATAGACAGTGGTTGTACACATCATATGATTGGTGATATAGAAGAATTTGATCTACTTGATGAATATGATGGAGGATCTGTTAGAATGGGAAATGATGCACCTTTTATGGTAAAAGGTAAAGGTTCATTGATGATTAATGATAGAATAAAATGTGAAAATGCATATTGGGTAGATGGACTAAACTATAATTTGTTAAGTGTGGCACAAATGAATAACTCAGGCTACCAAATTGCTTTTGAGAGTAGAAAGGTAAGAATCTATGATAATGGAGGAAGACTTGTCAAAACTAGTACACAATCCAGAGGTAATCTATTTTATCTTGATATTGATTAGTCTTATTGTTTATTAATGAAGGATGAAGATGCATGGTTATGGAATAATAGGTTATGTCATGTGAATTTTGATAACATGATCAAGATTATTAAGAAGAAAAGAGTTAGAGGGTTGCCTAACTTGTCAAAACTGGATCATGCTATGTGCCATGAATGTTAGAAAGGTAAGATGACTAAGTCCAGTTTTAAGAGAAAAGACTACTCAAAAAAGAAGATACTTGAGTTGGTTCATACCGACATATGTGGTCCTCTGAGAACTTAGAGCTATTATGGTGATATATACTTTATTCTTTTTGTTGATGACTATACTAGACTGATGACTATTATGTTCTTGAAAGAGAAATCTGAAGCTTTTAAGATGTTTAAGTGGTATAAGGCAAAGGTAGAAAAAGAGACTGGTAAATAAATTAAGTGCTTAAGATCTAATAGACAAGGTGAATTTATCTTTGATGAATTTACTAATTTCTATAATGAGAATTGTATTAAGAGACAAGTCTCTACACTGAGAACACCTTAACAGAATGGGATTACTGAAAGAAGGAACATGTCAATAATTGATTGTGCTAGAACATTGATGATACAAAAGAATGTTGCTTAGACATATTGGAGGGAAGTTGTCAGTACAACTATATATGTGCTTAACCGAGTACAACTAAAGAAGGACACCAACCAAACACCTTATGAGCTATGGTTTGGACACAAACCTATTGTAAGCTATTTTAGGATTTTTGGAAGTAAATTTTTTATTCTAAAAGATGAGAGAAATGGGAAATTTGATTCTAAAGGTGATGAAGGAATATTCTTAGGATATTCAACTAAGAGTAAAGCATACAAATGTCTAAATAAGGTTATAAATAAGATGATTGAAAGTACTAATATCCGTGTCGATGAGTTTGATGACAAGAACATAGAAGAAAGAAAGGAACTGAAAGACTATGGTAGATTCACTTACATTGAACTTCTTGATTATCTACTGAAGATGCAACCTATGATAACCGGTCAACAAGAAAATAACCCCGAGGAACAGGAAAGGGAAACCAACAAACAAGATGGTGCTACCGAGAAAGTGCATGAACTTGAATAGGATGAACAAGAAAGAAGAAACTAAGTACTAGCTAGTTTTGTCACAAGAAATCATCTTGAGACACAAATTATTGGAGAGAGACAAGCTAATGTGCATATTAGAAGCAAAACAAGACAAGGTACATGTTTAGTTTGTGAATTTGAACCAAAGAATGTAAAAGTTGCATTAGAGAATGAAGAATGGGTTAATGTAATAAAGGAGGAAATAGAGAAAATAGAGAAAAACAAAACTTGGTCCTTAGTATCCCAACCTAAAGATAAGAATGTTATCAGTACTAAATGGATATTTAGAAACAAGCTGAATGAAAATGGTGAAGTGACAAGAAATAAAGCGAGATTGGTATGCAAGGGATATGCACAGGAAGAAGGCATTGACTATGGTGAGACATTTTCACCTATTGCTAGATTGGAAGGTGTTAGAATGCTACTTACATATGTTGCACACAAGAAATTTAAGGTTTATCAAATGGATGTGAAGTCAGCATTTTTTAATGGTATACTTGAAGAAGAGGTCTACATAGAACAACCTGAAGGATTCATTGATCCAGACAATAGAAACATGGTATGTAGATTACCCAAATCTTTATATGGTTTGAAGCAAGCATTGAGAGCATGGTATGAAAGGAAACATACTTACTTGTTAAGTATTGGATTTGTAAGAACTAGTGAGAACAATAATTTGTACATGAAAGGTGATATCGATGACACTATTCTTATTGCTGAATTTTTTGTTGATAATATTATTTTTAGAGGTCAATATCATGTATGTAAATCTTTTGCTGATGACATGAGGAATGAGTTTGAAATGTCTATGTTCAGATAGATTAAATTCTTTCTCGAATTACAAGTGATTCAGCAGAGTGATGGGATATTCATCACATAGTCCAAGTACATAAAGGAAGTCTTGAAACATTTGGCATGAAAGATGCTAAACCTATAGGAACACTGATGGCTACTAGAAGTAAACTGAAAAAGGAAGATGAAACTATAGAGGTAAACTAGACACTTTACTAATCCATGATTGGTAAGCTAATGTATGTAGTTCATAGTAGACCAGATATAGCACATACTGTGGGAATTGTTGCTAGATATTCTACTAATCCTAGAGAATCACACATGATTTCTACTAAAAGGATCTTAAGATACTTGAAAAAGAAAGAGGATTGTGGATTATGGTATCCTAAGGAAGGTAAGTTTGATGTGAAGGTTTATACCTGTTAGCACCTTGAAAAATTTTCATGGCTTTAGCCCTTTTCTTCTAGTCTTTGCAATTGTTTTTAGGTCTCTGGCATAAACCCTTAGTTCAAATTTTTGAAAAACTAGCTGTTGCATAAAAAAAAAACCTTTGTATTGCCCTGGCCTTGTTCTAATTTGTTGTTACTTTTCGGGTCACTTAAAAAACCTCTTAATGCACATTTTTTAATATTTTGTCACCTTGTGGGGTCGGCTGTTAATTTTTCCTAAGTCGCTGCATTAATTTTTCCTAATGTTTTGGCTTAATATTTTCCTGGGCCTGACTTTCTGACACCATCTTGATCCAATGGTTGTCATGAAAGCACAAGGGTTTTGTAAGAGGCTTGCGCTTTTTCAATGGCTGTTGATTTTCCTTTATTACATAGCCTTTCAGACTGTGGGTCCATAATGACACGTATGCACAAATGGTAGTCTTTGATTAGTCCATGAGGATCTACGTTGGCATTTATCAGTGGGACCTAGTTTCTGAGTTTGATAGAGGGTCTTGACACTATTAGTTGATCAATGATGGGCATATGATCTTATGGGATATGTCAGAGATTTAAGATCATGCACCGACCATCAATTCTACCTTTTTTAGAGGAGATAATGTGCAGTGGGTCCACATGCTAGGTGTGCTGATTTGTTGTAATCTAATTGGTCCACATTGTGTGACTAGACATGTTGTCAGTGGGGCCAAATTTTTCAAGGTTTAGTGGGTTCTGATACTTGCAGAGCATCGATGGTCGGCATGTAATCTGATGGGTTTTCTTTGACACATGTGAACTTAAGATAGTTGTTGATCTCTTTCAATGTCAGAGGGTTGTCAGGGTAGGGTAAGATTCTTCATCTGATGGTTGTCTTATGATCTAGAGGAATCTTAGAGGTCTATGTGAAGATGAGAGAACTGTCAATTTTCTTGGTGCGGGCCTAGTAAGGTTTCTCAATCTTTTTGGTGGTTTGGACAAAGCTTTGGCTGCTGGACAAATTTTCAAAGGTTCACTCATTCATGTAGTAAAGTAGCGGTGTTCTAAAAAGATGGTGGTTTAGAAAACAAGCATTTAGGTAATTGCTAAAATATCTGGTGGTAGTACAAAGTATTCCATGAATGGCTGATATACTTTAGTCCCTGGTTCGCTAAAGGTGAGTGAGGTCATATTAAAAGATAAGTCATAAGGCTCACAAAAAGTAAAGATCAGATGGTCACGACTTAAAGTTGATCTAGATTTAAATGAGAACCCTCAATTTTCTACTGGGACATTAAAAGTGACCATTTGAATTCAAATTCAAGTTTAAGAGGGTTTCCTACGACCAAAAGGGCTCAAATTCAATTCAGAAGTGACTGGAGCTAGTAAGAGATGATTTGTTTGCCATTACAGTGTGGTCCAGGGTGTGCCATGATCTTTTGGAGGGGTTTGTACTATGTTTTTTGTGCTCAAGGTAGGTTGCAGGTGGCCAAAAGGCTTGACAAATTTAGAATTCCATGATTTCCAGTACTTTCCTAGAGATCTATCATAAGTGAAAATCTTTCTCAGGCATGGCCAATTGGTTTTCATCCCCTACATTTAAGTTTTTGATTGTTTCAATTGGTTTAGTGGGTAAAACTCTAACCCTAGTCATCTATAGCTTGTTGCATCCTCTTTGAGGATTCCAAGATGACTAGGGAGTATATATTGTAGAATTTTTTATTTTGTAGTGGTTCCAAAACTTTCTTTTGGTCCCTAGTTGTTGATGGTATTATACTGAAAGAGGAGCTGATTTTGGGTCTTTTTCCTATCTTTGTGTTTTTTTGATTGTATATTGATCCTGAATATGTTAATGAGAATTCTATTGAGTTCCAATCTTACATTTGTGTATGTCTTCTTATTTCGGTTCTGAGCTCATATATGATAGTGTCACAAAGTGTATTCGCATATGGTAAACAAAGAGTATTATGAAGTCATCTCTGAGTTCCTAACAAATTTAGGATTAAAGTCTTTTAGGTGAGTTCAGTGAGTTTACAACCAAATAAGAATCTGATGTCCATGTGTTTGAGGGAGAGGGGTAATAGGCAAAGCACTTATTCTAAGCCCAAGAGTGTTTGATTTAAGATCTTCAGCTAATATATGTAATTGGGTGACTCTTTGCCCTAGGTTAAGGCACTGGTCCATCCTTTGGAGGAGATACATTTCCATCAACCACACACACACAAATTAAATGATAAAATCTTTCAATCAATTAGTAAGGGGTATAGTTGTATAATATTTTGTGATTCCTTTGAAGAAGTGAATCAAGGGTACACTCACCTGAGCATTAAGGCTCAAAGTGTAGGAGGATCACATTGATTGATCCTTGTTAATTGGCCATCTTCCTTGTGGACTTTCGAGTGGTGATAGAGTCAAAGTTATATTAAAATTATCCATCAAAGTATAAATCTACAAGTTGAAGATCAAAGGGAACTACCAACAAAATGGTGACTCTACTGGGGAGGGTCTAGAGATAAAGGTTTTCAAAGTGCACTCTTGTTTTCCTATTGTCTTTAGTTGAAATATTTTCCATCTAGGTGGGTGGCAACTCAAGAGGTTAGAACTAGTGTCATACTATAAATCATGGAAAAAAGGAGGAACACTAGGTACTTTGTCAGGAAGAATCCAGAGATCACTTCGGAGCAATTACCTAGATAGGAGAAGAAGAGTTGGATTAAAAGAAATGGTGAGTCTATTAGTGCTCCCATAAGAGAACAAAGAAATACCAGAGGTAGAGCACCACATGTTTCCTCAAGTGAGGAAGGTTCACAAGATAGAGTTTCTAGATCAGATGGTGGTCGCTCTGAAGATAAATTTTATGATACCCCGGAGGCTATATTTCAAGACAAGGGTGTATTGCTGCAGGTCAGGATGAGCAAGCTAGAGAGATGGGTTTGGAGATTGATTTAGACCTTGATGAGGATAATTTTAGAAGGGATCCCATGAGACCACAACAAGTGCATTTCCAATATCAGCATCCTACTAATGTGGAAGTGTCATCAAGATTTGAAGACAACATGATAGATCCACATGACCTAAATGCACTTAGGTTGCAATTGGCAGAGTAGGATGCCATATACAAAAGGTTACAAGAGGAGAGAGAGGCTGAAAAAGTAAATCCTCTAGTGGAGAGGTAGTCTCTTTTAAGAAAAATTAATGAAATGAAGGAGAGAAACAAGATGGTTGCTTCTTCTCCTAGGGTGTTGTAGCATGATGTTTTTGGTGATCTTGAAGCTATAAGAAGTGAGTAGGAATGCTTGTTGCAAGACCATGAGTTTGATGAAGAAGGCCATGTGATCAGACAAGTGAAAAGTTATGCTCCTTTGCCTAAGGGTAAGAATGGACATGAGATCACTAGGCCTACCATAGTTATTAATGAAAAAGGAAAGCGGAAGATGGTGGGTGTCCAAATAAGAAAACCAATGACAATACCAAGGATCCCACCACCTAAATCAAATAGGGAGATAGAGATAGAAAGAAAAAGAAAAGAGGATGAAGCTCTTGCTCAAGAGTTGGAAAGAGTTAAAGTTGATGCTGCTATTGCAGAGAAAAGAAGAAAGATCCATTTCTTGAAGGCTTCATCAGCTAATGTTCATGACCCTTCTGCTACTGAACTATGTATGCCATCTATGAACACTACTGTTCCACTTAGCAATGCTACTAGTAGTAATCTAATTCCTAATGTATCTACCAAATCATTTGTTGATCCTAATAAACAGTCAAATGTGCAAGTGGGTGGGATTGTAGATAAAAATAATAATTCTAGTGGGAACACTAGTTTAGGATTTCAAAGAAGACCTATGCAATTAGAAGGCTATAGGCGAATTAGTTTTGATGGGATACCAGACTACCTGAATGCTTTTCCAAATGATATAAGAGATAAGGTACCTAAGTTTGCTGGTAATAATGCTATTATTTGTGAGGAGCATCTTAGGTTATTTTTTGATATGCTTAATGATTATGAGGTAGAGGATGAGGATGTAGTCATGAAATTATTTGTTCAATCTCTAATGGAGGATGCTAGAGATTGGTTTAAGAGACTTCCTAATAAATGTATTGATACTTGGGATTCCTTTGAGAGATGTTTTAAAGAGAAATATGGTGATAGGCCTAATGCTAGTTTCATGTTGAATGAATTCAATACCATAAGGAAAAATTAGAATGAGTCTATAGCTCAGTTCAACATGAGATTTTAGAAGGGTATGCATAAGTTGTTCCAAGTTATGCGGTTAGATGACAATGTTTGTTTAACCACATACTTCAATGCATTTGATGGAAAGATGGGATACTTGTTGAGGGACAAACAACCAAGAACTCTTAGAGATGCTTTTAGGATTGCTGTCAATATTGAGAATAATATGAAAATATCAGGGAAGTTGGGTGGGAAGAGAGATGACCCTAAGTTGTTTGGGGACAAGAAATACAAAAATGAAAATGATAGGAATGTTGGAACTAGGAGGCAAGAAGAAGATAAATTGGATAAGGTTCTCAATGCATTGAAGGATTTGAAGGCACCCACAAATAGGAACATCAGTGCTCCTACCAATGAAAGGCCTCAGTTCAACAATAATTTCAATAAGCAGAATAGATTGCAGAACTACCCCTACAACACCCAATGGAAGGATGGAAAGCCTATTGTCCCTATTGCAAGAGGTAACAATGAAAAAGGTGTCCTTGACCCTCCATAAAAAACTTCAATAAATGTCATGGAGGACATACCTTGGTGTGTTGCACGCCAGTCCCCTCATTCTATAGAGTATTATGTGGTTGCACATTCTATGGCTACAAATCAAGATTGTGGCAATGAGGAGATAGATCAAGAAGAAGATCAAGATGATGTTGGATGCAACATGGCTACTTCATATCTAAGATATGCAGATGATTCTAATTTTGATGAAGAAGCAGATGTAAATGTGAAGAGACACAATCATGCCCTTTTTCATCAATAGGTATTTTCTGATGGTGAAGATATTGATAAGAAGACATGTAACATGAACTCTTCTTCTGAGCCAGTAAATTTAAGAAGACCTTATAGAGAAGAGATGGATAGGATTACTGCAGAAATGATTGCCCAGGTGCAAACTAGAGGCATGGTGGCAAGGGATACAAATGGAAAAGTTGCAAGAATGTTTATAAAGAGTACCAACTCCGGAGAGCCTAATGAGAACAAATCAAAAGGTGATCACATGGTGAAATTCAAGAATGTAAAAGGTAAGAATTGTGAGCCTAAGGGAGTTGGATTTGAAAGATTTTTTGGTGAGATTGAGAAGCTACTTAACACAATGGCTAAGATTGAAAATATGACGGTGGCCAATACACCTAATGTATCAAATAAGCAAAAGAATATTAAGGCAATGTAGATTGAGATTCCTCCCTCTGCTCCTATTGATATGTTATCTGTATTGTCCCAAATAATAGTTAAGGTTCCATTGTCAGAATTGTTGAGGATCCCTGAACACAAAGACAGAGCTATTACATGGGTAGATACTGTTCATAACAATGATGTTACATGCAATGGATCTCATGATAAAGCTTTCAAAGGTGTTGTTGCTCAAGGAATTGTATCTCAAATTCCTCCTATATATTTGGATAGTTCTGTCAATGCTAGCCTTGAAAATATTGATCCATTGTTTTTAAGTGTCCTTGTGAATGGAATGAAATTAAGAAATTGTATGATTGATAGTGGTGCCTCTAATACTATCATGCCTTTCAAAATCATGGAAAAGTTGGGCCTTAAAGTTGATACATTTCAAGGTAGATGTTGTGCAATGGATCAGAGGGAGGTACTAGTCATTGTGACTATCAATGCAATGCCATATAGGCTGGTAGCATATCTAGAGAAAGAGTTAACAATGAGTGTTTTGTTGGTGGACATCCCTCCTCATTATGGGATGCTACTATCTAGAAGGTGGAGTGCTGCCATTGGTAGAAGTTTACAGTGTGATCTATCCTATGCCACTTTCAAGATTGATGATCAATTTGTCAAGATTGAGTGAGAACCAAAAGTATGCCACATGATTGAGAGAAGTATTGATAATGAAACTACATGTTTTGTGGATATTGATATTAATGCTTTTAGGGTAGAGATCCCTGTACTTGAGAATGAACCTATTTTGTCACCTATCTCTATTGAGGTAGGTGTTAGTTCTGTGAAGGGTGATTTTTGGGTAATGTACTTTGATGATGCAAATTGAAAGGATGGAGTAGGAGCAGGTATTTTACTTATTTCTCCTAATGGAAACTCCTACAAATTTTCTTTCACATTGAATTTCTTTTGTATCAAAAATATAGTAGAATATGAAGCATTGTTGTTAGGACTGAGGTTGGCACAAAAGCATGGTATTAAGTGTTTAAGTGTTGTTGGTGATTCTGAGTTGGTGGTGTCCCAAGTTAGGTCAGTATATGCTTCCAAGAACAAGACGTTGAAACAATATAGGAATGGAGTTTGGGATTTGATTGAATGTTTTGATTCCTTCAATATTGAGTGGAAGGATATAAGTAATAATAAGATGGCTGATTTGTTAGCCAACATTGCAATCAATCCCAAAGATATTACTTTTGCTAGTCTCTCTAAAGTTGAAATTCAAGCTAGGCCTAGTATACCAAACAATATTGAAAATTGGCAAGTTTTTGATGATGATAATGATATCTTGAAGTTTATGAGTTGTGAAGATCAGTATCATGGTTAGGAATTTTATTGTTCAGCCTTGGTTGAGTTAGTAAAAGAAAAAGAGGTTGTCTTTGGCAATGAAGTTATTCAGCTTAGGACTAACAAGGTGCCCAAGGGGCTTGTTGTTTTGGAAACTATCTTTGATAACTAGGATAGAGTTCAAAAGAATATCAAAAGATAATATCATGTTGATCTAGAGGAGATAAACCTTGGAACACATGAGGCACCTAAGAAGGTGTATATTGGTAGGGACATGTCTCACAATGTGAGAAAATGTTTGATTGAATTATTGAGAAAATTTAGGCATGTTTTTGCATGGTCATATGATGACCTAAAGGTTTATAGAGAAGATTTGTTTCAACATATTATTCCATTGAAAGAAGATGCTAAACCTTTTCGGCAAAAATAAAGGCCTATTAATCCTACTTTAGCACCCAAGATGTAGGAAGAGTTAATGAAGCTAAGAGATGCTGGAATTATCAAGCCTATAAGACACTCTTCTTGGGTTTCAAATCTTTTCCCTGTTAGAAAAAAGAATGGTGACATTAGGCTTTGTGTGAACTTCAGGAATTTGAACATCATCTCATTAAAGGATAACTATTGTCTGCCCAATATGGAAGCTATGTTGCAGAGAGTGACCGTATCAGAATTGATGTCTATGATGGATGGTTTCTTTGGTTACAATCAGGTAATTTTAATGGAATCAGAACAGTTCAAGACAACTTTCACAACACCTTGGTGGACATATGTTTATGTGAGAATGCCTTTTGGTCTCACAATTGCTGGTGCTACTTTTTAGAGAGCAATGGATGTTGCTTTTGTAGATTTTATTAATGATTTTCTTGTTGTTTATCACTGAGGGTAAGTTTCTTGGCCACTTTCTTGGAAAGCAAGGAGTTAGAACTGATCCTGAAAGGGTGGCAACCATTGATAAAATTCAAAGGCCAAAAAATGTTAAAGGGATTCAGTCCTTCTTTGGTCAGGTAAATTTCTTAAGGAGGTTTGTGACAAACTTTGCAGAGGTTACTAGACCTATTTCTAAGATGTTGAAGAAGGGATCTGCAATCAATTTGGAGGGTGAGCCTGATGAGGCTTTCAAAAATATCAAGCAGACTATCAAAGATGCACTAGTGCTTAAGGCACCTGATTATAGTGTCCCAATGCACATATTTTCCTTTGCATCTTTTCATACTATTGCTGTAGTGTTGTTGCAGAAAAATAAGGATGGTTTTGAGCAGCCTTTTACATTCTTCAGTAAATATTTGTAGGCTACTGAATTCAAGTATGACATAAATGAGAAACAAGTATATGCACTTGTGAAGGCAGTCAAGGCTTTTAGGTGTTACTTGATGGGGGCAGTTGTGATTGCTTTTGTGCCAAGTGCAGCTGTGAAGGATATTTTCTCACAATAGGAGGTTTCTGGAAGAAGATGCAGATGGATCAATAGGATCCAAGAATTCAACATTGAGATCTAGATTACTAAATTGGTTAGAGGATAAGGATTGGCAAAACTGATGGCTCAATCCAATCTTGATGCTAATCAGGTAAATCATTTTGAAATTGATTATACATGTGACATGGATGATTGTATCTGATATCAGGATATTATCTATTATCTAAGAAATATGAGATGTCCAACAAACATGGATGATAATAAGAAGAGGACATTAAAATTACAAGCCATCAAGTATGTAATTGTGAAATGTAAATTGTATAGAAAGAATTTAGATTGCATACTTTTGAAGTGTGTTGACAAGTATCAGGCTAACAATTTGTTAAAGGAAATGCATGAGGGATTTTGTGGTGGGCATTATATGGGTAAAACAACTACTCATAAAATCTTGAGAGCAGGATTTTGGTGGCTCACAATCTTCAAGGATGCAGAATAGTTGGTAAGGAGGTGTGATGCTTGTCAAAGGTTCTTTGGTAAGCTAAAGTTTTCAGGTAACATGCCATTAAGGCTAGTAGAAGTACAGGATCCTTTCCAACAATAGGGAATTGATTTCATAGGGGAGATACCAAAAAATTCAAGTGGAGGACACTCATGGATCTTAGTTGCCACTGATTACTTTACAAAGTGGGTAGAGGCTATGCCTACAAGAAATGCAACTACTAGGGGGGTAACTGATTTCTTATTGAATAATATTGTTACAAGGTTTGGGTGCCTTGAGAGAATAGTAAGTGATAATGCCATGTGCTTCAGGTCTGCTGAATATAAGGACTTTTACAGAGGTTTAGGAATTCAGGTCTCTTATTCCTCACCTTATCATCCATAGGGAAATGGACAAGAAGAATCTACTAATAAGAGTTTGATTAAGATCCTCAAGAGGATTCTTGAAAAGAATAAAAGAGCCTGGAATTCAAAACTACCATTAGCTCTATGGGCTGATAGGGTAACTATGAAGAGGGCAATTGGTTGTGCACCATTTGACCTAGTATACGGAATACATGCAAGGATGCCTCAAAATAACTTATTGGAAATGTATAAATTTGTGCAATTATATGATGATGATATAGATGATGATATGTAGTTGAGAATTAAGGACCTCATTAGGTTGGATGAGACTAGAAGAGAATCAGTTTCCAGAAATCCCAAATTGCATTTGCTAGTTAAGAATTTGTATGACAAGAAGGTTGTTGAGAGGAAGTTTGAACCTGGTGATTTGGTGTTAATTTGGAATGCCAGACTGGAGGATAAAGGAAAACATGGTAAGTTTGATCCCATCTAGCTAGGGCCATATCAAATTCATGAGAAATGGGGCCAAGATTCATACATTGTCAAGGAATTGAATGGTGAAGTTTAGGAATTTCTAGTTCATGGACAATTCTTGAAGAAATACTTCTTTTGAAGTATTCTATTTTCCATGAACATTAGCTTAGGTCTGTTAAGGTTGTAAAATTTGTAAAGTTTCTTGCCCCTGTCTTGTTTTGTCCTGGTCTATAAAGTTTTGGTCCTATTCCTCTCTATTGTCAGTTTTCTAGTGGGATGGTCTACTTTAACTAGTGATTCTAAGTCCTTGCTATGCTTGCAGGAGGCATACATCCCCAGACAGAGCCACTATTAGAACTTTGAAAAAATTTCATCCATTTAGCCCTTTTCTTCTTGTCTCTGTAGTTCTTTTTAGGTCTCTGGCCTTGTTCTAATTTGTTGTTACTTTTTGGGTCACTTAAAAAACCTCTTAATGCATGTGCTTTAATATTTTGTCACCTTGCAGGGTCAGCTATTAATTTTTCTTAAGTCCCTGCATTAATTTTTCCTAATGTTCTGGCTTAATATTTTCTTGGGCCTGGCTTTCTGACACCATCTTGATCCAATAGTTGTCATGAAAGTGCAAGGTTTTTGTTAGAGGCTTGCACTTGTGCGAAAACTATTGATTTTCCTTTATGACATAGCATTTCAGACTGTGGGTCCATAATGACAGATATGCACAAATGGCGGTCTCTGATTAGTCCACGAGGATCTACGTTGGCATTTGTCAGTGGGACCTAGTTTTCAAGTTTGACAGAGGGTCCTGACACTGTCAGTCAATTGATGATGGGCGTATGATCTTATGGGATATGTCAGAGGTTTAAGATCATGTGCCAATCATCAATTCTACCTTTTTTAGAGGGGATAATGTGCAGCGGGTCCACATGCCAAGTGTGTTGATTTGTTGTAATCTAATTGGTCTACGTTGTGTGACTAGACATGTTGTCAGTGGGGCCAAGTTTTTTTCAAGGTTCAGTGGGTTCTGACACTTGCAAAGCATCAATGGTCAACGTTTAATCTGATGGGTTTTCTCTGACACATGCAAACTTAAGATAGCCATTGATCTCTTTTAGTGTCAGAGGGTTGTCAGGGTAGGGTAAGATTCTTCATCCGGTGGTTGTCTTATGATCTAGAGGAATCTTGGAGGTCTATGCAAAGATGAGACAACCATTGATTTTCTTTGTGTAGGCCCAATAAGGTTTCTCAGTATTTTTGGTGGTTTGGACAAAGCTTTGGTAGCCTGACAAATTTTCAAAGGTTTGCTCATTCGCGCAGTAAAGTAGTGGTGTTCTAAAAGGTTGGTGGTTCAATGAACAAGCATTCGTGTAATCAATAAAATATCTGGTGGTAGTATAAAGTATTCCATGAATGGCCAATATCCTTTAGTCATTGCTTCGCTGAATGTGACTAAGGTCATATTAAAAGATAAGTTATAAGGCCCATGAAAAGCAAAGATCAAACGGTCATGACTTAAAGTTGATCTAGATTTAAAGGACGATCGCTGATTTGTTGTTGGCACTTTAAAAGTGACCATTTGAATTCAAATTCAAATTTTTGAGGGTTTCCTATGACCAGAAGGACTAAAATTCAATGTAGGATAGGAGCTGGTAAGAGATGATTTGTTTCCCATTGCAATGTGGTCCAGGGTGTGCCATGATCATTTGTAGGGGTTTGTACTATGTTTTTGTGCTTGAGGCATGTTTCAAGTGGCCAAAAGGGTTGACAAATTTGGAATTCCATGATTTGCAGTACTTTCCCAGAGATCTATCATAACTGAAAATCTTTCTCAGGCATGGACGACTGGTTTTCATCCCCTGCATTTAAGTTTTTTACTGTTTCTGTTGGTTTATTGGGTAAAACCCTAACCCTAGTCATCCATAGCTTTTTGCATCCTCTTTAAGGATTCCAAGATGACTAGGGAGTATATATTGTAGCATTTTTTATTTTGTAGCAGTTCCAAAACTTTCTTTTTGTCCCTGGTTGTTGATGGTAATATACTGAAAAAGGAGCTAATTTTGGGTCTTTTTCCTATCTTTGTGTTGTTTTGATTGTATATTGATCTTGAATATGTTAATGAGAATTCTATTGAGTTCTAATCTTACATTTTTGTATGCCTTCTTGTTTCGGTTTTGAGCTCATATATGTAAGTGTCACAAAGTGTATTAACAATTGGTAAACAAAGAGTATTGTGAAGTCATCTTTGAGTTCCTAACAAAGTTAGGATTAAAGTCTTTTAGGTGAGTTCAGTGAGTTTACAACCAAATAAGAATCTGATGTCCATGTGTTTGAGGGAGAGGGGTAATAGGCAAAGCACTTATTCTGAGCCCAAGAGTGTTTGATTTAAGATCTTTAGCTGATATATGTAATTGGCTGACTCTTTGCCCTAGGTTAAGGCACTAGTCCATCCTCTGGAGGCATTACATTGTCATTAACCACACACACACAAATTAAATGATAAAATATTTCAATCAGTTAGTAAGGTGTATATTTGTATAATATTTTGCGATTCCTTGGAAGAAGTGAATTAAGGGTACACCCACCTGAGCATTAAGGCTCAACGTGTAGGAGGATCTCATTGATTGATCCTTGTTAATTGGCCCTCTTCCTTGCAGACTTTTAAGTGGTGATAGATTTAAATTTATATTAAAATTATCCATCAAAGTATAAATCTACAAGTTGAAGATCAAAGGTAACTACCAACAATACCGATACTGATTGTGCTGGAAATGTGGATGATAGAAAATGTACCATCAGAGGAGCATTTTTCTTTGGTGAAAGACTTGTAACCTGAACAAGTAAAAAGAAGGCTTGTATTTCTTAGTCTACAAATGAAGTAGAGTATGTTGTTGTTGCTACTAATTTCTCAAATATTGCATATATCAAGCAAGTGTTGGAAGGAATGAATGAGGTAATCACTAACCCAATGATTATATACTGTGACAACACAAGTGCTATCAATATTTCAAAGAATCCAGTGATGCACTCTAAGACAAAGCATATATCAATTAAGTATCACTACTTAAGAGAATAAGTGGAAGAAAATAAAGTGAAGTTGAATATTGTAGGACTAGACTTGGGGTCCTTCCCCTATTTATTGGTCACTAATGTGATCTGGATGTTGTATCAGCCTAATTTTATCAGAAGATCACACATGTTGATGTAGCACAATTCACACTTTGGATAATGATCAAGGTTGTGATTAAGTTTGAAGAACTGAAACAAATTGTGATATCAGTATACAAAGATACAGAGATTGTATTGGACAACATAGAGTTACTTAGCTACTACAAGAGATGATTATTTATTTTTTTCTTTGGCATTGTTGTCAAAGGGAGAGATAAATAATATGAAAAGGAAAAAGAGAGAATATGAACTGATGAGAACTATCTAAGGGAGAGATAATCTGAAAGAAACAGGAATAGGAACTTGAGAGCTAAAAAGATTATATCTACAGAATGACAAAGCTGTATTTTATAATATTGTTTAGTAACATAGTAATTAAACATATTAATGTTGTATGATCTTAGCAAAGCATTTGATCATAGATTTGTAGAATACATGTTTGGTATGTGTATGGTATATTTCATATTACTTGAGTTGACATCAATGCCAAAGGGAGAGATTGATGAACTACAACTGATTTAGAACTTGAATGGAGAATCTGTAATTCAAGATTACTAAGGAGTTGCTAATTAGATATGCAAGATGATTAAATCAATATTATGTTGTCATTGATGTCAACTAGCTTGACAATACTTATCAGCTAAGTTACTATACCAACACATCTGAAGAAAGGTAAAAGAGATGAAGAACAAAAATATCTACATGTGGAAGATGTATACATCAGATGAGGATAAGGAATAAACTAAGTAATTTTTTGATGAGTCTATGACTTGATGAAATTGACTTTATTATGTTACATTCATCTATGATGAAGGATAGACTTGAAAGACACAAAGTAGTGTTGTCGGTAAATAAAGTTTTAGTATACATTGATGGAATGTACTGTATACTAAGCATAGTGTTAACCAAGCTTGTGTTCACCGACGCATTTCTTTGTTAACTGATCAAAACAAAAAGGAATTAAATGATTAGTTTAGTTGATAAAGTGATGAGTTGTAAAGTGTATGAAATCAAGGTAACATATAAGGTTTGTTATGAAGATCGACGACTAACATCAATCAAATGGGATCTAATGGAGCATATTGAAACATGTTACTGACACATCAACCAAGGAAGCTTAAAGTGGAAAAATCTATGAATATGATTAAGTTGCAAAATCTGATGGAGGAAAAGAAAATGATTTACTTGTCTATATAAGAGACATTGGTTTCATTGTTGAAACATAACTGGAGGAAGAAGATACTATAGAATTATCGCGTGAACAAGTTTTCATGCATTCTAATCATACTGGTTAATGAGAACCAAGCTACAGAACAATTACTGAGCTACATAGAGTAATTACCAATGGACAATAAGTTGATATAGTATTGAATCTGAAGTGGTATATTGATCAGAAATATTTGAATGAGCTAAAAATTGATGTGTAAACTACAATTCAAGTTCTTTCAAGGCAGATCATCTACTGTTACATATTTAACCATTATACACAGTCAAATCTCTTAATCAAGTGGACTATAAAAGTCTTTTTGATGTTTCATTCGTAGAGTGAACATTGTTATCCTGTCAACCCCAAAGTGACTACTGGTTAGACAATAACTTTTGGTCTAAAATCCTCTAACAAGGTCACACCTAAAAGTATGTATGTAACCTTTAACAGGGTTGGGTCTTCACCGACCTCACTTCAGAAGAGTCAACAATTTTAGTTTGCTAGTCCAAGGAGGTTTTTCCCTTCATGGGGTTTCCACATTAAATCTCTTGTGTTATGTGTTGATTTGATATTTGTTTGTTATCATAATTTGCATGTTACACGTTAGATTTAATCGGTAACTGATATAAAGTTTAGACTGACAATCGGTAAAAAGATAGACAATGAAAGTAGTTTATTTTTACCGAGTAGCATAAATTAAAGAATTTATTTTAGATTATACATTTTGACTTGGGATATTGGATAACTGATTTACCCCCCTCTCAGTTATTCTAACAAATATGTCCAATCTTGTTGCATCTATAACACACAACTCCATTCCTTTTGTTCATATCTCCAATAGGTCTATTATCTGTATGGTTAGTATCTCTATACATTCTACTATTATTATTATTACTATTAGATCTAGGTTTCTTACAATCAATAGCTCTATGTCCAAAACCATGACAATTATAACAATAACCAGAGATAGGTTTGAATTTCTTACATGTACAATCTCTTTTCATATGTCCAAAACAATTTCATGTAAAACATCTACCTTTGAATTCTCTTTGCATGTCTTTAGGTGGTTCATCCTCTTTAGCTAGATTGGGTATATCTTTAGATTTGTTAGATTCATCATACTTGTTTTCATTTTTTCTCTCAAATTATTTTGGATCTGGTTCTTTACATTCCTCGATCTTCTTAGGAAACTTATTTTCAAGATATCCAAGACCAGTTTTATCATATGATGGTTTTTGATAAGACATTTGTTCATCAATATTTTCACTACTAGAATATAGTTTCTCAAGATGTTGTTTAGACTAAGTCAATTCTCCTTTCACAATTGTATTGTACTTCTCAAGTTCAACATGCTACAAATTTGTTTTCTCAAGTTCAAATGTCACTTTACCAAGTTTAGACTTCACATCTTCATTCTCAGATTTTAGATTTGATTCATCTTTACTATTTTCATCTTTCAAACTTAACTTCAAATCTACAATCTTTAACTAATGTTTGAGGATCTCATTTTATTTCTTTAGCCGTGAAAATCCATCACAGTCCTTGACTTGAAATTTAGGTTCTTTCTTTGACTTCAGATCTTCCATCTTTTATTTTAGTTTCTTAATGCAGTTTGTCACATCTTCATATTTCTCTTTCAGAGTGTCTCTTTCTTCAATAAGAATATCAATATCTTCAAGAACTTCTTCAAGATTTTTCTTCAACTGATCTATATCCATAGAGATCTTACTCAAGTTGTTAGGCTTTCTCTGAATAAATTTTTTCTGAATAACTAAGCTCTAATACCAATTGTTAGAAATATGAAATACTGCAAGGGGGGAGGGTCAATCACTATTTTACAAACTTTGACTTTTGCCCAATTATGAATATAAAAAGTTAAATTAAACCTTGTAAAACAAATTAAACTAAGAAAACTAAATGAAAAGCATAGCAATAAAGTAAATGAACTCACAGGGTATGTGCAGGATCATTGTTTCCCAAAAAGTGGCAATATGAAAAAAAAGTCTTGATTGATAGACTCTTTGAAAACCAACTATAAATTTCAAACATATAACATTTTTGAAATCTCAAATATACATCTCATTCTATGCTTCATCTAATGTAATAATAATAATAATAAACAATTTTTTCTATTTGATGAAGTTTAAACTAAGTTAAGGTGGTTAGACACGAGAATTTTTATATTCAAGAAACATTGTAGCAGAGAAATCATAATTAATTATTTAGTTGAAATATATATATATATATATATATATATATATATATATATATATATATATATATATATATGTATATGTATATGTATATGTATATGTATATGTATATGTATATGTATATGTATATGTATATGTATATATATATATATAGTATATATATATATGTATATATATATCTGTATATATATATGTATCTATATATGTATATGTATATATGTATATATGTATATATGTATATATGTATATATATATATATATATATATATATATATATATATATATATATATATATATATATATATATATATATATATATATATATATATATATATATATATATATATATATATATATACATCACATCTAGACATGATTCTACTACTTTTATCTAGAATCTTATAAAAAATATTATCATTTTATTTTGTTTAATAGCTATTTTTCAATAAGTCTATCAATCAAGACTAGAAAGATAACAAGGAGGTGTATGTTTGACCACATTAAACAAAATAAAATGATAATATTTTTTATAAGATTCTAGATAAAAGTAGTAGAATCATGTCTAGATGTGATGTATATATATATACATCACATCTAGACATGATTCTACTACTTTTATCTAGAATCTTATAAAAAATATTATCATTTTATTTTGTTTAATGTGGTCAAACATACACCTCCTTGTTATCTTTCTAGTCTTGATTGATAGACTTATTGAAAAATAGCTATAACTTTCAAACTATATAACATTTTTGAAATCCAAAATATGTTTTACATGATAACATTTTCCTAGTACAAGAAAAATGAAAAAAATTTCAATTTGATAAAGTTTAGACTAAGTTAACATGGCCAAACACGATATTTTTTGTATTCTATAAAAGTTGTAGAAGAAAAATCATAATTAAGTATTTATTTGGAAAAATTACAAAACAATATGTGTCACATTTAGACATGAGTCTACTACTTATATCTAGAATCTTGTAAAATTAAATTATGATTTGATTGTGTTTAAGGTGGTATGACATACACCTACTTATTTTTTTCGTAAAATTTTTGTACTACTACATTGAAATTTGAAATTTTCAACATATAGAATAATTATTTTTCAAAAAAGGTCTACTATCTTAAAAACTAAATTCAATTTTCTATAGATTCTCTTCTTACATATTTTTGATATTATATTTATAACTTGTTCAAATTTTTATGTAAACTTGCCTAAACTTGATATTCTAAATTTTCATTGCCAGTTAAGGGCCTAGTTTGGCATACCATGATCTTGCACATATCCTATAACACCATGTTTTTTTATCAAGGATAACCTGACCAAGGGAGAAACCCGGTGGAGATGATACCCACAATTGATCCACTAATCAAAAGTATATGGTTAAGGACGATGACCCTATTAGAAGTCTATTACATAGATCTAGTGTCTATGTCCTGGTTAAAGGACTAGGCCTTGTTAGAAGCCTCAACCCTATTAGGAGTTGGTATTAAAAACTTGAATGCTTGCAAGATGAGCTCACTACCCAAACATGCAATGTACAATGATATCTTCAAATACAAAAGTAAAGTACACAACCTTTTTCTTTTTCGAATAGCTTTCCTATTCTGATTTAGCTTTCTAGGCCCTTTGATTTCATATACAGAGTCTTCTTGCTTTCTTTCTTACAATATACAACTTCTCATTATATCATGTTACATTACTACATCTTCGCATTACATGTTTCTTACATATATACAAGTTATTACAATTAATAACTTCTAGTCAGCTTACAATACATAAACTCTCTTCAAAATATAAAACTAATTCAGAATGCCTAAGGGAACTAGCATCTAGGATGTCATCCCCACATGGTTAAGTCATTATTTTGATGAACAGAATAATCCCTTAACTTAATATTCACATTCTATCTCCTTGCTCTATTAAGGTCAGCTTCAACACTATCTCTGTATTTCTTTAATATCTTCTTCTGTACATGTCGTACAAACTTGCGCTCTCATAAGTTGATTTGATATACATAGAATTATCCATGTTCAAGTGTGCATGCATTGAACCTTCTTCTGTGAACATCACTAATCAAAATTGTCTCTGATTAGGCTGGTAAATACTATTATATTTAGACAATTTTCACTTGTGCTCCTACAAAATTGCTTCTTATATTATGCGATCATCATAGAGATTATATGTTTCCATAATAACAACAATTTGATGTCCTACCTAGCCAAATTGCCAAAAAAGTCTACTCGATTAAGATATTTTTCTGTAACAATGGTTAAACTGATACAGTAGTGATTTGATTAAAATACAACTCAATTTACAAGTATTAAGATCTATGCTCAGCTCAAAATAACTCGTCTAATCAATAATCAATTGACTCCATCATATCTTCCAACTTATTTCACTCGGTGTATATATCTTTGATGCTCAGTTATGCCTATGACTTAGCTCGGTTATGTCTGCAACCAATTTGATTAGGTATGCATGAAAAATGTCTTCACACAAAATCTTCTGTAGTCTCTATTCATCTAGCATAGTTCAACAATGAATCTCATGTCTCTTAAATAGAAGTGCAAACCATTTTCATATCAGCCATTATATTTTGCCTCTTAATCTCCTTCATCCATTTTCCACTTCAAGCTTTCTCAGTAAATATTTCAATAAAACTTTTCATTCTCTTCCCTTTGATCATCTCTGAATTTTTTCAGCCATGGATCTTATAACAAACTTCATCTCTTATCTTGGAATCATAAGCAATTTCTAGCTCATCAATTTCTGTCAGCTGTTATAAAATTTAATATTTTTATCCATACTTGGTTAATACTGAATGCATCGGTGATAACTAACTCAGTTATTACTATCACTCAATATACACAAGACTAACTCGGTGTATACATAAATCTTCAATTACCAAAGACGTTTACTTGTTCAATTTTGATCTCTTCATCATAATATAATAATGCAACATGCTTAAGTGAACAAAATAATGTCATAGACTCATCAATAAGTTACCAAATGTATGCATTATCCTTATTTGTCATATCTATCTTCTCCTTATGTAGATATCTCATTTCTTCACTATTTATTCCTTCTATAGATGTTCAGATGAACTTGTATAGGTATAATAAAAGCTAGTTGACATCAATGACAACATATTAACTAATTTAATCATCTTACATATCACTTTAACAACTCAGTGATTTGTTATCACTGTCTCTTTATTTCATCAAGTTATTCAATTAGTTGTAGGTCATCATATTAATATGATTTAGAATAATAGAGAGGGGGTGAATTAGTTGTTCTCAGGTCTAGATGTATAAATTAAACTTTTAAACTCTTCAACAACTCAGATCTAACAACCAACAACTACTCGGTCATTACATAATATTATTGGAAACTACAATTAAAGTAATTATTGTATTGTCATTGATGTCAAACCTTAACTGGTAAGATTGTTTCTATTTAAGAAAGTACTATATCTATTTGAGTGTTGCTAAGGGGAAAGGCAAGGTTGGTAACATTAGCACCCAAGGAAAGTTTGAGTTATCTTGATACTTCAATGAGTACTTGATTATGTGGTACAATGATATGACAATGTATTATTTATCTAAGTAAGAATGAAGACTAAACTGGTAGGCTTAGCCAAGAAAAAGTGAATAAATCTAGTTTAAGTTGAGTGATGTTAGTGTCAACCGAGCTAGTATATGCTGATTAAATCCAGTGTTGACCGAAGACCAGTTAATTGCCAAGGAAGATAGTATTAGCTGAGGAAATAGTTTTTGAGGTGATCGAGCTTTCTAATGAAGACTAACGAGTTGAACATAGTATTGACCAAGCTTTAGTATTCTAAATCTATGGGATAATTCAGATTTCTAGCTGACATCATTGAATTCTTAGATTATGTAAAATGTGTTGACTTTATTTATAGATTGTATGAAAGCATTTAATGCACTGTAAAACATTTTATTGTAAATCTATTAAGAGATTTAAAATATTTCTAGAAGGATAGCCGAAGAACATAAAGTAGGATAGATTCAATGAATCTGACTTAACCCTAAGATCTATGAAGGTGATTAAGCCAAAAAAGATGTATTGACCTAATAGAGGAAGTATTAAGGAAACCTAAGTTGAGGTTGAAGAGAGTGGATGCTGGAAGTATTGTTGATGTTATTGACTATACAAGTAGAGAAGGCTAAAGGAGAAGTGTTGTGATTAGTTGAAGAGAATTCCGAGTAGATCAATGATGGAGATGGAAAAGGTTCATAGTCAGTAAGCCATCATATGTGTATGGAATTGGATTTGATATTTGAAAAGTGAGTTGTACATTTTTTAGATCAATACTACTGCTACTTTCTAACCATTGTAATAGTCAAAATCCTTTTAACAGAGGTTGACATAATAGTCATAGGTATAAATCCTTTGAACAAGGTTGCATTCTAATGGAGTGTATGTAAGTCCTATAACAAGGTGCACTTTTAACAAAGTGGTTTAAATCCTTTAACTGGTTCACACCTGACAATGTGTTTCTAACCTTTGACAGGGTTGGATTTTTACCGAGCTCACTTTAGAAGAGTGAACATAATAGTAACATATTACAAAGTGGTTTTTCCCAATTTGGGTTTCCACTATAAATCCTAGTGTCGGTACTTGTGTGAATGTTTTGGTTTGAACATTTCTATGTTTCACCAGTTAGATGCTATTGGATAAGTTGACTACTGATGCAGGAGCATCTTGACCCATTCACATTATGAGGAGGTTCATAATATTGTAATGTTTGATTCCTTTTTAAATTTCATGGGACCATGTTAAGAAATGGTTAAAATCCCTTAAATTGCATTGGAATGTGTTAAAAAAAAACATAACATCGCGGGAATGTCTTAAAGAGCATTGTAATTGATCAAGTTTATAGACAACTAGGTTAGTTTTATAACTACCTTAGCATCTCTTGAAATAGATAAGAAATGTAACTGAATGAGAGAGAGGAAGAGTAGAGAGATTATGAGAGATATCTCAGAGAGAGAGCACAAAAGATTGGCGAAAAGAGTCGGCTCTCTAGCCTTTAGCCAGAGAGCCAAGCATATTATTTATGTGGTTTGTAGTTTGCAATTTAGGATATTTCAGTTTTCATGAAATTGGTGTTTGTAAATCTTTCCATCTCTCTCATTTTCATGTTTTGGGTATTCATTGTTAATTTGGTTGATTATTGTTTGGTTGCATAATAATGCAATTTATCAAGTCTTGTTTTGATTTGAAGTTGTCGAAATACTAATCTCTCATTGTGTAACTGATTCAAGAATCGATTGGGAAATTAAAGTTTCGAGCTATGTTTATTCATGCTATGAATTGGATCTTGTTGATCATTGGTGACTGCCATGATAGAGTTTAGTTTGTAAATAAATCAGCTCTTTATGACTGGTATCGAGTTTTGTTAACTAACAATGTTGATACTATTTCTTGAATGATTTTAACTATGGAATGGTTTTACAAAAAAATAGATTTTCCTAAAGAAAGAGCCAAAGACCTTCATGTCTTTGAAACTCGACTACAAATGCTTGGGTGTATTAAGCATTGCAACTTGAGGGAGTTTGTTTGTAGAGATATGTTAGCATGGAAGTTTTGAACATCGCCAAGAAGACAATCAACCATTAAGTGGAAAAGAGTGTGGAGACATGCCTCCATAGTCCATAAAGGACTCACAAACATGCATGCATCATCGACCATGGAAAAGTTTGTTTCCACGATGGGTGATGGAGGTAACTCGGTGCAAAGTTTGGAGGTTAGTGTATGGTGAGCTTGGTGTTGAGCACAGAGAGAAATGGTGGTTGATAGATCATATATGTAGATGCTTGAGCTATGTTAAGACCTACGTGAAATTGAAGGGCAACCCTGAACCTAAGATTTTATACAAGCTTGATTTGCAAAAAGTGTTTGGTAGATGGTTGTGCAAGAACCGTTGCATCTCCTTGTGTGGCTGCCAAGTCTACAAACAACATCGGTGGTGGAGTGTGTAGAGTCTGAGAAAAGATTTCAATGACAGTGATCAGCATAATATGATAGCAGCAACCCGAGAGTGAGTTGTTCAAGTTCAGTACACCAATTGTTAGGATTAACAAGGTAGAAATAACAATTATGTGCAAATATAACTAATATCAAAAAATAATAAACCACACAGAATAGAACACAAGACACACAGATTTAACATGGTTCACCCAATCCCTGGGCTACGTCCACTAACAGTGAGTCCAATATTATTATTATCCAGTGATTACAACCTAATTACAATCCATAATCCCTTATAGCCCAATTCTACCACAAGTACTAAAATCATACATTATGAAAATCCCTAACCCTAAGCCATATTATACAATATTTTCCTACTTTAGGGTTAGAATGAGTTATAAGTAGTCAGCCCAAATAACTAAAAAAGTAGTGAACCTCAAAAAAAATTTCCTCGGGGGCTACACCCCCGAAACCCTACTCTTGGGGGCTGCCACCCCCAAACCCCCGCTCGAGGCCCAGCCCAGCCCCGAACCCCAGCGAGGTAAGGAGGAAAAGTGTATAGTACTTTCCTGATTAGTCACCACAAGCTAACAATCTCCCACTTGGTGACTGATCAGTATCCACACTATACTAAAAAACCTCCCGCTTGGAGACTGATCCTGTAGCAAGACCGCTACCCACATGAGGCTCCCACTGGAATGAACCACCTTGGACTCAGCTATTCCTTTATTTTGTTCAGTCTAGAAGACCAACTGAAGTTGAACATGAGTTCAACTTCTCCCTTGTTACTACCTTTTTAAACATATCTGTTGGATTATCATCAGTATGAATCTTTTCCAGCCTTAACTGTCCATCATCCAAAACTGATCGAATGAAATGGTACCACAACTGTATGTGTTTTGTCTTTGAGTGCAAAGCAGAATTCTTTGCAAGATGAATGGCACTTTGGCTATCTGTATGTAGAAAATTATCCTTTTGTGGATGTCCCAATTCTTCCATGAATAATTGAAGCCATATCATCTCCTTGGCTGCCTCTGTAGCAGCAACATACTCTGCCTCTGTAGTGGATAAAGCAACCACCTTTTTTAGTCAAGAAATCCAACTCACTGCTATCCCACCAATAGTAAATATATAACTTGTAGTACTCCGTCTGCTATCTATATCTCCTACCAAATCTGAGTCAACATAGCCTTGTACAGTAGTAGTAGAACCCCCAAAGTGTAAACACTTACTGGATGTGCCTCTCAAATATTTGAGAATCCTTTTGACTGCATTCCAATGCTCAATACCAGGGTTACTCATATAATGGCTAACGACTCCCACTGCATGTGCAGTATCTAGCCTAGTACATACCATAGCATACATTAAGCTCCCTACAGTGGAAGCATAAGGTACCTTAGACATTTTAGTCTCTTCTTCTGGTGTCTTGGGACACATATCCTTAGTCAATTTCAAATGACCAGGAAAAGGTGTGCTGACAGCTTTGGAATTTTCCATAGAGAAACATTGCAACACCTCAATATAATCAGCCTGAGATAGAAAAAATTTCCTATTTTTCCTATTTCTACAAATTTTCATACCAAGGATTTGTTTTGCTGCCCCCAAATCCTTCATAGCAAAAGATTTTTCTAATTGTTGTTTCAACCCCTTAATGTGATTCATGTTAGACCCAGCTACAAGCATATCATCAACATATAAACATAAAATAATGTAGCTGTCATCATCCAACCTCTTAAAATAAACACAATGGTTAGAATGACACTGACTATATCCATGCCCATTCATAAAAGTGTCAAATTTAATATACCATTGCCGATGTGCTTGCTTCAAGCCATATAAACTTTTCTGCAATCTGCACACCAAATTCTCCTTACCCTTGACCTCAAATCCTTGTGGCTGAACCATATATATTTCTTCATCCAAATCACCATGAAGAAAGGTTATTTTAACATCAAGCTGCTCTAAATGCAAATCTTCAGTAGCCACAATACTTAAAACAGTACGAATAGAAGTCATTTTAACAACTAGAGAAAATATCTCATCAAAATCAATACCATGTTTCTGTGCAAATCCTTTTATGACTAATCTGGCTTTAAATCTTTTTGTACCTCCATCCTCTTCTTTTATCCTATAAACCCATTTATTCTGTAAAGCCCTTTTACCTGCAGGTAACTTACATAAATCCCATGTCTGATTTTTCAACAAAGAGTCCATTTCATATGTCATTGCAGACTCCCACTGAAGCTTTGTATCCACTTGCACAGCTTCATTATAACATTCAGGTTCACCAGCATCTATTAACAAAATAGAATACAAAGATGGAGAAAATCTTTCTAGAGGTCTACTTAGCCTTGTTGACCGTCTAACACTCACTGGGGTGTGTGGTATTTGTTGTTACTGTTGTTGTGGAGCATAAGGAACTACTGGAACATGAACTTGTGGAGTATCATCCAGTACTACATAGTCATTTTCTTTCTTCTCATGCTGCAACAAAAGATCTTTGTACAATACTTTCTCATTGAATATGACATCCCTGCTTCTTACAATTTTATGATTTTCAAAATCCCAAAGCCTATAACCAAATTCATAAATGTCATACCCAACAAATACACATTTCTTTGACTTAGCTTCCAGCTTGGTTCTATTTTTAGAATCTATAAGTGCAAAAGCTTCACAACCAAAGGTTTTGAGAAAAGAATAACTCACCTTCTTACCACTCCATGCTTCCTCTGGAATACCACAGTCTAAAGGAGTAGAGGGGCCTCTATTGATTAAATAAATAGCAGTGTTCACTGCCTCTACCCACATATTTTTGGGCAGCCTAGCATGCAACCTCATACTCCTTGCATGCTCCATTATTGTCCGGTTCATGCGTTCAGCCACTCCATTTTCTTGTGGAGTCCTTGGTACAGTTTTCTGCCTACGAATACCATTAGAGGAACAATATTCTTCAAATTCTATGCTGCAATACTCACCACCATTATCAGATCTAAGATATTTTAACTTTTTACCAGTCTCATTCTCAACCAAGTATTTCCATTTCTTAAAAGTTTGAAATACATCAGATTTTTGTCTAAGGAAATAAATCCATACTTTTCTTGTTGCATCATCTATAAATGTAACATAATATAGAGAGCCACCAAGGGAAGATACCTGAGCTGGTCCCCATACATCTATATGCACAAGCTCTAATCTCTCATTTTTCTTTTCCTTCCCACTCTTCACAAAACTAACTCTCTTTTGTTTTCCATAAACACAACTTTCACAAAAATCCATATTGACACATTTCAGACCAGGTAAAACTTTCTTTGAATGAAGTAATTTCATACCTTTTTCACTCATGTGCCCGAGTCTGTTGTGCCACAGTGTTGTGTCAGAATCTACAACAACAGTTTGATGTTCTTCTTGCTCAACTGCAGCCATTGTTCCTGAACATTCATTATCTTCTAAAACAATTAAAGTAGAAGGAACAGTATGACCTGTACAAAGATATAAGGTGCCTACTTTCACACCTTTTTCTACTACTAAGGAACCTTTTGAAACCTTCCAATTTTTATCATTAAAAGTAACTGTGCAACCCTCATCACCCAGTTGCCCTGCTGAAATTAAATTCCTACTCAGCCTTGGAACATGTCTTACCTCTTATAGTAGCCAATGATTCCCATTCTACAACTTAATCTTAATTTTTCCCTTTCCAACAATCTGATAGGGTTCATTATCTCCCAAATAAACTAGCCCAAAATCCCCTTGGACATAATCAACAAAATAAATTCTATGGGGTGTAGCATGAAATGAAGCCCCAGAATCTAAAACCCATGAATCATCAATACTTTCTAAGGACAAGAGCAAAGCATCCTCCTCGGATTTGTTACTTACCACATTTGTCTCCTTGTTTCCATCATTTTTGTCTCCTTGATCTTTCTTTCGAGACCAACAATCTTTCTTCTTATGACTTGGTTTTCCACAGTACCAGCAATCATTTGGCCCTTTATATTCGGACCTCTTTCCCTTTGATTTTCCTCTTGATTTCCCATGATTTCCAGAGTTGTTTCCTCTATCTCTTGTTCTACCTCTGCTTTTTGTGTTCAATACACTACCCGATGTGGATGCCCCTGAGCTTTTCCTATGAATTTCCTCACTCAATATAACACCAATAACATCATCATACTTTAGGGTATTAGAACCAGAAATAGAATTACTAACAGCCATTACCAAGCCATTCCAGCTTTCTGGCAAAGAACACAAAATCAAGAGAGCCCTAACCTCTTCATCAAAAGTAATTTTAACTAAGGTTAATTGAATTGTAACTGTATTAAACTCATTCAAATGATCAGTAACTGATCCACCTTCTACCATTTTCATATTAAATAAATGCTTCATAAGAAATACCTTGTTTGAAGCTGAAGGCTTTTCATACAACTTCACTAGGGTTTCCATCAGATCTTTAGCTGTCTTTGCTTTAGTAATATTGAATGCCACCGATTGTGCTAGGCATAGATGAATACTCCCCAGTGCCTTCGTATCCAAAATATCCCAATCATCCTGAGACATTGATTTCTCTTTCTTGGCTACTCCCTTTAATGGCCACCATAGATCCTTCTGATAGAGATAATCCTCCATTTGCATCTTCCATAATTGGAAGTTCTGCCCATTAAACTTATCAACCTTCAGCCTAGCCTTGTCTGCCATTTCTCCCACTTAATCGAGAGACTCTCCCACTAACTTGTGAGACCTACTTCAGAGAATAGATGAAAGAACGAATGAAATAACCTCGCTCTGATACCACTTGTTAGGATTAACAAGGCAGAAATAACAATTATGTGCAAATATAACTAATATCAAAAAATAATAAACCACACAGAATAGAACACAAGACACACAGATTTAACGTGGTTCACCCAATCCCTGGGCTACGTCCACCAATAGCGAGTCCAATATTATTATTATCCAGTGATTACAACCTGATTACAATCCGTAATCCCTTACAGCTCAATTCTGCCACAAGTACTAAAATCATACATTATGAAAATCCCTAACCCTAAGCCATATTATATAATATTTTCCCACTTTAGGGTTAGAATGAGTTATAAGTAGTCGGCCCAAATAACTGAAAAAGTAGTCGGGAGGAAAAGTGTACAGTACTTTCCTGGATAGTACTTTCCTGATTAGTCACCACAAGCTAACACCAATATGTGTGGATGTTAATAGAAGTGGATGCTTCTGTTGATTAGAACATTGAGACTATGGGAGTTCCTAAGATGGTGTTTATAGAAGAAGAAACTATAGCAATCACCATGAGGGAATGGTTTGAGATTCCTCAAAATTGGCCATTGAGAAATGAGAGATGCAGATTTATGATTGATAATGGAGAAATGGAGAATGAGCTGAGCATGTGGATTTCCTCCGCATCAACTGCACTGTTATATGTTTTTGTTATGAAATCAGTAATGACCAAGTAGCTATTGGTTATTAGATCTAATTTGTTAAAGAGTTTTAAAGTTTGTTTTATACATCTAGACATGAGAACAATTGATTCAGCCCCCCATCTCTATTGTTCTAAATCATATTAACAAATGTATATCAAAAACATATAACAGTGAAGTCCACAATCTAATAGTATTTAACTTGCAAAATATAGAAATGTTCAAATGAAAACATTCATGCAAGTATTGACACCAAGATTTATAGTGGAAACACAATTTTGGAAAAACCACTTTGTAACATTCTGTTGATATTTTCACTCTTCTGAAGTGAGCTCTGTGAAAATCCAACCCTATCAAAGGTTTAAAAACACACTACTAGGTGTCACCTGGTTAAAGGATCTCAGCCACCCTATTAGGAGTGTGCCTTGTTAGAGGAATTAAATACATTCCATTAGAATGAAACCTTGATTAATGGATTTATACAATGACTACTAGGTCAACCTTGATTAAAGGATTTAAACTAATACAATGGCTAAAAAGTAACAATAGTGTTTGATCTAAAAACATACAACTCACTTTGCAAATAATAGATACAATCTTACATATATATATTGGCTTACTGACTAAGATCCGTTTCCATCTCCATCACTAATATGCTCAGAATTCACTTCAAGCAGTCACAACTCCTTCTCCTTCAACCTTTTCTGCTTATTTAGTCAATAACAACAACAACTATAGCATATTGCTTCAACCTCAAACTTAGGTTTCCTTAATACCTCTTCGATAGGTAGATCCATCTTTTTCCACTTAATCTCCTTCATAGATCTTAGGGTTAGGTCAAATTCATCAAATCCTTCCAACATTATGTTCTTCATCCATCCTTCTAGAAATATCTCTAATCACCTTATGGAATCACAATAAAATGTTTTACTATGCATTAAATGCTCCATACATTCAATAAATAAAGTCAACATGATTTACATAATCCAAGAATTCAAACATGTCAGCTAGGAATCTAAATTCTTCCTCAAATGTAGATTATTGATGCTCGATCAATACTGTGTTCAACTCCTCGGTCATCACTGCATAGCTCGGTCATCACTCAAAACTATTTCCCTAAGCTAATGTTGTCTTCCTCATCAATAAACTAATTTTTGGTCAACACTAAATTTACTTAGCATATACTGGCTTAGTCAACACTAACATCACTCGACTTAAACTAGATTTCTTCACTTATTCTCGGTTAAGCCTACTTGTTTAGTCTTGCTTCTTACTTACATAAATAATACATTGTCTTATCATTGTGCCACATAATTAAGTACCCATTGAAGTATCAAGATAACTCAACCTTTCCTTAGGTTCTAATATTATCACCCTTGCACTAATCCTTCTCAACAATCAAATAGATATAGTACTTTATTAGATAGAAACAGTCTTACCAGTTAAGGTTTGATATCAATGACAATACAACAATTTCTTCAATTGTAGTTTCTAACAATCTCCCTCTTTGGCATTGATGGAAACAACATATGAATAACACATGATTCACCAACCAATCCAAAACTTGTCTTTGCATCAGAAACATTTGTAATATCCTTAGCTTCATTATGATTTTGAATCAATTAGAATAACTTTCTTGACTGTCCACAGTAATTCTACTGAATCTCTCCCTCTTACTTTATGTTCCATGAAATCTCACCATGTGTTTTCATCTAACTCATCTCCCTCTTTGACAATAATGCCAAAGCAGCAACTAGAACTTGCATCTCTTAGATGTAGATGTCATCTTGTCAGTTTAGTAACAATATTTCTCCCTCTGTCATCTTTTCTTATGACTAATTATCATCTTTTCTGTACTTTTCATAACTCTAGGCTACTCCTAAAGTGTGACCTTTTCTGAATCAATTTGTCAGATACTCTTTGTAGCACATTTGATGCAGTGCTCCTAGCTTGACTAGGCAGCCTCAGTGAGGGGAGGAACCCCTAATTTTCCTCTCAGATATTCTTGAGCTTCCTTAGGTAAGGCTTTGCTGAATTTGTCTACTAGTTGTTCCTTTGTATTCACATATTCCATTCTGACCTCTTTATCTTGTACCAATTCCCTCAAGTAATGATACTTGATGGAAATATGTTTAGTCTTTGTGTGCATCATTGGGTTCTTAGTTATGTTGATAGCACCAGTGTTGTCATAGTAGATGACAACTGGTTCAGTGATCTCCTCTTTCATGCCTTTCAAAAATTGCTTAATCCATATCAAGTTTGAGTAGTTCACTATAGTAGCTACATACTCAGCTTCATCTATAGATTGGGAAATGTAATTTTTTGTCTTTCTTGTCCAAGAAACTAATCTCTATCCAAGAAAGAAAGCTCCACCACTAGTACTCTTTCTATCATCCATATTTCCTACCCAATCTGCATCAGTATAGACTCTTAGTTCAAATCTTTCATGCTTCTTATAGTACAGTCCATAATCTATAGTCCCTTTTAAATATCTCATTATCCTCTTCATAGCCATTATATGAGTTTCCTTAGGATTGGTAAAGAATCTTGCCACAATCCCAACTACTAGAGCAATATCTAGTCTATTGTGAACAACATATTGTAGCTTTCCAATCATGGACCTATACAAAGTTTTGTTTACTTCAACAGCATCATCATTTTTAGACAATTTATGTCCAGTGGCCATGTGAGTACTTACTAGCCTTGAATCCTCCATACAAAAGATTTTCAGTATCTCTTTAATATGTTTAGACTATGTGATGAAAATACCTTTCTCCATCTGATATACTTGTAAACCAACAAAGGATTTTATCTCCCCAAACATTGACATTCCAAATTCAGTTTGCATCTCATTTCATAATTCTTACATAGGGCATCTTGTCCACCAAATATGATATCATCTACAAAAATCTTAACTAACAAGATTCCTTTACCTTCTTTATCTTTCATGTATAGATTGTTGGTGTCATTTGTCCTTGAGAATCCAATCTATATCATGTAATTGTGTAGCCTCTCATACCATGTTCTAGGGGATTGATTTAATCCATATAATGCTTGATTCAGTTTACAAACCATGTGTCTCTTGTTTGGATCAACAAATCCTTCAGGTTGTTCAATGCACACTTCTTCTAATATACCATTTAAAAATGTAGACTTGACATCTATTTTGTATACCTTAAAATCCCTGTAGGCATCATATGTAAGTAGAGTTCTCACTCCTTCTAATATTGCTAGAGAGGAAAATGTCTCCCCATAGTCTATTCCTTCTTCTTGTGCATAGCCCTTGCATACCAACCTTCCTTTGTTCCTTGTGATTTGTCCATGTTCATTAAGATTGTTTATGAATACACAGTTCATTCCAATGACATTTTTGTTTTCTAGTATCAGAACCAGAGTCAAGGTATCATTCTTCTCTATTTGGTCTATCTCCTCATTCATGGCTTGAATCCAGTCTTCATTTTCTAGTACCTCCCTTGTTGTCTTAGGCTCAAATTCACACAATAAACATGTGGGATCTCTTAACTTTCTTCTAGTCGGAACTCCATTTTCTTTGTCTCCAATGATTTGTTCAAGCTTGTGATGTCTCCTTACATAATATGCCAAAATAGATTCTTCCTTCTTTTCTCCTTGCTCTTCAGGTTCATCATTAAGATTATTAGATTCAACCTTTAAATGCTCAAAAACCTCTTCCTAATACTCGGTAGCATCCTCCAGTCACTCAAAATTTTCTTCCTCTCACTTGGCATTATTTCCCTAATGCTCGACATTTCTTACCCGAGACTCTACATCAAGTGCAAGTGTCTCACTTGCCTCTCCTTCTTCTATCTAGACAAAAGATCTATAATCTTCTGGTTCTCTCATACTTTCCTATTCATTTTTCTCTATATATTCATCAACCTTCACATTTTCACTTTCCACAATTCTGTTAGTGTTAGAGCTCAAACACTTGTAAGCTTTACTCTTTGTGGAATATACTAGGAATATGCCCTCATCAATTTTAGCATAAAACTTTCCATTCCTATTGTCTTTTAGTATATAGCATTTTCTCCCAAAAATTCTAAAGTATTTTACATTAGGTGCATACCCATGCCATAATTCATAAGGTGTAACATTTGTACCTCTTTTTATTTGTACTTAGTTTAAGCTATAAAAAGCTATACTTAAAACTTCTCTCTAGTACTTTTGTGCAACATTCTTTTCAATCTGATGAAGGGTGCTTCCCTTAATACCACAAACACATAACAGACATAGAGAAACAACAACAACAATATGCAAGAACATAAAATTGGCTTCTTATTATCTCCACAAATGTGGAATTAAAAATTTTTAGAATTACAACATGCAAAGCCACATGGGCATTCCCTTACAATATTCTGTAGGACAAAGCCTTGAACTATTACCCAGATCTACTACCCAGAATTATTCTAAACTGCCTACGACAATAATACAGCCTTCCTTATATAGGCAATTTTCCACCACCTGGGAAGGTTCTAGAATTTTAGCCAATAAGGCTGACCAAACTTAGAATTATTTTATTTTACATTTTATTACATCATAGTCGGCTCAAGATAACCTTTGAAACCCGAACAGAAATTTTGAAGAAAATTATTTTCTTCCATTTCAGGTGGCCCAAATTCTGAAGACCATAAGTCATCACCAGTTGACCTGATCGGCTATTATAACCCCATTTCAGAAATGCCACAAAGTGCTCTACAAGCTCCACCTATGCAAGCGCCCATCACCCAAATTTTCAACCTCATCCAGGGCCTCTAAAGCCTTCAAAACTAAGTTTAATGTTTCTGTACCCTGCTGCCAATACCGAAAATCTTCAATATCTTCCAATATACACTTGATCTGGCAATGAAACTTTACTGGCAGACTTATATGACCAAAATGAACCTCCAAGAAAGAAATCAGAGCATTCTGAGCACATACAAAAATTACCAAAAATAGTAACTTTCCATAAATAGCAACTCTGCACAAAATAGCCCTTATTGAATATAAAAATAGAAATATTTTTTTTTTTTGGGTGATGCAAGATTGCTCTTACACCCAGGATGCTCCTGCATCAGACACCCAAGGTAATTTGAGAAGTGACCCTGTCATGACTCAGGTGTGGAGAGGAAAACCAAGATGGCTAACCTCCTCCTTTGTCAGCCATGATGAATCTTCAACAGGTCATCCTTTCCACTTGACCAGATATTCTTCATATGTCCTATTCCTTATGCTTCTGCCAATATGACTATCCAGTATATCTTCGATCTCCTTAGTATCTGAACTAGTTGCTGGAATACTCCACTGTGCTGCTATGATCTCATCTTCAACACCTCCTTCATGATACTCTGTCAGATCTGAAATGTTAAACACTGGTGAAATATTTAGCTCAGTAGGTAATTCTACCTCATATGTGTTTCCTGAATCATGTTTCTTCAGTATCCTACATGGTCCAAACTTCTTCATTTTCAGCTTGTTATATGTACCAACTAGAAACTGCACCCTCTGCAAATGAACCATGACTTCATCACCAACCTGAAATTCCTTATACCTCCTTTTGTCATTTATCTTAGCCTTATACTATGCATTCATCTTGGTAATATGCTTCATCACCTCCTCATGGATGTTCTTCAAGTGTTCTGCAAAATCCTCAGCTTCAGCACTACTTATTTCTCCTTTATCTATCTTCCTCAATTTAGATGCATTTCTTGGACTACTTCCATATACAATCTGGAATGGTGATTTACCAGTGCTCCTGTTGACAAAATTATTGTATGCAAATTTTGCCTGTGGTAAAATCAAATCCCATCCTGTTGGCTTATCTCCAACCAAACATCTCAGCAAATTTCCCAAACTCCTATTCACCACCGCTGTCTGTCCATCAGTCTGTGGATGATGTGATGAACTAAACTTCAAATCTGTCTTCAACCTCTTCCACAATGTACGCCAGAAATATCCAACAAACTTAGTGTCCCGATCTGAAACTATGGTCTTTGGCAAACCATGAAGTCTCACTACTTCTTTGAAAAACAATTCTGCTACATGAATAGCTTCATTAGTCTTCTTGCAGGGAATAAAATGTGCAATCTTTAAAAATCTATCAACTACCACAAAAATTGAATCGTGTCCCCGTTGTGTCCTCGGTAAACTCAGAACAAAGTCCATGCTGATATCCTCCCAAGGCTTCTCTGGTACAGGTAATGGCTGATACAACCATGTAGTCTGCTTCACTCCCTTCACCATCTGACATACTCGGCAACTCTGTACAAACTTTTTCACATCTTGCTACAACTGTGGCCAATAATAATTCTCACTAACCAAACCAAGGGTTTTATTATGACCAAAATGTCCAGCCAATCCTCCGCTATGCTTCTCCTTGATGAGATTCTCCCTCATAAAACTTCATGGAATGCACAACTGACTCTCTCTGAATAGCATATCATCCTGGATGATGAAATCCAACCATTTCATCCTGTCTAGAGTAATAGGTTCTGTATAAGCTTTCCAAGCTTCACCAAAATCAGGATCCTCTGGATATAAATTCTTGAGTTCCTTGAACCCAACCACTTCAATCTACATTTCTATCATCAATAGTTGCCTTCTGCTAAGAGCATCTGCAACCCTATTAGACTTTCCACTCCTGTGTTTCAAAACAAATGTATAACTCTGCAAAAACACAACCCATTTCAAATGCCTTTGATTCAATTTTCTTTGACTATTCAAATATTGCAAAGCTTGATGATTAGTATACAAAACAAACTCCTTAGGAAGTAGATAGTGCCTCCACTTTTTCAATGCCTGAACTATAGCATAAAATTCTTGATCATAAATAGAATATTTTCTCTTAGAATCATTTAATTTTTCACTAAAATAAGCAACAAGTTTACCTTCTTGGCTCATAACAGGTCCTATTGCAGTACCACTAGCATCACAATCTACTTGAAACACCTTATTAAAATCTGAAAGTGCTAAAACTAGTTATTCTGTAACTTTTTATTTCAACAATTGAAAACTCTTTTCTGCCCCATTAGTCCACTTAAACTCTTTTCTATCCCCTCTCATTGTTTCAGTCAAGGGTCCACAAATACTGCTAAAATTTCTGATAAACTTTCTGTAAAAGCTAGCTAGACCATGAAAAGATCTTGCCTCAGTAGCACTCCTTGGAGTAGGCCATTCAAGGATAGCCTGTACCTTCTCTGGGTCCATTTTTAGACCTTCTGAGGAAACTACAAATCCCAAATACACTAACTCTTTCTTCACAAAACTACACTTCTTCAAATTAATCAACAATTTCTCATCTCTCAACTTCTCAAACACCATACGAATATGCATCATATATTCCTCCAATGTCTTGCTAAAAATCAAAATATCATCTAGGTAAACAATGACAAACTTACCTAGAAATTCTTTCAGAACCTCGTTCATGAGCCGTATGAAAGTGCTCGATGCATTGGTTAGCCCAAAAGGCATGACTAACCACTCATATAGTCCTTCCTTTATCTTGAAGGTAGTCTTCCATTCATCTCCTTCTTTGATCTGAATCTGATGATATCCACTCTTCAGATCTATCTTTGAGAAATACACAGCTCCACTCAAACAGTCCATAATATCATCCATTCGTGGCAATGGAAACCTGTACTTGATTGTGATCTTGTTTATTGCCCTAGAATCTATACACATCCTCCATTCTCCATTCTTCTTTGGTGCTAATACCACTAGTACAACATAGGGACTCAGACTCTCAGGGATTAATCCTTTCTGTAACAGTTCATGTACTTGTCTTTTCAACTCCTCACTTTCTGCGGGTGTCATTCTGTGTACTGTCTGATTTGGCAAACTCACTCCTAGGATCAAGTCCATCTGATGACTAATCTTCCTGACTGGTGGTAATCCATCAGGCATGTTATCGGATACAATATCCTGAAACTCATTCAACAAATCTGCAACTTCTATAGGAACATCTTCTACTTCCTCTTTACCAGCTTTTGGAATTAAAGCAAAACATACATGCTCATGCCTCATACCATCTAGGAAATTTCTTCCATCAACAAAAGTTATCCTTGCATTACCACATACCTTTTCTTCAATCTCCTTCAATGGTTTTAGCTTATGTCGCACTCCATCCTTTGTCAAGGAATAGGTATTCGCACGACCATCATGTACAGCACATCTGTCAAACTGCCAGGGTCTACCCAACAACATATGACATGCATCCATAGATATGATATCACATAATACCTCATCTTGGTATCCGCCAATCTTGAACTTCACCAGACATTGTTCATTGACCATGACCTTGTGGTCATCCTGTACCCAGGCAATCCGATATGGATGTGGGTGTTTCTATCTCTTGAGCTTCAACTTTGTCACCATCTCTTCTGACACCAAATTGTCAGTGCTTCCACTATCAATAATCACATCACAACATTTACCTTCACACTTGCACCTGGTGCGAAACAAGTTCCTCCTTTGCTCAGGTTCATTCTCACCACTCAACAGGACTCTTCTGTTAATCAACATTTCTTCTCTTTTAGCATCTTCAGAATTTGATGATCTGGCATCTTCATCTACATGTGCAACTCTGGCCTAGCCTTCATTTCTCCTGTCTGTTCTGCCTTGGTGCTGAGGACATTCAAATGCCCTATGACCTTCTTCTCCACAGTGGAAACATGTTCCACGGAAGCCACCTCTTCCAGATCCTTGTCCTCTTCCTCTTCCTCTCTAATCTCTATTATTATGATCCTGGAAGCGGTTGGAATTATTTCCTCACTGATTCTGACTGCTACTAGCCTCATCCTTCTTTTTCGAATCTTCATTTCGGCCACCATATGACCATCCACCAGATCGTCCACCGTGACCTCTTCCATTTTGTCTGCTCTCAAACTTCTTGTTCAGCATTTTCTCTACTTTTAGGGAAAACTGGTATGCCTCTTCAATACTGTTCATTTGAACTAGATTTAGCTCCTCCTGAATGCTTGGCCTTAACCCATTAAGGTATCGGGCAAATTTTTCCTTATCAGCTTCTGCATGGCCTGTTCTGATGAGGAGTCGATAGAACTCCTCTGTATACTCCTGAACAGATCTTCCTGCTTGCTTCAAACTTTGCATTTTCTTTAGTAGGTCAAGCTCATAATCAACAGGAATGAACTGTCACTTCAATTTATCCATCATCTGATCCCATCTTGTGATTTTATCTTTCCCTCTTCTATTTCACTCCAATTGAATTTCTTGCCACCAGATCTTCTCATGACCTTTCAATCTGGCCTTCGTAAATTTGACCCTATCAGGATCTTCAACATCTTCATACTCAAAATATTCCTCACATTCATTGATCCAGTCAATCAATTCCTTTGGGTTAAGATTTCCAAAAAATGTAGGAACCTCAATCTTAGGTCTTTTCCCAATCTTGGAAATCACCCGAAAAAATCTTTCTTCCTCCTGGTTCACAATTTCAGCTTCTCATTCTTGATATTCTTCTTCGGCTTCATCCTCACTTTCATCTCTAACATTAAGATTCATTCCTCTACGAATCTCTTCTTGTAATGCTCGCACTTGTCTTTGTAGCTCTCTAACCTCAGCTGTCACAGCACCAGGTCTTCCGCCACGTTCTCTTCATGGAGGCATTTTTGCAATGCGCACTGAAACCCTAACCACGGTCCTGGTGCAAAACTGCCTGATAGTCGGTGATCTGTTTGCACACTCAAGAACCCCTACTCTGATACCACTTGATGAAGGGTTCTTCCCTTAATACCACAAACACATAACAGACATAGAGAAACAACAACAATAATATGCAAGAATAGAAAATTGGCTTCTTATTGTCTCCACAAATGTGGAATTACAAATTTTCAAAATTACAACATGCAAAGCCACATGGGCATTCCCTTACAATATTTTGTAGGACAAAGCCTCGAACTATTACCCAGATCTACTACCCAGAACTATTCTGAACTGCCTAAGACAATAATACAGCCTTCCTTATATAGACAATTTTCCACCGCCTGGGAAGGTTCCAAAATTTTAGCCAATAAGGCCGACCAAACTTAGAATTATTTTATTTTACATTTTATTACATCATAGTCGGCTCAAGATAACCTTTGAAACCCAAAAATTTTTTTTGAAGAAAATTATTTTCTGCCATTTCAGGTGGCCCAACTTCCGAAGACCATAAGTCATCACCAGTTGACCCGATCGGCTATTATAACCCCATTTCGTAAATGCCACAAAGCACTCTAGAGACTTGACGCAGGCAAGCACCCATCACCCAAATTTTTGACCTCATCTGGGGCCTCTAAAGCCTTCAAAACTGAGTTCAAAGTTTCTGTACCCTGCTGCCAATACCGAAAATCTTTAATATCTTCCAATATACACTTGATCTGGTAATGAAACTTTACTGGCAGACTTATATGACCAAAATGAACCTCCAAGAAAGAAATTAGATCATTCTGAGCATATACAAAAATTACCAAAAATAGTAACTTTCCATAAATAGTAGCTCTGCACAAAATAGCCCTTATTGAATATAAAAATAGAAATATATTTTTTTTTTGGGTGATGCAAGATTTCTCTTACACCCAGGATGCTCCTGCATCACAATCATTAGTGTTCTTGCACAATCCATGATAGATATGTTCCTTCTCTCTAGTATACCATTATGTGGAGGTATTCTAGGTGTAGACATATGTCTCTCGATTCCTCTATCATTGAAAAAAAGATTGAAATCATTTGATATGAATTCTCCACCTCGGTAATATCTCAGGAACTTTAGGCTCCTACCTGTCTCCTTTTCAACCTTAGCTAAATACCACTTAAATAATTGAAATGCATCAGATTTTTCTTTTAAAAAAATTACAGTCATCATTCTTGTGTAATCATCAACAAATAGAATAAAGTATCTAGCACCACAATAGCTTTCTACACCCATAGGTCCACAAAGGTCAATGTGAACCAAATCTAAAGAATTTTCAGAAGTAAAAGTCTTTCTCTTGAAACTAGACTTTGTCATCTTACCCAATTGACATTGTTTGCACATTACATTATCAGGTTTCCTCAATCTTGGTAGTCCTCTTACTTTCTTCTTTTTACTAATATCTACTAGATTGTCAAAGTTAACATGACATAGCCTCTTATGCCATAACCATATATCATCATGTTGTGAAATCAAGCATGTCTCCTCAGATAGGTATAGATAGAAAAAATTACTTCTTGTCTGTTCTCCATTTCCAATCAGTTCACCAGTGGCATCAAATATTTTTGCCTTCATGTGATGAAATTCCACTCAGTAACTAGTGCTATTAAGCTATGCAACACTTAGTAGATTATAGTTAAGACCTTCAACCCAATAAGCATTTTAACAAGTGATTTTATCGGTCAGCTTAATTAATCCTTTACCCTTTACAGGACATGGTGCATCATTACCAAACTTAACACTTCTACCTTTGTAATGATCTAGGGTATCAAACTTACTTTTGTCACCAGTCATGTGGTGTGAGAAACCACTATCAATAATCCATTTGTCATTTTTGTTCACATAGGATACAAGTACAATTTTATCATCTTCATCAAACTCATCTTTCATAGCAACATAGACTACTTCAATTTCAAAATCATCACTATCAGTGTCTGTTTCTTCTGTAGCAATGTAACATGATTTCTTACCTTTATCTTTGTAGTCCTTGTACCTTTGGTAACCTCTATTTTCTCTCTTATCTTTGTGCTTTCCATATCTTTCCTTGTCCTTGTTATCCCTATCAGGACATCTTGTCGCTATATGATGAACTTTGTTACATGAGAAACATATGATATGGATTTTACCTTTATACTTGCCTTTTCCTCTTTCTAATCTTTTGGCCATAAGAGCTTCAAGATCCTCTAGTTCTTCATCAAAAGTGTCACTATCACTTTCACTCTCACTGATGCATCTTTCTTTTTCTTTCTTAGATTTATTTAGAATCATTTGTGACTTGAATGCAGATTCAAAATTAGCAACACTGAAGTTATCATAATTAGAAAGCTCAAAAGCAGTAAGCTTACCAACAAGATTTTCTAGTGTTAGAGCATTTTCAATGTTACATCTAGATTCCAAAATTGCTAAAATTTTGATGGCATAAATAGGATGAAAAGTTCTCAATAATTTTCCAATAGAAGTCTCATCTTCAATAGTTCCAATAGCTCCTCTAATAGAATTTACAAATTCTTTTATCCTACCACAATATTGAGCAACATTCTCACCTTCTTGCATTTTCATTTCATCAAATTTACCTCTCAGGCTTTTAGCTTTTTCCCTTAGTACATTTATGTCTCCACCATAGATGTTTGCAAGAGTGTTCCACATTTTCTTTGCATTTGTACAATCTTTGATGTCTTCAAATTTAGGATAGCTCCAGGCAGATGCAATCTCCAACATTTCTTGGTTGTGCTCTTGTTTAGCTCTCATCTCCTCGATAGTCAAGGGTGCAGTAGGTGTGACATAGTCATGTTCAACATAATACTTCACTAAGTCACCAATACTAGCTAGATGCAATTTCATCAGACTTTTCCATGCAAGGAAGTTCTCCTTATTCAGCATTGGTACCTCCTTATAAATCTTGATCATTTTCTTCAAGTAAATTTAAACTTGTTCTCTATAAGCACCAAAAACTCTGATACCAATTGATAATATGATTTAGAACAATAGAGAGGGGGGTTGAATCAGTTGTTCTCAAGTCTAGATGTATAAATTAAACTTTTAAATTCTTTAACAACTCAAATCTAACAGCCAACATCTACTCAGTCATTATGAAATGTATATTAGAAACATATAATAGTCCAATCCACCATCCAACATTATTTAACTTACAAAACATAGAAATGTTCAAACCAAAACATTCACACAAGTATTGACACCAAGATTTATAGTGGAAACCCAATTTGGGAAAAACCACTTTGTAACATGCTACTGATATTTTCACTCTTCTGAAGTGAGCTTTGTGAAAAGCCAACCCTTTCAAAGGTTTACAAACACACTGCTAGGTGTGACCTAGTTAAAGGATTTCAAGCACCCTGTTAGGAGTGCACCTTGTTAGAGGACTTAAGTAAATTCCATTAGAATGTAACCTTGATTAAAAGATTTATACAATGACTGCTAAGTCAACCTTGATTAAAGGATTTAAACTGATACAGATTAGAAAGTAACAATAGTGTTTGATCTGAAAACATACAACTCACTTTGCAAATAATAGATCCAATTCTTACATATATATGCTAGCTTACTAGCTGAGATCCATTTCCATCTCCATCACTGCTTTGCTTGGAATTTGCTTCAAGCAATCACAACTCCTTCTCCTTTAGCCTTTTTTTCTTATTCAATCAATAACAACAACAACTCTAGCATATTGCTTCAACCTCAAGCTTAGGTTTCCTTAATACCTCTTTGATAGGTAGATCCATCCTTTTCCACTTAATCTCCTTCGTAGATCTTAGGGTTATGTCAGATTCATCAAATCCTTTAAACATTATGTTCTTCATCCATCCTTCTAGAAATATCTCTAATCTCCTTATGGAATCACAATAAAATGGTTTACTATGCATTAAATGCTCCATACATTCAATAAATAAATTCAACATGATTTACATAATCTAATAATTCAAACATGTTGGCTAGGAATTTGAATTCTTCCTCAAATGTAAATTACTGATGCTCGGTCAATACTTCATTCAACTACTCAGTCATCACTACGTAGCTTGATCATCACTCAAAACTATTTCCCTCAGCTAATGTTGTCTTCGTTGGTAATAAAGTGATGTACAGTCAATAATAAATTTACTCGGCATATACTGGCTCGGTCGACACTAACATGACTTGGCTTAAACTAGATTTGTTCACTTCTACTCAGTTAAGCCCACTTGTTTAGTCTTTCTTCTTACTTAGATAAACAATACATTATCTTATCATTGTGCCACATAATCAAGTATGCATTGAGGTATCAAGGTAACTCAACCTTTCCTTAGGTTCTATTGTTATCACCCTTTCCCTAATCTTTCTCAACAATCAAATAGATATAGTACTTTCTTAGATAGCAAGAGTCTTACTAGTTAAGGTTTGACATCAATGACAATACAACAATTGCTTCAATTTTAGTTTCCAACACATCAATCTCTCCCTTTGGCATTGATGGCAACACAAACAATATGAAATATGCCATATGATACCAAACATTTATTCTACAAATATATATAGATAAATGTTGTAGCTCAGTAAGCTCTACCTAGCTTCATATTTAATATATTTAATCACTACAACAACATTTCATGCAAACTCTCCCTATGGAATTGATCTTCATTAGTTCTCTGACTTTTTCTCCCTAAAGTTGATAGATGTTTCATTGAAATCTCTTTCCCAATATTTCCACTATTTCATAAAAAATCTCCATAGTAAATTTTAGGGGCTAATATTCACCAATTGGCTAATTTTGGAAATTTGAGAATTTAAATTTGGCTAATATTTCAAGATTTAAGGCAACCTAAATTTCCACATTTTAATAAAATTTTGAGTTAGAAATATTTAAATTCCAACATAATTTATTTTATAAAAAATGTGAACTCAAAAATTTGCCACAATATTTGATATATGATTAAATTTGATTCACCAAGATTTAGTAAGTTATTATAAAAATTTAAATTAATTCTTCAATAATAGGGTATATGCACAAAGATGGGGGACCAAAAAGATGCCACTTTCCTTTTTGTCACCCAAACAACCATAGTGCATATGCACTAAAGCACATGGACCCTATAGGGTGCACATGCTATGGCTTGGGGTGCCCAAGCTTTAGGTTTGGGAAATTCAAAACATAGCCCATGTGCCCTATAGGGTGCAAGCGCTATGCAAAAAGATAAAATGGTTGCACCCTATGCAAAAACTAGAAAAGCATAACATGCATAGTCTTGCATAGTGCTAGTGTGCTATAGCATGTGAGCCCTTTGTGAAAAACAAAAAAGTGATGTGTGTGTGTGTGTGTGTGTGTGAGAGAGAGAGAGAGAGAGAGAGAGAGAGAGCCTCTCTCTCCCCCTTCTCTGTCTCACCTTCTCACCCTCTAGGGCTAGAGGGTGAGAAGGTGAGATAGAGAAGGGGGAGAGAGAGGCTCTCTCTCTCTCTCTCAATCTTTCTCTTAGTCAAGCATTTTTTGAATGCTACATAGTGCATGCAGACTATTCAAGTCATAAAGTTGAATAGTGCATGCATGATATAGCACGTGCATGCTATTCAAGTCATAAATTTGAATAGCACTAGTGCACTATAACGCTAATGCACTTTAGCACGAGTGCACTATAATGCCAATGAACTTTAGCATGAGCTTACTTTGTAATGCATTGGAATGCACCAAGCCTAATGCCTAGATTGGCTTTGGAGATCCTACAAAAAGGCTTGGAGGATTCAAATAAACCCGAGATGTGTTTTTCGACAGACATACAAAAAATCCACATCTTTTCTTGTGTGCTCCTCGTTAGGTTTACTTGTGGTTTAATAACATCAAAATCAGACAATGTGATATTGTATATCTCTCTGTTATCTATCTAACCATTTTTTTTCTTTTTGAATTCTAATTATGTTAAGCTTTTCATCTCTAATTTCTTATGTATGTATGTCCGATTTTTTTCAAAAATAAACATGTAGTATTTCAAGCATAGATTTTTCTTTTTTCATCAAATTTTGTAACAAGTTACTTTTTGACAAACCAGAATCCATTCTACAAACTTAAAAACAAAAAAAAAAATTGATTTTCAATTAGTTTTCAATGATTTCTAGGGGGAGCACACAAAAATTTCATGTTTTCAGGATGTGTGCACTTCGGAAATTCATAAAAAATTATACATTCATCAAAAAATTAGCAGAAAAATATGGGATAAACTATGTGGTGTTAGGTAATGTCTCACTGGAGTGATTAAAAAATTTAAAAAAAAAATTTAATATTTTAGGGGGAGCACACGAGATGTTATGTTATGTTTTTCAACAAAAAATAGGACCACTTTTTGTGCTCCCCCTTTTTTAGGGCCTTAATCTGCACCAATTTTTTAAAAACTTAGTAGTTTAGAAACTAGATTCAGAGTATTACAAATCATGTTCTTGTCACATCTTAAAATTTTGAGTCTAACTATCTTCAATTTCTCGTTTAAGTTCAGAGTTTGCTGATTTCATAAAAAAAAGTGGCATCTTATACCCCCTTTTTGGTCCCCCATCTTTGTTCACTTACCCAATATATCATAATTATTAGTTACTATAGGGATCTATCACCAACGTTTAGTTTTCATTACTAAATTAAAGTATAATCTACTGACCCTCATTATATTCTATTAGGTAAAAATGTTACTATTTGGTTTGTAATACTTACGGGAGCTAATATTTCTTTCAGATTGTTGATCTCAATATAAATCAATGGTCTTGAAGAAATTTTGGGTTCCATTAGTATTTAAAAATATTAATACATTTGTTTCACACAATACAATGAGGTTATTAGATTATATTTTAAATAAATGGGAACAAGTAATTGTTGCAGTGTCTATTCCTTAAACCCATCAAAGATTTCCACTTTAAGCCTTAAAATTTTCTATAAGAATTCTATTTTTTTAAATAGAAGTATTCACCATGGTGATTAATTAATTTATTTTCATTTTTTGAGATTCACCAATATTTTCTACAAAAAAATTTGTTATTGAAAAATAATTGCTAATAAGAATCATTTATTTTTCAAAAAAATTGAGAGATTCTCCGAAAGAAATTAATTTTTTTTCAAGAAAATGAAAGATTCGCCAAGATTTATACCTTTTTTAAGAGAGGTGTTTCTTAAATATTACTCTTCAAATGTCTCTCCCTTTTAGAACAATGCCAAAAGAAAATAAAAATCTCTTCACCAACCAAGTAGTTCTCTATCGTTAGGTCCAGATCAAGTACCTTCATGTACTGATATACAATTCTTGTCCATCTTCTAAAATATTTCACAACCTTAGAAATCCTAAAGTGTGAGTTACATGAATCAACATGAATGATTTTATGACAAAGCATAGGTTGATGCAACCTCTTGATCACCTTAGTGACCAATAGACAAGGGATGAACCCCTAGTCTAGTCCTCAAGTACTCAAAAGTGTCCTTTGGTAAGGGCTTGGTAAATATATCAGCAAGTTGTTCTTTAGACTTCACAAACTCCAGTTTCACTTTCTTTTCTTGTATTTGTTCCCTCAAATAGTGATACTTAATAGATATGTTCTTTGTTTTTTAATGCATCACCAAATTCTTGGAAATGTTTATAGCACTTTTTTTGTCACAATATATAATCATTGGATCAGTGATCACCTCATTCATTCATTCCAATAATTATTTTATCGATGCAATATTTCAACAATTACCAATAGCAGAAACATACTCTACTTTAGTAGTAGACTAAGAAATACATGCTTGTTTCTTACCTATCCATGTTACAAGTATTTCACCCAAAAATAATGCTCCACCAGTTGTACTCTTTCATTCATCAATGTTTCCAACCCAATCTACATCAGTGTAAACACATAGTTCAAAATTACCTTCTTTTTTTTACCCTAAACCATAATATTCAATTTTCTTTAAATATCTCAGAATCCTTTTAACAACAGTTATATGTGATTCCTTAAGATTAGCAGAAAATATTGCTACAATCCCAACTGCATGTGCTATATTAGGCCTACTTTGTACCACATACAATAGTTTTCCAATCATTCATCTATACAGTGTCTGTTTTTCCTCATTTGATTCATTATCTTTTGTCAACTTACATCCTATGACCATCGGTGTACCTACCATTTTTTATTCTTCCATGCCAAAAGTCTTTAACACTTTCTTGATGTATTTTGATTGTGTTATGAAAATCCCATCATTTTGTTGTATAATCTACAAACCTAGAAAGAATTTAATCTCTCCAAAATTGACATTTCAAAATCTTTTCTCATTTCATCAGCAAAAGATTTGCAAATAATATCATGTCCTTCAAATATTATATTATCAACTAAAATTTTGGCAATCAAAATATTATTATCATTTTCTCCTTTCATGTACAAATTCCTATTGTCACTTTTCCTGACAAATACAATACTATTAAGATAAGCATGTAATATTTCATACCATGCTATCAGTGCTTGTTTTAGTCCATACAATACTTTGTGGAGTCTACATACCATGTTCTTCTTATTTGGATCAACAATACCTTCATGTTGTTCTATGTAGACCTCTTCCTCAAGAATTCTATTGAGTAATGTTGATTTCACATGCATTTGATATACTTTGAATCCTTTATGTGTACCATATGCAAGTAATATTTGGACTCCTTCAAGTATTTCTACTAGTGCAAAAGTTTCACCATAGTCAATACCTTCTTCTTGTGCATATCCCTTGCATAAAGGTCTTTCTTTGTTTCTAATTACTTCACCATTCTCATTCAACTTGTTTTTAAAAATCCATTTAGTACCAATTACATTTTTATCACTCGGTCTTGGTACCAATGTCCATGTTTTTTTTTTCTCTATTTGTTCAATTTCTTCATTTGTTTCCTTAATCCATTCATCATTCTCAAGTGCATCTCTAACATTCTTAGGCTCAAATTCACAAACTAAGCATGTGTTCTATCTTAAATTAATTTTTTTCATCATGCCAACTTGCTTGTCTCCAATAATTTGGTTCTATGGATGGTGTCTTCTAAAAAATATCATTAGTACTTGCTCTCTTCTTTGCTCACCATTCATTTTAGGCTCATTTTCTTCCTTGGTAGCTTCTTCCTAGTTCTCAGTTTGCATTTTCTAATTCTTGGTATCATTTTCCTATCGCTTGGTAGATGCAGCCTATGACTTGGGTAGATTTTTTGGATGCTCAATATATTTAAAACTACCATAATCTTTCGGTTCCTTCTTTCTTCATCATTCTTCTCATAAAAATCATCAAATTTCACATTAGCACTTTCAATCATTTTTTTAGTTGCCTTGTTCAAACATTTGTATGATTTTCTCTTAGTAGAATATGCTAAAAATATTCTTTCATCATGTTTAGAATCAAATTTTCCATTTCTATCATCTTTCAAAATGTAACATTTTCTTCCAAAAATTCTAAAATAGCTTACATTCGGTGTGTAGCCAAACCATAGCTCATAAGGTGTCTTATTTGTATATTTCTTCAGTTGAACTCAATTCAATGTGTATAAAAACAATGCTAACATCTTCTCTCCAGTACATTTGTGCAACATCTTTCTCAATCATCATTATTCTGGAACAATCAACTATGAATCAATTCCTTCTTTCTGTAATACCATTTTGATGTCATGTCCTCTATGTAGAACCCTATCTTTTAATTCCTTGCTCATTACAAAAATTAGTGAGTTTATTAGAAATAAATGCACCTCCTCTATGAGATCTTAGGAATTTTAAATCTTTCCCAGTTTCCTTTTCAACTTTAGCTTTACACCGCTTAAACAATTTGAAAGCTTCAGATTTCTCTTTCAAAAACATAACTGTCATCATCCTAGATTAGTGATCAAAAAATAAAATGAAATATTTGTCACCATAATAACTCTAATTTATCATAGGACCACATAAGTTGGTATGTACCAACTCCAAAATACCTTTAGAAGAATAGTCTTTTCTTTTAAAACTAGATTTAATCATTTTCCCCTTCTGACATTAATTGTACATGACATGGTCAGATTCAGTTAGACTTGGTAAACCTCTAGCTCTTCTCTTCTTACTGATCTTAACCATGTTATCAAAATTTACATGACACATTCTCGTATGCCATAACAACACATCTAAATTTCTAGCCAACAAACAAGAAGTTTCAACATTGTTAAGATAGAATAGATTACCTTTAGATTGTTCACCAGTGCCGACCAACTTTCTAGTTTCATCATAAATAATTAATTATGATTTTTCTTCTATAAATCTTCCTAAATATAAAAACTCTTGTGTCTGACCACCTTAACTTAGTCTAAACTTCATCAAATTGAAATAATTATTTCTTATTATTGTATTAGGTGAAGCATAGAATGTGATGAATATTTCAAATTTCAAAAATGTTATATTGTTTGAAAGTTATAGTTGTTTTTCAAAGAGTCTATCAATCAGGACTTATTTTTCACATCACCACTTTTTGGCATACCATGATCCTACACATACCCAATTGCTGATTGCATGAATAAGAACAAACTCATTGCACACATCTCTAAAAATATTCAGGAAGCGGGATCTCTAGTGGTAGTAGTAAGAAAATCAGTGGAAGAACCCTCTCAAGACATAAACATGTGCAATAATGTTTATCAAGGATAGTTAGATAAAATTTAGAAGGCATAAAAAGAAATGGCAAAGTTAAGGGCTAGACAAACTCAGCTAAGACATGAACTAGCACCTTCACTTGATGTGCTAAATTAGAACATCAAGCAGATAGAAGCCACTATTGTAACATATGATCAAGGTCCCTGCAAAGAATTAGAAAAGATGGAGAAGCTAACATATGTATTATGCACCCATCTTCAGACAATTGATGCACTCAACATTTTTTGGTAGCAAGAGATCAAAAACCTTCAAATTGTATACCCTGATGTACTTGCTATGTAAGTACTTAAAGAACTCATTTTTTGACACCTTTTTTATTAATGTCAAAAGGGGAGTAGAATATATGGAATAAGGGAGATAGAATAGTATATGATATATAGGAAAGGATAATTTTATATGATAGCCTATATTATCAGAAATTATTATCAGAATGTTGAATATAGGTGATATATCCATGTCCTCCAAATTACTATCCTCCAAATTCCTTTTAATGTGTATACATCTTCACTAAGAGGAAACCTTTTAATATTATCATAAATGATGTCATGAAATTCAGCTAGCAAAGATTCAATCTAAGGTGCATGTTCTAACTCATCTTGTTTCTTAGTTTTCCTTGGAATTAAGGAAAAGCAAACATTCTATTCTTTCAATTCTCTTGTAAATGTTTTACCATCAACCAAGCATACTCTGACTGTAGTACAGTGACCTTCATCAAACTTTTCTATCAAAGGAAATAATACTTGTTTCTTCCCATCTATCCAAATAGTATGTTGATTCAATCTACCATCATGAAAATATTTCCTATCATACTCCCAAGGTCTACCAAAAAGAATATGACAACAATCCATAGGAACAATTTCACATAGGACTTCATTGTGATAATTCCCAATTTTGAATTTAACAAGGCATTGTTTACTTACAAGTAGTTTATGCTCCTTCTAGATCCAAGCAATATGGTATGGCTTAGGATGTTTAAATCTCCACAACTCTGATTTGTTAACCAACTCTTCAGATGCCAAATTATCAGAACTTCAACTATCAATGATTACCTTGCAACATTTGTTAGTGATCTTACATCTGGTTCTAAAAATTTTTTTCCCCAGAATAGGTTCCTCATCGGCTTCTTTATTACACAAGATTTTTCTTAGCATCAATTTCTCACTATGTTCAGGTTCATTAGACAATTCCTCAACTTCTTCACAAGGAAAATTCTTTCTGCTATTTCCTCTTGTTTTCTTTCTAGAGTTAGTACATTCAAAAGCTCTATGTCCTTCTTCACCACATTTTTATCAAGTACCTTTAAACCAAGATTTCTTATCTCTTTTTCCATTATTATTATTCCTAAAATAACTAGTATAGCTACCCCTAGAGTAGTTACCTCTTTTACTAGTAGGGTCAACCTTCCATCCGTTATCTTGTATCACATTGTCAAATCTGCTACTTTCTCCATAAGATCTACCTCTACTTCTCTAAAATCTACCACCTCTTCCTCTCTGTCTTTGATCATGTCTTTTTGTCAACCTTTCTTCTTCCTTTAAAGAAAATTGGTATGCTTCTTCCACACTTTCCATCTTACCATAACTAATCTCATTTTGAATAGATTCCCTTAGGCCATTTAGATATCTAACCACTTTCACAACTTCATCATCTACATGTCCACATCTAATATCCAACTTGTAAAATTCCTTAGTATATTCTTTCACACTCATTTCCCTTTGTCTCAAATTCTACAATTTTCTCATCAGACTCACTTGGTACTTAGCTAGAAGAAATTTCCTCTTCATCTTTCCAAGCATTTTCATCCATGTCTTGATCTTTTCTTTTCCTCTCTTCTATCTCTCAGTTTTCAAATGATCCCACCAAAGAGATGCATGACCTTTCAACTTTGTGACTACAATTTTATCCTTCTTATTATTAGGAGTACCTTCATACTCAAATTATTTTTCCATCTTAGAGATCCAATCCAAAAGTGCATCGGTCTCAAGTCTACCATCATAGCAAGAAAATTCAACAACAGGTCTGGAGTTAGCCTTAGACAAAAGTCTCAAGAGTCTTTTGTTGGAAAAATGGTTAGCACACCCCTTGGGATTCATGACATGGCTTAACTATCTCCTGTGTCTTCTATAAGTCTAGTAGTTGTATAAGGCATTAACAAGTCAATCTTTTGGTGCAACAAAAACCACTACTTGTAACAAGTGGTATCAGAGCTTGTTCATAGGTTCAAATCCCATTGGGTAATACCGAGGGGGAGATTATTGGAAAAATGGTCAGTGCTCCCCTCAGGATTCATGACATGGCTTAACCACCTCCTATGTCTTCTATAAGTCTAGTGGTTGTATCAGGCATTAACATGTCAATCTTTTGGTGCAATGACAACCACTACTTGTAACATCTTTCCCCATCTTGTTCAACTTCAAGTTCGGGATTAGGTGGTTCTTCTTCTTCATCAAGAACATCCTCAAGATGTGCACCTCTTCTCTAGGTTGTCTCTATAGCTTCAATCCTAGTTGCAATTGGCATCAACATATCCATGATAGCATTATCATTTTCTCTACAATGATTCATCTTGATAATTAGGTTCCAGCAAGATCGTAACCTTATGCAACTTATAGGTCAGATCTTAGATCTTCCACCCTAAAACCAATCCAACAAGGTTCTCCACAATCGATTCCACAAGAAATAACTTTCTCTGATACCACTTGATGTAAGGGCAAGGAAGGTGAAGGAAGAATTAGGTTCAATTAAGACTACTTAGACCCACAAACATGCCTTGTGAAGAGTTACACATGGAAGAAATATGAAAACCACATGGAAGAAGTAAGAACACAATGGATATGAGACAAGAAACTAGCAACAACACTAGTTGAATTATTATATAATAAACAACATGTCAGGCTATGAGGCCTTCCGAGTTTTCACCTTATACAATGACATTATGTAATCAAAATCATAGCTCACATATTAGTTCATGCACTCTTGCTACTATCAACAAGAAACACTCAGTATCCTTCTACCTACCTATTTTTTACTTGACATCAACCCAAGATCCAAATATATAGCCAATAAAGCAATAAGTCTTCCAGTCAGGCATTTAATTACAATATAGGTCTACACTTAGGAGGAGAAACCAAAACTAAAGAAAGAAAGAACAAAACATGATGCACCTTGGCATTTAGGTCAACACATGATCCAAGAACTGTTGGAAATATTCAGGGATTAACCGAGTTACTGAGAGGGGAGGGGTGAATCAGTAACTTCAATTTTTCTTACAATTACAGATGTATTAACATAAAGTTCACTTTTTCCTTATGCATATAGAAAGCATGAAACTTAGAAGCATTCAAAATAATGACACATAGATTTGGTTACCCAGAAACCTTCCAAAAAGAAAGTAAAACTGGGGTGGGGATGAAACCCACAAAGCTTTAGTACTGCAGAATAAAGTTGGCCGGTTAAGGCTTACAATTTGATCACTTCTGGTGATCTACCCTGTTAGGAGCAATAAGGATTGCTAAATCCACCTTGTTAAAGGATTTACAAACATAAAATGAAGTATGCACTCGGTAAAGAGATTTTACAACAGACTGTTAAGTCTACCTGGTTAAAGGATTTTAGTACTGATTCACCTGTTAGGATGAAACAGTAGATCTCTTGCTTTGCAACTGGATTGCTGATTGAGATTCACTGAATGTACTGATCACCTTCTATGATGAATTTGTCTTTGTTGTTCCCTATACTGTTGTAGCCCTTTGTAATTCACTTATCTCTGCTTTTTCTTTTTATTCACATTCATACTCATAATTACATCTTGACATCTTTACAACATTGTTTATATACAAGTCTAAACAATTAATTACAATTACAAAGTCAGCTTGACAAATAAACATAAGTGCCACTAAGTCGGCCCAAGTATGTTTACACGGTTCCTGCAAACTAACTCGGTGACTTTCTGATACTTGGCGTCCACTGCATTACTCGGCATCGTCATGCACTCGGTAGAAGTGAAGGCATGGTTCATACTAACCACTCGGTAGGTTTTGAACTCAGTAAATACTGGTGACTCGGTAGACACAATGTTACTCGGTTTATACTATCCTGCTTGGTTTGCACTGTTCTGCTCGGTTTCCACTGTTCTGCTTGGTTTGCACTGTTCTGCTCGGTTTGCACTATTCTGCTCGGTTTGCATTGTTCTGCTCGGTTTGCACTCTTCTGCTCAGTTTGCACTGTTCTGCTCGGTTTGCACTCAGAATGCAAATAAGTGTTGTCACTAGTGGCAATTCTTCTTAATGCCAACAATCTCCCCCTTTGGCATTAGTGACAAAAACATTTATTGCTCAAAACTTATATACACTTATTGATTTTTTTTTTTTTAATTTATCTTTGTCATAGAGCATTATACATTATCTCCCCCTTTCAATGTGCTAACTTTTTCTATATACAAATCTCCTTCTATACATATCTCCTTCTATACATATCTCCCCCTTTTTGACGATAATGCCAAAGGTGTATATACAAGTGATTTACAAAGAGAATCCAAAATTTGATAGAAAGTCAGAATGTACCTTCATGATTAGTGCCAGGGTTCTGTCCCAATTTTCTTGCAGAATCTTGCATGTTTGGATTGCAATTTGGACTTCTGCAGAGAGTTCAATCATGTGATCTACTATAGAGAACTGATTATCATGAATCAATGTTTTGGAATGTTCAATGTGCTTATACATTGTATTCATGATGGGAAGGATCATATTCTGGATGTCTAGCAATGTGGACCGGATCCTTGTGTCTTCTTTTAGTAGATCTGACTGCATATTTGATAGGTATGAGACTTTCATGTGATGAGCAGAGCTTGAACTTGGTTCAAGTTACAGCTTCTTCATATCCTCATCCATTTTATTCATTTTATCCTTAACATCCTTTGTGAACTCGGCAATATTGCATAGTCTGGCCAAAAGAGAGGTGATATTTGAATAGGTAGATTCAATATTTGACGAATCTGAAGACAATTCCACTTGATTAATAGCTATGTGCTGAGCAATGTGCTCAAGCACTTTATTGTTGAATCTTTTCTTGGCTCTTTCAACTAACTTTTCTGTCCTAGATGAATCCTCATTGTATTTATTTACTGCTTCAGCTAATTGTAGCAAAACATGTTGAGAGGAGTCTACTTTAATACCTAATGCATCAGACAAAATGTCTTTAGCATCCTTAATGATTTGATATTCCTTGTCTCTCTCCTCTTTAAGCTTCTTTTGCTGTGCTTTCCTTTGGAGGATTTCACTATATTTTGCATTTGGTCCGCTGATAGATTTGCAAAATCTAATGTTGGAATCTCTATTTCTTCATCTAGGTCTATATCCTCTACTATATTCTTACCCAAAAATTTTATACTCGGTAGAGCCTTAGACTTATCTGTACTTAATGCCTTAGTAGTAGTGACAATAGACATAGTTGGACTGGCTATAGGGACTGGCACACTGTCTACTGGAGAACTTAAAGTATTTACACTTATAGAATCAAAAATTGGAATACTTACTGCTGGAAAACTTGATGAAATGGGAGACTGCAACTCGATAGAAGAAATGGTGGTTGCTTCTATTGTTGCTATAGGTGATTGGACAAAAGTTGAAGTTGTCACAACCATTCTTGAAGGTGTCTCCGGGCTAGATGTAGAAACTTTTGCTGGAGAGGTAGGAAGGGATGCAATGACTTCTGTTGCTATCCTCACAGTATCATCTACCTCAGTGGCTTCTTCTTGTTCATCACTGTCATCTTCAATATCTTTTATTATTACTGTTTCAATACTCAGTTGGTGAAGATGGTATATGTTCTTCCATGTAGCATTTGCAGCCTTCACAATCGATTCAATATTGTTGATCAGAATCAAACAAGTATTGAACCTTAGTGTCATCTTATTTTCATTTTCTTTTAATGCCTTCTTTACTTCATCATTTTTCAAGCTCGGCATTAACTGTCTCAGGGTTTGATCAAATATGTCTATCACAGTTTGCTTTGCATTGCTCCACCTCATTTTTATTGAATTTAATAAGACTGCTGGAACCTGTGGGGCTATTTCATTAGGAGAGTATTTCCACTGTCCCATCTTTTCAATAACAGCATCTTCTATTTCCTTCTATTCTGTTTCCGATCTGGTTTCATATTTAAAAGATTTTATGTTACTTACTCCAGATCCTGATCCGTCTCTAAAAAGTTTGATCCTCTCTTGAAAGTTTAGAGGAGGCCTTTTGAATATTATATCTTTGTCTTCCTTATCTTTATCTGCCTTACCTCTTGCACTTCTCCTTGTAAATACAGCAGTGGGAGGCTTAGGTGCCTTAGTGATAAAAACCTTTCCTTTCTTCTTTGCAGGTTCTGGTTCCTTTGTTTTCTCATCCTTTTCCTTTTCTTCTTCATCGATATCTTCTTTGTCCTCGGTTAGCATTTTCATTTTGCCTATCCTCTTCTTTCCTTTGTTTACCGCCTGTGGAAGTTTTATGCTTAATTCAATTCTTACCTTTGCTTCATCATATGTTCCAAAATATGGAGCTTTGGGATTAACAGGTTGATTAAGAAGGGCTTCAATGATATTCTTGGTTTCATCAATATTTACCTCATAAGGAAGAGGTTTTACATATACAATCCTCGATTTAGCTGCTTGAATATATACATTGTCACAGTCTACCATGAAACAAATGTCATCCTTGTAATCCTCCACCAACTTCTGTGGAATCCAGAATCTATCATTCATCTTCTCTTTGAAGGACTCAAAATAACTGTCCATTATACTTTCAAAATTTTCACCCATTTCTGAGATGTATTCATTTATTTCATAAAGTGCTGGCACATCTTTTCTCCATACAACTTTTCCTTTGGAAGGGAAGAACTTTTTAACATAGAAGAATAAATAGACTAGTAGGGATCCAAACTTACATGGATTGTTTTTGGAAGTTTGAATGCTTTCCATGTTCTTGTTAAACTGTTTTAACAATAAATCTGCAAGGTCAAATGATAATTTGTTCTTGACCACTTTGTATGCTAGGTCAATAGCTTCACAAGAGACACTATTTTGTTGACTTGAACTGTATATCTTATGGGCAATAATGTGTGTACCAAACTTTAGTTCAGCGTCAGTAATGCTGCTAACTTTCATGCCTCTACCATCCCATTCGGCTAGGGTTTTCTTTTCCAGTTCTGACCGACCTAGGGTTTTGGTAGTTTTTGCTTTGTTCAACATGGGAAGACCGGTGATTTGATGAATCATCTTCTTGGTGATCTCTATGGGTTGCTCAAGCCAAATCTTGCCATCATGTATACGGCTGAGAATGTATCTAACCCATTTATCTTGAAATTTTTGAGGCAAATATGCAATGTGAACTAATCCCTTATCTTCCAGATGTTTGTGCTCGGGTTTCAGAATACCATCCACACACAGTTCTTCATGCACAGTATCTAGTTCTACATTTCCCATTTCATGAATTGTACAGTTGAAATGATTTTGAATATCATTAATAAGTAGTACCTTAGGAGGAATCTAAGATTGAGCTCCGTTCGGGTCTAGGGCTGCTGCAATTGCGGGCACGATCTTGAAATCTAGTGTTTTCCATTCCCCTTGGACTAACATATCAGATCCTTTCTTCACTGAGGTGCTGGATGATGCCATGGTAGCTCACAGAAAATTCTTTTCACAAAAGGTATTTGAGTCACTGGATTGCTCTTGAAGTTTTCTGCTCTCAAAGTGCTAAAATTCACGATGAGAAATGAGTTCAATTTCTTGCCTTTTGTTTACAACTCTGTCATTAATGCTCAGTACAAATTAGGGTATGAATTCCGACAGACTATCACCCACTAAGAATTAATTGCTCTGTGAAGACTTCGCAACTCAGTGAATTTGGGAATTCATATTGCTCCGACCTTGCTCGGTAAAGACTAATACCGACCTTGTTCGATAAAAATTGGTACCGACCTCCCTGTGATCTTGCTGCATCTTGTATGCTAATTTAGATCTTTCTTTTAATTCAGTTCTGGAACTGCTTGGAGTTTGTCTAGGAGAATACAGTTCTAGTGCTTTCTTGGAAATTTAGTTTGAGTCGGTAGACCCACCCATTCCATCACTTGGACTGGTTTGCTCGGTAGATTTAGGAATCCACTTTTGTCTCACCTATTTCCTGACCTTAGTTGCTTCATTCTTCTTTCCATCTTCAACTTCACTAGCATTCATGCAGTTTCTGGCTATGTGACTGAGTTTAGTGCATTTGAAGCATCTTACGGTAGTATCTCTTTTCCTTAGATGATGTTTTATGCAGTTCATGCCAATGTGTCCATATTCTCCATAGTAATGACATCTACACCAGGTGTTGTAGTCCCATCCAAACATTGCTTTCATAATTTATTCTGCTGGATTGAATGTCTTGGATCTGCACTCGGATGCTTTGTGACCTTGTTTGTTGCACTTGTGACAATTACCTCTCAATCTTGGTTTTTTTCTGCATTCATTTGCTTTGTGACCATGTTGATTGCAGTTGTAACATTTTCCATTGAATTCTGCTTTTTCATTGTTCCAACATTTATTTGAAGTATGTCCTATTTTACCACAATGATTACAAGTAGGTTTTTGATTTCTTTGAGTACCTTTCTTAGAAGATTCACCTTTTCCTTTGTATCCAAGTCCTGCTTTTCCTTTCTGCATGTGCAGATTTCGCTTATACAGTTGATTCAAGTCTTCTTGGCTTTTCAACATTCCTTCATTGATTTGTTTTTCGGCATTTAGCTCATCCACCAATCTTAGATTGATTTCCTTTTCAGATCTTAGTTTTTCTCTTGTGTTTTCTATTTCTGATCTTAGATTCAGAATTTCCTCATTTGTATGGGAGATCTGATCAATTAGGTTTTCTAGCTGAAGGGTTTTATTTTGAACTTCATTGTTCCTACCATCTAATTCATCTTTCAACTTGTTTCTTTGTTCTAAGATCTCACAAAATCTTGTTGAGTGTAGCTCTTGTTCTCTTTTTAATTTTCTCACTTCTTCCTGCAGAGACCCATTCTTTTCTAGGAGTTCTTTGATAGCATTGTTTGCTTCATCTGAGCTATTTGAGGGAAAAAGATCTTCAACCTTTTCTTCAATGTAATTCTGATCATTCATCTGAATTGCAAGTTGCTTCCTTCTTCTTAGGGATTGGGAAAGATGTTCTTTGGCTTCCTTGAGTTTAGCTATGGCCATTTCCAGATCTAGCTTTTCATTTTCAATCACCTTGTTCAGTTTGAATACCTCCATTTTCCTGGATCTTTGCTCAAGCTAGTTAAGCTTTATCTTGAGAACCAACAATGCTCTGATACCAATTGTTGGAAATATTCAGGGACTAACCGAGTTACTGAGAGGGGAGGGGTGAATCAGTAACTTCAAATTTTCTTACAATTATAGATGTATTAACATAAAGTTCACTTTTTCCTTATGCATATAGAAAGCATGAAACTTAGAAGCATTCAAAACAATGACACATAGATTTGGTTACCCAGAAACCTTCCAAAAAGAAAGTAAAACTGGGGTGGGGATGAAACCCACAAAGCTTTAGTACTACAGAATAAAGTTGGCTGGTTAAGGCTTACAATTTGATCACTTCTGGTGATCTACCCTATTAGGAGCAATAAGGATTGCTAAATCCACCTTGTTAAAGGATTTACAAACATACAATGAAGTATGCACTCGGTAAAGAGATTTTACAACAGACTGTTAAGTCTACCTGGTTAAAGGATTTTAGTACTAATTCACCTATTAGGATGAAATAGTAGATCTCTTGCTTTGTAACTAGATTGTTGATTGAGATTCGCTGAATGTACTGATCACCTTCTGTGATGAATTTTTCTTTGTTGTTCCCTATACTGTTGTAGCCCTTTGTAATTTGCTTATCTCTTATTTTTCTTTTTATTCACATTCATACTCATAATTACATCTTGACATCTTTACAACATTGTTTATATACAAGTCTAAACAATTAATTACAATTACAAAGTCGGCTTGACAAATAAACATAAGTGCCACTAAGTCGGCCCAAGTATGGTTACATGATTCCTACAAACTAACTCGGTGACTTTCTGATACTCGGCGTCCACTGCATTACTCAGCATCATCATGCACTCGGTAGAAGTGAAGGTACGGTTCATACTAACCACTCGGTAGGTTTTGAACTCGGTAAATACTGGTGACTCGGTAGACACAATGTTACTCGGTTTATACTGTCCTGCTCGGTTTGCACTGTTCTGCTCAGTTTGCACTATTCTTCTCGGTTTGCACTGTTCTTCTCAGTTTGCACTATTCTACTTGGTTTGCACTGTTCTGCTTAGTTTGCACTGTTCTGCTTGATTTGCACTGTTCTGCTCGGTTTGCACTGTTCTACTCAGTTTGCACTGTTCTACTCGGTTTGCACTCAGAATGCAAATAAGTGTTGTCACTAGTGGCAATTCTGCTTAATGGCAACAAGAACTAATCCCCAACCATGCAAGCTCCAATTCTCCCATGTGTAACTGTGCAAGGGAAGATACCACACATTTCATGAGTGAAATTGGCAAAAAATTGATGCTTAGGGAAAATTCTGATAACTCCCAAGTCCAAATGAATTAGGATGTGCACCCTTAGGAGAGTGCTCTAGATTAGGTCTACATTACTACATTAACTTGGCAAGGTAGGAAACCAACCACAACATTGGTGCTAAAAAAAGCAATAGGTGGGAACAAGAAACAAGAAATATTTTTGGTGATGTAAGATTGCTCAAGACCCAAGATGTTCCTACATCATATCCAATACTGGTTTTCCCTTTGGGGTTTTTCTAGAGATTTTTTTCAAAAAATATCATGATCCTTTTGTACATAATTTTCATCTTTGATTTTATTTGTGAAGTTAGAGTTGTGTTATTTTTAAATATTTCTTGTGAATTAATTTTTTGTACTCAAATAATCTATATAAGATAGGAGATTAATAATTAGTAGCTCCAATAGAATTTTCAAAAAGGTTGTTCTTTTTCTACCTTAGGAGGAAACTCAGGACCATTGTCATCTACTCTGAGTAATCTAGTGCCATGGATTATGACTATAGGTTCTAGCAGCTCATTGACATAGATTTCCCTTCTTTTGTACAACTAGACAATGGAGCAACCTACAAAGACACATCCATCTCTAACTTAGAAAATGGAACATTGTTTGGGCCCTTCTCTCTGGTGTACGATTCCACCAACAAAAAATCAATGTGTTTTCTGATTGGATGCTTCAACCCTAATGTGTTGAAGCATAAGATAGTGTTATGTGATTTATTTGGGTCCCAACCATGGGTGAAGGTAGAAGAAGTGGCCAAACCAGGTGGTGTAAGATTGAATAAAAATCTAGAGAAATATGGAGAAGAATAACAAATTACCAACCTTAATAGACTACACTCTAGTAATGTATCATCTATCAACATCATTTTTAGAGATGGTGAAAGCATAAAGTACTACATGGACAAAACTGTAGGCTCTGTTTGGGTGCTGGAATATCAAATACAGGATATAGTCAATTTTGGAAGATGCTGCAATTCTAGAAGATACAAATTCTAAAAATGATTTTTGGAATATACGTTGACCCGTTTGGTTCACCTAGAAGATGCATAAGAAATTTTAATTATTTATTTTAATTTCTTTCAATATGGTGTGTATATGTCTATATATATATGCATACATGTATGTATATATACACACATGCACACATGTGTATATATACACATATACACATGTGTGTATATTTATATACATTTATGTATATATATACATGAATATACATATGCACATGTGTATATACATACATACACACATGTGTGTACATGTGTGCATATACACACATATACACATATACATGCATATACATACATACACACATAAACATATATACACATATACACATACACACATATATACAAACATGTATATATACACACACATATGTGTATATATATACACATATGTGTAGATCTCTATAGTTTTGTTGACTACTAGTGACCCACACTTAGTCATTTATCTAGGCAATGATGGTTGGTCACCACTGTGACTGAGTCATTATGTAAAGGCCAAGCTATGTAATGTATACTTATCGAGTAGTAGTACTACTAAGTAAACATATGGTCACTATGTATTTTTTTAGTATACTGAGTCTATTTCTTCTAAGTCATATATGCAAGGATTACTGAGTGCCAGAGATATCAACATATGCCAAGTATAGTGAATGTCGAGTATCAAGAACTGCATTTGTCGAGTTAGCCAGGAATGACATAAGAGTTTGTTATGATCAATAATTGTTGATGCTATGCAAATGTTTCATTCATATGAAAATGGTTTAGTAGGTGATATCTGATTTAGACCCCCCCCCCTCTCTCAGTATCACATTTCCCAATTATATTTCCAAAAATTGGTATCAGAGCTCTAAGGTTTCTCATAGAAAGTCTAACCACTTGAAGAAAAATATCTTGAGATGGAAGTCTATAAATTGGGAAAGGTCATAGAAAATTATAAAATTGATGTACAGCTGGCATTACAACAACTAGAAGTAGCCAGAAGAGAACCTAAGAAATCCTTGAGCAAAAGGAGAGAAATTGCTCTTTAGAAAAATGAATCACAGTATCAAGAAGAAGATACCACTGGATTATTTGATAATGGAAACTCTACAGAAAGTGACAAAGCCATAAAAGAGCTACTAGAGATGAATACCATACTAAATGATGACATCAAGAATCTAAAGAGAGAATAGGAAATTCAATCTATCAGACTTTGTGAAGTGGTTGAGTAGAAAAAGAAAGGTGAATGTGATAAGACAATGGCCGAAGAAGGCAAAAGACAAATTGCAATGAGACTAGATGAAAGGACAAGTGACACGTAAAGGTTGACTAATAATCAACTGGACATGGTAAATCAACTACTACTAGTTAATCAAGAGTTGGATAGGAAAGATATGGAAATCAACCAACTGAGGTCTGAATATGATCAATTGAGGAATGAACTAAGATCTAAAAAGGAAATCAATGAAAGGATGAACAAACCAAATGAAGCTGCAAAATATTTTGAAGAGTATTAAGGTCACCTAGAAGATTTGATAATAGATCTAGACTTGGACTAAATGAACATGCATCATCTACTGCTGAAGGAGAATCATCAAAGAAGGGAGAATAGAAGAATGCTAAGCCAAAGAACAACAAGCCCACATGCCCTCACTATGGAAAGCCAGGACACACAACCAACATATGTAGAAGTAAACATGGTAAGTTTGATTCTAAACCTAAGTTCAATGGACATTGCTTTAACTATAAGAAACATGGACATCAGGCACATGAATGTAGGTCTAAGGTCAGTAATCCACCTACCTCACCTAAGTTTCAAGGCAATTGTTTCCACTATTAGAAGTATGGGCATAGAGCATTTGAATATAGATCTAAACCAAGATGGTCATCAAGTGAATAGACTAAGTCACCTGCGAAGAATAAATCATACAATTGGGATTATAACACTTGGTACAATTGTCATTACTATGGTAAATATGGACACATTGGAGCAAATTGTATGAAGACTCATTTTAAAGGTAGATCCAAAAGCTGGATGAATGGAAGCATGGTATGTTACAAATGTAATAAGATAGGTCACCTAAAGAAAGATTGTAGATCACCTATGTCAAGCAATGATTAGAATTAGAATGAATATATCCATGAAAAATTGAAAAATCAGATGGACAAGACATGGAAGAAGAAAGAAGAAGGAAGCACAAGTGAAGCTAGCACATCTGAGGTCACCCAATTTGATGGATCAGGTGATCACACTTTTTCTAACTAAGCATAGAAGGTATGTTTGGAACTAAGTCTTACAAATCTTTATTTTAAATCAGTTCCTAACATAAAGATTGAGTTAAAGTCCAATCTGCATAGATAAAGATGCATTAGGACATATCTGAGTGAAATAGAAAATTTCATTTTTGATGTTGAGCATCAGTGTCTTGACCAAGTTATCAATGTATGTCAAGCACCTATTATGGATGAGATGCTATATACACCAAGTTGTGTCATAGTAGTTATATTGATTGAGGTTGTGTTAGTCAAGGTTAGCATGAGTTTGCCAAGACAGCTGTATTCCACTTAGAAATTTTGTACAGAGCATTTATGGGGCCCTAATTCTACTTTTTGGAATCTATAAAGCATAAAGTTTTTGCCCATTTCATTTCATCAAGGGAATTGAGATTTATTTGAGTGATTTAGAGTTCATGCAACTAGTTTGTTAAAGTCGATTCTGAATCTCTATAGCGTGCCATCGACAAAAATCATCTACATGATACTTATGAGAAAAAAGGTACATTAACCAAGCAAATATTTCTTTTCAAAATTTTAAATTAAAATGTTATCATTGTCTGCTACAGTGAAGAAATGAGGGATGGAATTTTTCAACGCATAATTGGTAAGGAATGAAGTTTGCAAGCCACAAACTTTTAAGGCAATTTCGGAAACCGCGATTAAAGGAGATTTTTTCGGCACCCTATCTTCAATTCGAGAAAATGTGTTGATGAAAAATGATATTAGGTCATGTTATATGTGCAAAATTGGGGAAATCAGAGATTACGAGATCAGGGAGGCATATGATAAATTATGTGTTAATGGAGTGTTGAAGCCGAAATATAAATTGGTTGTCAAACAAGGGTTAGTGCATGCCCTAGATTTCCCACAAAATTTTAAATTTGAATGGATAAAAATAGTATTGAGTTGAGTACATGATATGAAACTATGGCTAGAAGATGGTCTAGTGAAGATAACAAAGGAAATGATCCAATGAGTCACTGGATACACTACAATTCAAGGAAAAAGGAAAATGAAATGTTCAAGAAAAGAAGAAATTTAGGAAAACATAGAAGCGGTATGGAACAAATGTGGAATGATTATCTCCACCATTATAGATCCATAAATTGAATTTGTTGTTAGGGTTATCTCATAAAAATTCTACCAATCAAGTTAGTTGGATAGTGTTCCCTATAAGGCAGTGGACCAAGCATGGAAAATCATTAAGAAAGGACACATGTATGATCTTGCCAAGCTCTAGTTGAATCGGCTTGCCAAGAACCTCAACTCAATCTAAACTACAAATAATTCAGTGTGTATGTTTGGCTCTTAGCTAATGTATCTATTCTTTTATGTAAATAATATTTTTCCTACTCACGGAAGTGTGATATGGGATAAGAAGAAACCCATTACTGTGCAAATCAGTGAGTTCATAGGTCAGATAGGAGATAGTTTTAATGGTGTGATGGATAACTATTTTGTTGAATTCAAGAAGAATATGAGAAAGAGGAGTAGAATCACTGTGTCATTAGTTGAAAAGTATAGTAAGGATATATGCTTTCTAGTTGACACAAACTTCACTTATGCACAAGAAGTTCTTCCTAAGGTTTCATGGTTCATGCCACTACCCTATAAAGTCAATATAGATGAAGCTATTGTGGCTATAAAAACTCTCTTAGCTTAATAAATTGATAGTAAGGAACCCTACTTCAAATTATATGAAGAAGCCAAATGTCAAATCTCTATGGGTTTAACAACTGCAACTTTAGAGAGTGGTGAGGACACCTAGGTAGGGCTAGTGTGGTACCTAGTGTGTGCCTAAATTTTGTCTTGTAGTGGCACTAGCCAAGCCACTAGACTAGGGTGTCATCCTAGTTCTGGTTTTGGTCTACTCAATGTGTGGTCTTATTGTCTGGTTCTTCCAAGGTCTTAGTTTGAGGTGTGTTTTGGTCACCAAGTGAGCCAGCTAGCCAGTTCGCTAGATTGCTAAAATGGTGGACAATGGGATATTTGTTATTCTCATGACCTCTTTTATCTTTATAAGGTTTTCCATGGTGTATGTATGACCTTATTTTACTTAGATTTGAGTGCCTTTGAGTCCTAGATGATTATCTTAGCCATTTTTCAAAACTTGCTTTACAATTTCCCAAGTTGTCATGACAACTTTTGAAAGTTGTCATGATAGTTTTCTTTGCAAATCTTGTAACTAGCTTACCTTGAGGTCTAGCCTGATCCATGTGACCTAACAATGAGGAGGGGGGGACTACAAAACTTAGAAAACCCTAATTTTCCATGCATTAGGAAATGTGTAGTACATAGCAGAAAGGAGGACTATTGCAAATTTTTGTAATTGTTTGGACAGTGCTATAGATTCTGGATGACAGAGCCTAAAATGGCTTGAAAAATCTTGAATATAATACTTGCATGTAATGTTTGTTGATTTTTGTGAATTCTTAGAATAGTTTAACTAGCATTTCAATTCAATTTTTAATTAGTTTTTCTTTCTTTATTTTGTTTTGTATTGTCTCTGGTTAGCCTTGACAAAGTTTGGGAGAATGGAATGCTAGAGCACCTTCCCACCCTAAAAAATATACAGGTCCATTGGGATTCATGTCTAGATTCCTTGTACCATATGTTTTGTAGAGGAGGGGCCCTGGAGAATTCAGCATGCATCTACAATATGATGCCCTAGGAAAGCAAACTAGTTTGGTTAGGGATCAGTGAGTTGCAGCAGAGCAAATGGGTGATTGAGGGCACTCAAAGCCTCAATACAAGCATGTGGAGGGGAGATTAAATTCCTTACCAAGCATTTCCAACACTAAGGAATGTTGGAGGAAGGGAGGTAGAGGATCTAAAGACAAACCCTTACTGTTGCAAATAGTGAGTTCAAAACCCTCATTGTTAAGCCCTATTTCCAACAGGACCTGTACGGATGGTTTGGGGGTTGGAGACCCACAAAATCTTTGAGCCCTTCCAAAAGTGTACTTAAATAGACAAGTTTTTGGGTGTGGTGTTAAGGGTAGATTGAAGTTATAACTAGTTTTAGGCCAATTAGGCCTCCTAAATCTAGTAGCCTTTTTAGGCCAGACAGCAAGTGAATCTGCTTAGCGATAAGGAAGAAATTATTGGAAATGGGAATATGAAGGAAATTTGATGTATTTTGATTATATATAAATCCTCCTCTCCACTTGAGAATTCTAATAGAATTCATTTCTATTTCTCATAGGGATGAACTATACTAGGAGGGAACAAAGAAGTTCCTAGAGAAGAGGATACTATCCTTTCTTTTATGTCATAGACTAAACCATAATAGGAGAAGTTTTGAGACTTCTTGGTATGGATTGAGATAGATCCCTAAGGGATAGGAGTTTATCCTATGAGATTCTAGGAAGACCTAGAAGAATTGACTAAGAAAGGTCTATGTTACATCAGATTGGTATCAGAGCTTGGTAAAAGGTTTTGAGAACAATGCATGTCTCTTTATACTGGTGAATCGGTAAGGGAGAACAAAATGGTCACTAATGTAGAGTTGGATAAGGAAGTAGAAGAGATAAGGGAGAGAAAAAAACTCCTTTAATATGCAATGGAAGAGATGAGGATCAAGTTACAAGAAGTAGTTGATTAGAGAGCACAAGAGATGGGTGATGGTGCTGAAAACAGTGATAGAGGAAAGAAACTAGTTGATGTGGATGACATCATACCTAAACCAAATCCTTTAATAGGAAAGGAACCATTCTTGAAGGCCATCAAGGCTATGAATGCAAAATATTTTGAAGGATTGCCACTTTTTAGTGGAAAAATGGACATTGAGACTGTCATGGTATAGATTGAGGGCATGGAAAATCATTTTGAATGTAAAGGTGTGACAGAGGCCCAAAATGTTAAGGTTGCAAAATCTAGATTAAGAGGAGAGGCTTTGACATGGTGGAAAAACGTTCAAGATGAGAGGGTCAACATGGGTAAGTTACCCATAGAAAATTGGAAAGCCATGATGAATAAGATAAAAGACAACTACTTGCCAGAGGACTATGAAGTCCAACTTCACAAGAAGATACAGGGATTGAAGCAAAAGGACCTAGATATGGCCTCTTATATAGAGGATTTTCAAAAACTATGTCTTAGGTCCAAAATCCAAGAAGAGGAATCCATTAAGGTGGCTAGATATCTAAGTGGTCTAAAATGGAACATCCAGGAGGAGATAAGCTTATGGACTCCTACCATAGTTTAGAAATGCCATCAATTAGCCACCAAGGTTGAAGAAAGAAACAAAAAGAAGGGAGACTCCAATAATAGGGCTAGAGGTAGAGGTAGAGATCAAGTGAATCATAGAGGTGGATATCAAAGTAGGGGTAATGAGCAAAGGAACCAAGGGGACTCCAAGCTAATTGAGCATGGAAGTGAAACCAACAAAAGAAGGGGTCATTCTAGAGGTAGAGGTACACAAGGAGGTGCAAATAGAGGGAGAGGTACATGAAGGAGTAGCTCTTACTTTGCAAGCATGAAATGTTACAACTATGGCCAATTGGGTCACCCAGCCTATAGGTGCCTTGATAAGCCCTCTTCATCAAACAATGGGAAAAGAGTTAACCTTGTCCATGAGGAGATATCTAGTGTCAAAGTACCTAAAGTAGACCATATTGAATCATAAATGGGAGAGAATCTGATGTTCAAAAGGGTCTTGATAAGACAACCGGTCAAGGATGAGCCTAAGCATAGTAGAGCCTTATTCAGGAGGAGATGTAAGATTCTTGGTAAAGTGTGCAAAGTAATTGTGGATTCAAGGTCCACTGATAATATCATAGCAGAGGAGGCTGTGAAAAAGCTAAAACTTGAAAATATTCCTCATGTCAACCCATGCAAGGTGACATGGCTAAACAAGGGAAAAAGTGTATTGGTGAATGAGAAAGCTTGGGTGAAGCTCTCTATTTTAGGATATAAAGACAAGTTACTATGTGATGTGCTACCCATGGATGCATGTCATTTTCTATTAGGCAAGCCTTGGCAATTTGATAGGAGTGCAATGTATGATGGCAAGGAGAACTCCATCTCCTCCAAGAAGGATAATAAGACTTTTAAAATCTAGTCATTGTTGGAAGAGGATGAATCTTAGTCTAAAAATCCAAGCATATTAATAAGTGGGAAAAAAGAGTTCATCAAATCTCTTAAGGACAAGGAGAGTGAGGAGTATGCTATCTTACTCAAACCTGAGGAATAAAAGGTCAAAATAGAACCATTGCTACTAGCCATACAAGAGTTGTTGGAAAAGTACAAGGAGATTATGAGTGATGGTACACTAGAAACCTTGCCTCCTAGAAGTGTAATAAGTCATCAAATAGACTTTGTACTAGGTGCATCGTTGCCCAACAAGGCAGCCTACAAGCTCACTCCAGAATAGAACTTGGAAGTAGCTAGACAAGTACAAGAATTATTGGATCAAGGGCTGGTTAGAAAGAGCATAAGACCATGTGTAGTCCCGATTGTGTTGGCATTAAAAAAAGGTGGTAAGTGGAGGCTTTGTACAGATTCAAAAGCCATAAATAGGATTACAACCCGGTATAGGTTCCCTATACCTAGAATTGAAGATTTGATGGATTGTCTTTTAGGGGCAATGTATTTTACCAAGCTGGACCTCAAAAGTGGATACCATCAAATTAGAATCAAGGATGGTGATGAGTGGAAGATAGCCTTCAAGACCACTGATGGGATGTATGAGTAGAGAGTTATGCCATTTGGCCTCTCAAATTCACCTAGCACATTCATGAGGCTCATGAATGAAGTTCTTAAGCATTTCACAGGTGTGTTTATCGTAGTGTATCTAGATGATATACTCATATTTAGTAAAACAATAGCAGAACATTTGAAACATGTGGAGATGGTCCTAAAGAGGCTGCCAGAGGAGAAGCTTTTCATAAATCTTGAAAAGTGTGAATTCTTCAAATAGGAGCTTGTTTATTTGGGGTTTGTAGTATCCTATGGATCCAAGTAAGGTGGAGGCTATCTTGTGTTGGCCTACACCAACATCAACAACAAAGGTGAGGAGCTTTCATGGTTTGGCTCAATTTTACAGGAAGTTTATAAGGCAGTTTAGTGGTATTTGTGCACCAATCATGGATACCATTAAAGGAGGTCTTAAGACCAAGTTCAAATGTAATCCTATAGTAGATTAAGAATTCAAGAAACTAAAAGAAAAAGTGGCAACATAGCCTATCCTAAGGCTGCCTAGTTTTGATAAACTTTTCACCATAGAGTGGGATGCTAGTGGATTGGTAGTAGGAGGTATGTTAAGCTAGGAAGGTAGACCAGTGGACTTCTTTAGTAAGAAGCTAAGTGAAGCTTAGAAGAAATACTCTTGTTATGATTTGGAGCTATATGCCTTAGTACAATCATTGATGAAATGGAGGCACTACTTGCTGCCAAAGGAGTTTGTGGTGTTTATAGACAATCAAGCCCTTAGCTACATTAATACACAAGAGAAGTTGAGCAATAGGCACCTAAAATGGATGGAGTATCTTTAGGCATTCACTTTCATAATCAAGCATAAGAAAGGGTAGCTAAAAAAGGTTGTAGATGCACTTAGTAGGAGGTTTCTTACCATTTAAGAAGTACAGCTAAGTAGCATTGGAATAGAGAGTTTCAAAGACCTCTAAAAAGATGATGAATATTTTGGTGAAGCCTACAAGGTATGCTTTGATTTTCAGAATCATTTCCATAGTAAGTTTTCTAATTTTACCTTTCAAAGTGGTTTGTTGTTTAGGGGAAATAAGTTGTGTGTGCCCAATGGATCCATGAGGGAAAACCTCATACAGGAGAAACATAATGGTAGCTTGAGTGGTCATTTTGGAGTTAACAAAACCATAGATCTTGTACAAAGATTCTATCATTGGCCCAAGTTGGTTAGAGATGTTACCAAATACGTAGAGTAGTGTGTAGTATGCATGAAAGCAAAGGGAGGATCTAGTAATGTAGGTTTGTACCAACCTCTACCAGTGCCAAATAGATCATGGGAGTGTGTAAGCATGGATTTCATTGTGGGATTTCCAAAGACTAAGCATGGTTATGACAATATATATATTATGGTGGACATATTTAGTAAGATGGGACATTTCATACCTTGTAGGACTACACATGATGCTAGTAACATTTTTCATTTGTTCTTTAAAGAAATTGTAAGGATCCATGGACTTCCCCTCAGCATTGTTTCAGATAGGGATGTTAAGTTCATGAGTCACTTTTGGAAAACATTATGGAGTAGATTGGGCATCAATCTCTCATTTGGATCAGCTTACCATCCTCAGATTGATGGCCAAACTAAGGTGGTTAATAGAGTGTTGGGAAATTTATTGAGGTGTCTAACTAAAGAATATGGGTAGACATGGGATGTGGTTCTTCCTCAAGCAGAGTATGCATACAATGATAGCAAGAATAGGACTACAGGTAAAAGTCCCTTTGAGATTGTCTATGGAATGTACCTAAGAGGTATATGTGAACTTAGAGACCTTGGAGCCATGGAATATAGGAGTGGTCGTGCTGAAGACTTCACTCAAACAATGAAAGAAATTTAGGAACAAGTAAGGAAGAACATACTAGATTCAACCCAAAAGTTGAAAGCAAAGGTTGATGAGAAAAGAAGGAAGATTCAGTTTGAAATAGGTGACAGTGTTATGGTTCATCTAAACAAGTCAAGGTTATAGAAGGGCATGTCTACCAAGCTGTAAATGAAGAGGATTGGTCCCTACAAGATTTTGGCCAAATATGGGGCTAATGCCTACAAGCTAGATCTACCTAGTGGACTAAATATCTCCTTGATTTTCAACATTTCTGACCTGATCAAGTACAAAGGTCCTCTTGCTAAAATGGATTCCAATGCTATAGAATTTTATGTTGATGTATAACATTAGGCCCTACCTCCCAAACCAAAACTTGAGGCATCCAAGATCTTAGACTCAAGAGTCAAGAAGACTACCCGACATAAGGTCTATATGGAGCACTTGATTCAGTGGAAGGACAGGCTTGAATTTGAGGCTACTCAGGCTGAGGTAGAAGACTTCCAAAAGTAGGGTATTCTAGAGGACCTACTAGTCCTATGAGGGACTTAAGCTTTTGTCTTTGGGGGAGTATGGTGAGGACACCTAGGTAGGGCTAGTGTGGTACCTAGTGTGTGCGTAAATTTTGGCTTGTAGTGGCACTAGCCAGGCCACTAGACTAGGGTGTAGTCCTAGTTCTTGTTTTGGTCTACTCAATGTGTTTTCTTCTTGTCTGGTTCTTCCTAAGTCTTAGTTTGAGGTGTGTTTTGGTCACCAAGTGAGCCAGCTAGCTAGTTTGCTCAATTGCTAAAATAGTGGATAGTGGGATATTTTTTATTCTCATGACCTCTTTTATCTTTATAAGGTTTTTCATGGTGTATGTATGACCTTAATTTACTCAGGTTTGAGTACCTTTGAGTCCTAGATGAATATCTTAGCCATTTGTCAAAAGTTGCTTGACAATTTCCAAAGTTGTCGTGACAACTTTTAAAAGTTGTCATGATAGTTTTCTTTGCAAATATTGTAACTGAGTTACCTTGAGGTCTAGCCCAATCCATGTGACTTAACACCAAGGAGGGACTTAAAAACTTAGAAAACCCTAATTTTCCATGAATTGGGAAGTGTGTAGTACGGAATAGAAAGGAGGATTGTTGCAGATTTTTGTAATTGTTTAGATAGTGCTATAGATTTTGGATAATAGAGCCTAAAATAGCTTGAAAAATCTTGATTGTAATACTTTCATGTAATTTTTGTTGATGTTTTTGAATCCTTAGAATAGTTTCTAGCATTTTAATTCAAGTTTTAATTAGTTTTTCTTTATTTATTTTGTTTTGTACTATCTCGGGTTAGCCCTAATAGAGTTTGGGAGAATGGAGTGCTAGAGCACCTTCCCACCATACAAACTATATGGGTCCATTGGGATTCATTTCTAGACTCCTTGTACCATATTTTGTGTAGAGGAGGGGCCCTGGAGAGTTTGGCATTCGTCTACAATCTGATGCCCTAGGCAAGTAGACTGGTTTGGTTAGGGATCAGTGAATTGTAGCAGAGAAAATGGGTGATTGAGGGAACTCAAAGCCTCAATCCAAGCACATGGAGGGGAGAGGAAATTCCTTACCAATAATTTCCAGCATTGAGGAATGTTGGAGGAAGGCAAGCAGAGGATCTAAATACAAACCCTCACTGTTGCAAATAGTGAGTTCAAAACCCTCATTGTTAAGCCCTATTTCCAATAGGACCTGTATAGATGGTTTGGGGGTTGGAGACCCACAAAATATTTGAGCCCTTCCAAAAGGGTACTCAAATCAACAAGTGTTTGGGTGTGGTGTTAAGGTTATATTGAAGTTATAACCAATTTTAGGCCAATTAGGCCTCCTAAATCTAGTAGCCTTTTTAGGCCAGACAACAAGTGAATTTGCTTAGTGATAAGGAAGAAATTGTTGGAAATGGGAATATGAGGGAACTCTTATGTATTTTGATCATATAGAAATCCTCCTCTCCACTTGAGGATACTAATAGAATTCATTTCTATTTCTCATAGGGATGAACTATATTAGGAGGGAATAGAGAAGTTCTTAGAGCAGAGGATACTATCTTTTCTTTGATGTCATAGACAGAATAGTAATAGGAGAAGTTTTGAGAGTTCTTCATAGGGATTAGGATAGATCCCTAAGTGCTAGGAGTGTAGCCTATGAGATTCTAGGAAGACCTAGAAGAATTGACTAAGAAAGGTCTATGTTACATCAGAGAGGAAAAGAAAGAAGATAGTAAAAAATTTGGAGAAATATGTGGAAGAAATGGAAAAGGATGATCCACTAGAATTAACCCAAGGATTGGGAGAATATGAACCAAGTGAGTCTAGTGACAGTGAGAAAGAAGAAGAAGAGACTAAAGTAGAATAGAAGAAAGGAAAGAAACCAATAATTGTCGATCCCCCAAGCAAGAAAAGAATACTAAAACCTAAAGTTTCATCTACACCTGTGCTAAGGCGTAGAACAAGGGGAGCAGCTACTGAGACTCCTAAGAAATCCCCTGCATCTAGTAAATGAAAACCTTCACAACCTAAGGAAGTGTCGAGTAAGGTTAGCAAAAGGCCTAGAAGGAAACTTGTGTTGGAACAAGAAGATGATGAAGAAACTGAAAGTGATGAAGAGGTGAAGAAGAAGATTGCATTGTAGGATGTTAAACCTACTATGGATGAAATATGCCACAAGATCACAAACTCTGCAGGAGTGGATGACTTGAAAGAATTAAAGTTTGGAAGTCTAAGTATAGGGGAGAAAGAAAAATTTGAAGATTCTATTCTTGAAATGCTTTGCACTTCCAAGATGTTACCTATTCAGTTGGAGAACCAAATCCATAAGGAGCTAAGCAACAAGGTTGCACAAAAATGTGAATATGCTCTTAATACAGAAAAAAAAAATAAGGGAGAGCACCTTAGCACAAGTGGAATCAAGTCTCACCCCTGCCAATATTAGAAAAACTATGGAAAAATAATGAGAAAAATTTGATCCTAAGCTCAGAGCTTATTCAATCCTTCAACACAAGGTTGAGGATGTTGTACAAGAAAGTATCAAGATTTGGAAGATAGTGTTTGGTTTGTTGATTGACAAAGATGGAAACAAAGGTGCTAGTACATCTAAGGATGCCGAGCCTACAATAGAACTAAATGTAATGGAATCACCTATTCTAGAGACAAAATCTCCCAAGGTAGAGGAAATTCAGAAGGAACCAAAAGTACACATTGTTGATATAACAGAGGATACCATAGTTAAGATTTAGATATTAATCGAGGAGGATATACAAGCTAAGAAAACAAAAGACACATCTTTGCCAGGTAGTAATACTATACTTTTGCAAGTCAAAGCTTATCTGATAATTAATGAGACATCAACTGGTAACAGTACCCCTGCCAAACTTGTAGTTGTTATAGTTAACATGTTAGTCGGTATGAGTATTATCGAGGGACTAGATAAGCTGACACCAACAACTCAACCCACATCTACCAAGGAGATACACTAAGAAAAATAAGAGAAGTTAGAACAAAAAACTACTAGTTCTCATGTGGAGGATAAGGGAATAGAAGGAAAAGAAGTAAAAAAGAAAGCTATTGAGGTACATGAGCCTACAAAACAAGAAGCAATACAAGATCTTGTACAGATGTTGAGTGGGAACACATCAAAGAAGGCACTCAAGAAGAAAATGGAAGTTTTTTCACCAGAGGTAACCATAGATGAAGTTATTGTTATTCCTAATTGGGATTCTAATAACTTATCTTATGAGCAGATGCAAATATTGAAAGATTTATTGACAAGGAAAAGAAGACAAGAAGAATTGAGAAGAGAACATCAACAAAAATAGGTTATGTATGAAATTAAAGACATATTTAATGATGTTTATGAGTTGTCAGATGTAAATAGTTCCGATACCATATGGGAACAACTTGTTCATATTGTTCAGAAAGTAAATAATGAAGCAAGTAGCACCAGTGATAATTTGTTTGAGTGGTTGGAAAGAAAGTTCGAGACCAAGATGCTGGAGAAAGTATTTGCTAAGATCATAGTTAAATAGGTCACACTTTACACTTTGGTAATAGAGACCAAAGAAGTAATTGTGAATGCAAACTCTCTTCTTACCAAACTTTGTAATGTAGTGTATTTCACTAAGGATAACCAATGATTGGTTGATTACCTATAGTAAGAACTCAAATCCACCAGTCAATCCTTAAGTGTGGATGTAGAAAATAGTTCCAAACATTATGCCAAGATCATGCATACACAAGGAAGAATAGCCAAACTGATGGCTAATGATGGTAAGATTAGATCTCGCCTACTTTCTATGCAAACAATTTTAACCCCTCACCTGTAGGCCATACAGAGAAAGTTGGTCAAGGCTAAGGACTTAACTCAGAGGGATCCAAATCTATCTACAACTAAGAGCCTAATCAATCTAGCTACCAAGCTAGAAGTGCAGTCAAAATTTTTAACGGTTACTGCTAGAGGATGGGAGACTGCACTACACATAGTTATGATGTTGCATAAACCATTTCTAGAGAAATACTTTGAGAACCCCACACCAGATGAGACTCATAGTTTCAAAATCAAGGGGCAAGTAAAATGACATGACATGACAAAGGAAGGTAACACAAATTTTTGAAATTTTTTAATGTACATATATATTAGGGGGAGTATTCTGCTATACTACATACTTTTGAAAATACAAGTGTAATATCATGACAAAGTATTTTTTCCAGTAATGTTAAAGGGGGAGATTGTAGATCTCTATAGTTTTGTTGACTATTAGTGACCCACACTTATTCATTTATCTAGGCAATGGTGGTCGGTCACCACTGTAACCGAGTCATTATGTAAAGGCCGAGCTATGTAATGTATACTTACTAAGTAGTAGTATTGTCAAGTAAATGTATGGTCACTATGTATTTTTGTAGTATGCCGAGTCTAGTTTTGTTGAGTCATATATGCAAGGATTACCGAGTACCAGAGATATCAACATATGTCGAGTATAGTGAATGTCAAGTATTAGGAACTGTACTTGCCAAGTTAGCTAGGAATGACATAAGATTTTCTTATGATCAAGAATTGTCGATGCTATGAAAATGTTTTATTCATATGAAAATGGTTTAGTAGGTGATATCTGAATCACCCCCCCCTCAGTATCACATTTCCCAATTATATTTCCAACAATATGTGTATATATACACACATACAAATATATACATATATATATGTATGTATATACACATATATATATACACATATACACACACATATGTATATATATACATAAATACACACATGATTAATATATATATATATATATATATATATATATATATATATATATATATATATATATATATATATATATATATATATATCTGTGTGTGTGTGTGTATTTGTATCTATGTACACACATGTGTATATATATGAATATACACACATATATGTATATACACACACCTGTATATATATACATCCTTATAGAAATATTTAATATACATCCTTATAGTCACAGATCCCCTGAAATATTAAATTTCATTTTATAAAAATTGGAATTGGAATTCAAAATTCCAATTCCACCTATTTGAATGGAAGATACAAATGCCCATTTTAAGGGAAAATTGGAATTTCAAAATTCCAATTATAATTTTTTGGATGGGCACAAACATAGAACTGACATTATTCAGAATTATATAATGCCAATTCTAGTCTAATTCCAGCCCCCAAACGGGCCTTTAGCAAATCTCATGACTGCATTGAAAATTATGCACTTGATTGTTATTGGAACATGGGCTCCCATGGTTGTTGTGTTTCCTTCACATGGACCTAGTAAAGCATATCCACTCATTCAAAAGCATGATTTTGTTTCTTTGGGCCTCAACATTTTTGTAGCCGTGGGAGATGGTTATGATTTTAAGTTAATTCTTTGATGGTGTTCCCCGACATAAATGGAATTGCAGTACTAATAAAAGTTTTGCATTCCACCTAGAGTGTGATGGCCATTAAATCTTTTCTCATAACATGTTTTCACCTTGTTGATAATGAAAAGTAGCCCATTATTCATTCATATTCTTAGTAGGCACTTGATCCCTGAGCTATGGGTGAAGATTACATTAATCCATAGGTTGTGAGGGATCCTGGTCTTGTCTATGATATGGAGACTCAAGACTACATCAACTTTCTCTGCTCTATCAACTACATCATAGAACAAATTTCTCTTCTCTCTGATGCATCCTACGCCATACTAGTATATTGTTTATTTTACTATATCCATAGTGGTGTGTAGGTGAGCATTTAATATACATTTCAAAATTCTCTATTATATAGAACACTCCAAAATTTTCATCTTCCTGTATCATAGCTTTTGTAGAACCTTCTTATGGTCTACATATAGTTTATAAATACAACAGCCTCCCTTGCATTGAGTGAGCATAAGAAAATAACAATGGTTTATATAATGAATTTATAATTTCATAGTGTTGATTAGCTTCTCTATTATGCTTTATTTTTACTATGCTTTGTTTTTCCATTGTGGAAATAATATAATTAAGTACTTTTATTTTCCCTATTTTTACTATTTTTTTATTACACCACTGTGGTATCAGAGCATGATTGAACCTTGGACAAGTGATGTAGGTATTTTGAATTGTGAAATTCTAATTTTTTGTAGGTTCAAACTAGTTGAGAAGCACTAATATTTTTGTGGTAAGTTAACAATACTACAATAAAGGAAATAATTTCTACACAAAAAATAGGTGGAAAATTTTCAATCTTAATCTAGCCATTAGGACCATGTTATGAGGCTCTTCCCTGGTGTGATCTGATGTCCAATCCTATATTATTGTTTTGAAATAGAAACCTTTACTTACAATTTATATCTTGTCATGCCTATTATTAATATAAGTATGGTTCACTCTTCCTTTATGACTTATGATGCTTGTCTTCTTGATGGTATATTATAATCTATAAATGTGATGTATGCTTATTTTCTTACGAGGGAATTTTTTTCTTAGCACTTTCTATGTTGGTGGTTCTATTTGTGTTCTGGCTACAGGTGCATGGTTTCATGGAAAGGATAATTGTTTTCTTTACTCTATGCTTGAGGCTTCCCTTATAATTTCCCTTTTTGAAGAAACTTGAATTTTAAGTTATAGAATCTTATAGTTGTAAGCTTAATCTTCCTCATGTGAACCATTATAGCCTATTGTATTTATATGAGACTTATATTCTACACTCATGTATCTTGTTGGATAACATTTGAAGTTGATTCTAGTGTAACAACTTTAGGAGACCCTAGAGGTGATCAAAATTGTATTATATACTCTTTTAGCTTGATATTATGCCACTATGTAGGATGGATCTTTTTATGATCTTAATATTATGATAAGCATTTTTATTTTATTAGCATCATAATATTCTCTACATGTTATACTATTTATTTTTGGGAAAAAGTAAGAATAATAATATTACATTCCATCCTTAGTTTTATTGTGTACCATTCGGGCCTCTTATTGACGCAGGAGCATCCTGGGTGTAAGAGCAATCTTGCATCACCCAAAAATATTTTTTATTTTTGTATTCAATAAGGGCTATTTTGTGCAGAGCTGCTATTTATGGAGAGTTACTATTTTTGGTAATTTTCGTATGTGCTCAGAATGATCTTATTTCTTTCTTGGAGGTTCATTTTGGTCATATAAGTCTGCCAGTAAAGTTTCATTGCCAGATCAAGTGTATATTTGAAGATATTAAAGATTTTCAGTATTGGCAGCAGGGTACAGAAACTTTGAACTCAGTTTTGAAGGCTTTAGAGGCCCTGGATGAGGTTGAAAATTTGGGTGACGGGTGCTTGCACTGGTCAAGCCTATAGAGCGCTTCGTGGAATTTCTGAAATGGGGTTATAATAGCCGAGCGGGTCAACTGGTGATGACTTATGGTCTTCGGAAGTTGGGCCACCTGAAATGGCGAAAAATAATTTTCTTCAAAATTTCTGTTCGGGTTTCAAAGGTTATCTTGAGCCGACTATGATGTAATAAAATGTAAAATAAAATAATTCTAAGTTGGTTGGCCTTATTGGCTAAAATTCTGGAACCTTCCCAGGTGGTGGAAAATTGCCTATATAAGGAAAGCTGTATTATTGTCTTAGGCAGTTCAGAATAGTTCTGGGTAATAGTTCTAGGCTTTGTCCTACAGAATATTGTAAGGGAATGCCCATGTGGCTTTAAATATTGTAATTCTGAAAGTTTGTAATTCCACATTTGTGGAGATAATAAGAAGCCAATTTTTCTGTTCTTGCATATTATTGTTGTTGTTTCTCTATTTCTGTTATGTGTTTGTGGTATTAAGGGGAGCACCCTTCATCACTTATCGGGGTTGTTACACTAGGATGATATGTCTCTTCCTTATAGCCAATAATCCAATCCCACTTATATTTCTAATGGTTTGTGGGAGAGGTATTGACCTAAGATTATGCACATGTTAGTTTTAGGAATGAATGCTGAATATATCCTATGGGGGACTATTAGCAGCCATTCTGTAGTAGTTGTTGTTGGATTCATGACTGTGATAGTCATTGATGTCAACAAAGTGATCTACTAAAGATTAGTAGAGAAGTAGATGGTGTTTGAGTAAGCGCACTTGGGATATTAAAGATGAAACTATGCATAGTTAAGGACTTATTCTATGATGTGTTATAAGATCATGGTTAAGATCGCAGACAGTAATTCATTTATTCATGGAAGTTATGAGAAAATCAGTGGAAGCAATATTCAGGTAGTGTTCCTCAGTAGCGGTTTGTGGAAATTGGATGATATCTCCTAATCAAGATAGAATCTAGTTATGTGCAGTTAGAGACTAGTTGAAGACATGTTGATAGTGACATGGATGATAGTGCAAGATCCTAGGTCGCACGAGTGAAGAATTATATTGATTGGAAACCAATAATTTTGTGTAATTTTGATGTAACGTGTGGAAACTTTTATTTTGTAATTTGTATGCTGACTCATTTGTAAGTACTTGAGTTTGGTATAAAGGAAGGAATGTATTCCTTGTTGTAAGTGTGTGTGTAATGAATGTAAGTGTGTATGAAGAAATTGTGAAAGAGAAATTGTTGAAGGAGGATATGCGAAGTACTGAGATCTGGTATTGAGATCTAAAGAGCTAGTTAGTGTGGTTTGGCATAGTTAGAGAAGGAGTATTGAATTGTTGAGACAAGTAATCTTTTGGTATTATTATATTGAGTAATACAAAGATCAGTTGGACAGTGAGTTCAGTGATCTTACCCTAAATTTGTTTGGGAAATGGGTCCTTCTATCTTCTATAACTCCTAATAGAGTTAGAATCTTTTAACAGGGATTCAAAATCTCCTAATAGGGATTCATATGTACTAAAAGTATTTCATAAGACTCCTAACAATGTCCATCTTCTCACAAGGAACTTTAATATTAATGCATGTTTTGTGGGCATCATTTGCACCGGGGTTTACTCTTTGATCAAGAGGTTTGCTAGTCAACATATCTTGTGTCATTGCGTTATTGTGCATGTAAATATTTCTATGGTTGTTGATTACATTGCTTACATGGTTAAAATCTATTAAGGTTGATAAAAGTTGTATTTATCTGATAACTGATTCCCCCCCCCTCCACCCCTCTCAGTTATCTTGGTGGACTGTACTTTCTAACAATTGGTATCAGAGTGGAAGGTCCTTGAAGGAAAAGTTTAATAGTTTAACAAGATCCATGGTGAATTTCAAGAAAGAAAGCCCTAAGTTTGATGGAGTAAATTTGGATAGCTAGAAAGAAAAGATGAAGACACACCTACTTTGTTTAGGACCATGTTATTGGTTAATCACAAAGAATGAGAAGATGATCATTGATGAGGATAAGATTGAAGATTTTACTAATGAGGAAAGAAATCTATTGATGTGTAACATACTTTCTAGAGAAGCACTCTTGTCAGCCCTTCTAGAAAATGAATACAGTCAAGTAAAATATCTAAAGACATCTTGTGAAATTTGGTTAGCTTTATAGTATACTTTTGAAGTTGATGAACATGCTAAGATAGTCATATTACATAATTGGATATATGCATTTGAAGATATAAGAATGATGAAAGATGAATCTATTAGAAGCTATATTGGTAGAATGTCAGAGATTTGTGTAGGTATAAAATCTTGTGGAGGAACAAAGATAGAGAATGAAGTGATATGGAAAATTTTGAGGACATTGACTCCTACATTCAAGTAGACAATGTAGATGATTTAACACATTATACCTTGTACTAAAAACTTCACCAGAGAGACTCTTCTTGGAAGATTGGGCGTAGCAAAGATGAACTCGAGTCTATCATGAGACTTACCTAGAATGGAGACAACATTCAATGTTCTTAGTGTTCATCCTACTTTGTCAAGAAGCATAAGTGTGAGTGGAGATTATGCTAGCAGTAGCAGATCTAGAAATGAAGAAGATAGGAAGATTGAAGAAGGTATTGCCTTGCTTCTAAAAAGAGAACCATATGGTAAGAAAATTTTTAAATGTTGGACTTGTCGAGATTATGGTCATTTTGCATCTAAATGTCCTAAGAGAGTTAAGAAGTATAGAAACAACTTTAACCCTAGAAGATCTAAAGAATTTTATTATGCAAATGATGAAGAACTTGAAGATAGTTTAGAGAAAACTTTAACTAAAAGTGATACTAAGAATAATGATGATATAGGATTTGTAGCAATTAAAGAAGAAAATCTTGAAACTGAAATTAAGGAAGAAAAATCTTTAGTTTCACAAGTAGAAAAGAAAGCTGATTGGATTATAGACAGTGGTTGTTCACATCATATGACTTGAGACATGAAAAAGTTCATAAAGTTTAACAATTATGATGGAGGAGTTGTTAGAGTTGGAAACAATGCACCTTGTTTGATTAAATGTATAGGATCTATTACTCTTGATGGAAAGACTAATACTCATGATGTTTACTTTGTGGATGGTTTGAAACATAATCTTTTGAGTGTTGGATAGTTAGTTGATAAGGAATATCAAGTTTGGTTTACTGAGAAAACTTGTGTGATAAAAGACAAAGATGGTAATTTGATTGGTATTGGATTTAGAACTAGAGGTAATGTATTTCAGTTGAATCCTACTAAGATGACATGTTTGATTACTAAGATTGATGATAGTTGGTTATGGCACAAAAGATTTTTTCATATAAACTTTGATAACATTGTGAAAGTGAGTACTACACTTGTAGTAAGAGATTTGCCTAAAATTATGAAACTTACTAACATGATTTGCAAGGAATGTGTGATGGCTAAACAGAAGAGAAGCTCATTTCCTAGCAGGAAGTTTACAACAATAGAAAAGTTGGAGATTGTTCATACTAATTTGAGTAGTCCTACAAGGACTAGAGGATTCTATGGAGAAAGGAATTTTATGATTCTTGTTGATGATTTTACAAGAATGATGTGGATTGCATTTCTTAAAGAAAAATTTGAAGCATCTAATAAGTTTAAGATCATTAAGAACAAATTTGAGAATGAATCTGGAATGAAGATTAAATGTTTGAGATCAAATAGAGGTGGAGAATTTACTTCAAAAGAATTTAATATTTTTTGTGAAGTGAATGGTATTAAGAGACACTTTTTAGCTCCTAGGACACCTAAACAAAATGGTATTGCAGAAAGGAGGAACAAATTAGTAACTAAAGTAGCAAGAGCTATGTAATTTGAGAATGACTTGGCAAAGATATTCTGGAGAGAAGAAGTGAACACAACAGTGTATACAATGAACAAAGTACAAATCAAAGCAAACACAGACAAGACACCTTATGAACTATGGTTTGGACATGCACCATCAGTTAAGTATTTTAGAATTTTTGGAAGAAAATGTTATATTAAGAGAGATGATGACATTAGAAATTTTGATCCTAGAAGTGATGAAGGTATATTTATTGGATATTCATTGAAGAGAAAAGCTTATAGATGTTACAATAAGAGAACTAAGACTATTGTTGAGAGTGGAAATGTTAAAGTTGATGAAAAATTTAGAATTCAAGAAAGAATGGTTGATTATGAATCAGATGAAGGAACTCAACCTAGACCTAATCTAGAGACTACTTAATTATTTTATGAAACTGATAGTGATTTGTTGAATGAAAGCCATAGTGAAGAAACCATTGAAGAACCTAAAGAAGAAACAAGTACTGAGACAATGGCACCTAACCAGAATCTATTAAGGAATCATCCTACTGAGTAGATTATTGGAAGCATAGACAAAGGAGTTTTGAAATGAAATAAGGTACAAGAACAACTATGTTTGATTTCTCAAATTGAACCTAAATCTACTAGTGAAGCTTGTGAAGATGAACATTGGATTAAAGCCATGAAAGAAGAATTGGATTAGATTGAAAAGAACAAGACATGGGAATTGGTCCCTAGACCTAAAGATAAGAATGTTATAGGAACAAAATGGGTATTCCAAAATAAGATGAATGAACAAGGAGAAGTAGTAAGGAACAAAGAAAGATTGTTATGTAAAGGATAATCACAGCAAGAAGGAATTGACTATGAAGAAACTTTTGCACCAGTAGAAAGAATTGAAGTGGTGAGAATGTTTTTGGCTTATGCAGCTTACAAGAAATTCAAAGTGAATCAGATGGATGTGAAGTCAGTATTTTTGAATGGAGAATTAGAAGAAGAAGTTTATATTGAGCAGCCTAAAGGTTTTCCTTTAACTAAAGAAGGAGACATGTTATGTAAACTAAAGAAAGCTTTATATGGACAAAAGCAAGCACATAGAACTTGGTATGTGAGATTGGATAAGTATTTGTTGAAATTAGGATTTACAAAAGGAACAGCTGATAGCAACCTATATATAAAATAAATTGAAAATGGTTTATTGGTTGTAGTTATTTTTGTTGATGATATTATCTTTGGAGGAGAAGATGAAGCCAATGATAAATTTATAGATGAAATGAAGACTGAATTTGAAATGAGTATGATTGGTGAAATGAAATATTTTTTAGGATTACAGCTAACACAAAACAATAATGGTATCTTTGTAAGTCAAAAAAAGTACTTGAAACCAACTAGAACACCTATGGTAACTAGACATAAGTTATCTAGCATAGATGAGACTCTTGCAGTGGAACATAAGAAGTAAAAATCTATGATTGGAGGATTGCAATATTTGAATCATACAAGACTTGATATAGCACATTCAATTGAGATTGTAGTAAGATTTCAAGATGAATCCAAAGAATCACATTATGCAGTAGTAAAGAGGATTCTAAGGTACTTAAGAGGCACAATTGAGTATGGATTGTGGTATGAAAATCTGATGATTTTACCCTATGTACATATACAGATGCTAATTGGAGAGGTAGTGTTGATGATAAAAAGAGCACCAGTGATGGAGCATTTTTCCTTGGAGGAAGATTAGTTTCTTAGCTAAGCAAGAAGAAGAATTGTATTTTGCAAAGCACAATAGAAGAAGAGTATGTGGTAGTAGAAAACAATTGTAATCAGATAATTTGGATGAAGCAAATGTTGAAGGATATTGGAAGAAAATTTGTTTAGCCTATTGTTATACATTGTGATAACACTAGCATAGTTAGTATGTCTAAGAACCTTGTGTTACATTCTAAGACAAAGCATATAGAGATAAAGTATCATGTAGTGAGAGAGAAGGTTGTAGAAAAGGAAGTCAAACTTGAATACATAAGAATAAAGGAGCATATTGTAGACATATTTACAAAGCCTTTTCCTAAGGATATATTTGAGTATCTGAGAGGTATGCTTGGGGTTATGCCCCTGCCTACTTTTGAAAAGTGATGTAGATTGTTGCATCCATCTAGTGGTATATGAGCCCTATCTTTCTTCTGGACTTGATGGTGGTACTTCCTCTATGGGGGAGTATGTGTATCTGAGTTGAGTCATGCGGACTCTAGTGAATGTATTTTCTAAATAGTGTCTTTTGACATTCAAGTTGTTGTTGACATAGTGATGAAACATCTATCATTGATGTCAATGGGGGAGAAGTATGCATAAAAAACCATTTGAAACATCTATTGGAGAGAACTGAATAGGAAAATGAAGCAAGATTTGATTGATGAAGAAGACTTGAAAGCATTTTCAGAGCAGCAGTGTTGCAGCGTTGGATTTATGCAACTTGGATGTTTTTTCATCTATGTTGCCATCAATGCCAACGTGGGAGATTGTTAGGAATGAATTTTGAATATATCCTATGGGGGAGTATTAGTAACCATTCTATAGTAGTTTTCTTTGCATTCATAACAGTGATCTACTAAAGATTACCAGAGAAGCAGACAGTGTTTGAGTAAGCGCACTTGGGATATTAAAGATGAAGCTATGCATAGTTGAGGACTTATTATATGATGTGTTTTAAGATCATGTTTAAGAGCACAAATAGTAATTCATTTATTCATGGAAGATATGAGAAAATTAGTGGAAGCAGTATTCAGGCAGTGTTCCTGAGTAGCGATTTTTGGAAATCGGATGATATCTCCTAATCAGGATAGAATCTGGTTATGCATAGTTAGAGAAAAATTGAAGACATTTTTATAGTGACTTGGATGACAGTGCAAGATTTGAGGTTGCACAAGTGAATAATTGTATTGATTGCAAGCCGACAATTTTGTGTAATTTTGATGTAATGTGTGGAAACTTTTATTTTGTAATTTGTATGTTTACTCATTTATAATTACTTTAGTGTGGTATAAAGGAATGAATGTATTCCTTGTTCTAAGTGTGTGTGTAATGAATGTAAGTGTGTATGAAGAAATTGTGAAAGAAAAATTGTTGGAGGATATGCAAAGTACTGAGATCTGGTATTGAGATTTGAAGAAGCAGTTGGTGCGGTTTGGCACAGTCAAAGAAGGAGTATTGAATTGTTGAGATCAGTAATCTTTTGGTATTATTTTATTGAGTAATACAAAGATCAGTTGGAAAATGAGTTTAGTGATCTTACCCTGAAGCTATTTGGGTAGTGGGTCCTCCTATCTTCTATAACTCCTAACAGAGTTAGAATCTTTTAACAGGGATTCAAAATCTCCTAATAGGGATTCATATGTACTGAATGTATTTCATAAGACTCCTAATAGATTCCATCCTCTCACCAGGAAATTTCATCTTAGTGCATCTTTTGTGGGCATCATTCCCACCGGGGTTTACTCTTTGATCAAGAGGTTCCCTAGTCAACATATCTTTTGTCATTGTATTATTGTGCATGTATATCTTTCTAAGGTTGTTGATTACATTTCTTACATGGTTAAAATCTATTAAGGTTGATAAAAGTTGTATTTATCTAATAATTGATTCACCCCCCCCCCCCCTCTCACTTATCATGGTGGACTTTACTTTGTGACAGTTAGTACAAAGATTTATTATTATATGACATATGGGTATGTGCAGGATCATGATATACCAAACTAGGTGATTAGGTGGCAATGAAAAATTAGAAAATCAGGTTTAGGCAAGTTGACATAATTTTTTTGAAAAAGTTATAAATATTATATCAAAAATATGTAAGAAGATGATCTGTAGAAAATTGAATTTAGTTTCTAAGATACTAGGCCTTTTTTGAAAAATAATTATTCTACATGTTCAAAGTTTAAAATTTTAATGTAGTAGTACAAAAATTTCAGGAAAAATAAGTAGGTGTATGTTTGACCACCTTAAACACAATCAAATGATAAATTTTTTTTACAAGATTCTAGATATAAATAGTAGACTCATGTTTGGATGTGACACAATTTTTTTTCTAATTTTTTTCAAAGTAAATAATTAATTATGATTTTTCTTCTAGAACTTTTCTAGAATACAAAAAAATCTTGTGTCTGACCACATTAACTTAGTCTAAATTTTACCAAATTAATTTTTTTTTTAATTTTTATTGTAGTAGGAGAAGCATAGAATGTGACAAATGTTTTGGATTTCAAAAATGGTATACAGTTTGAAAGTTATAGCTATTTTTTAATAAGTCTATCAATTAGGACTAGAAAGCTAACAAGTAGGTTCATGTCTAGCCACATTAAACAAAATCAAATGATAATATTTTTTTATAAGATTCTACATGAAATTAGTAGACTCATTTCTAGATGTGATGTCTATTTTTTTATATTTTTTTTCCAAGTAAATAATTAATTATGATTTTTCTGCTACAAATTTTCCTGAATATAAAAAATTCTCATGTCTAACCACCTTAACTTAGTCTAAACTTCACCAAATTAAAATAAATGTTTATTATTATTGTAATAGGTGAAGCATAGATAGATTTCAAAAATGTTATATTATTTGAAACTTATAGTTGTTTTTCAAAGAGTCTATCAATCAGGACTTATTTTTCACATCGCCACTTTTTGGCATACCGTGATCCTACACATACCCATATTTGTTCAATGTGTATACTTCATGATAAAGATATTATGTTGGTGGGAGTGTATTCATATGAGTGTCTTTTCCTTCAATTATCTATATATTAGGTCATGGGTATGGATGTAGGCCTACATCCTTACTAGAATGGGGAATAAGTGTCTAATCATAAATTGTTATAGATCACAAGTTTACCTATATGTAGCACATGTGTTGGTGTTAGTATTAATCTTACACAAATAGAATTTCACCAAGAAAAAAAATTACAATATTGGTTTTACCTAATATTTTTTGGCCCTTTTTGTAGATAATAAGGGATATAAACTAGTGCCTAATTCTAATGTCCTTGCAATTTGGCTCTAAATTTGAAATATCAAATATTAATTATAGGCCTTCAACAATTGTAACCATGATTTTTTCCTCTTATATGAAAGTTGTCACACACACACATACACACACACACACACACACACAAATTTCTTCCTCATTTTAAATCAAACAATAATAGAATGTAATGATCAATTATATAACCTTTTATCAAGAACACTATTCTCTATATTTGTAGTAATTTTGTATCGTATTGTTATTTCTATGTATTTTATTAATACTTATAATACATAATTGACACATTGCATAAATCATAGGACTTCATATGTAGCATACACATTTTTATTTCAAAAAAATAATTAATATTTTTACTTTCCTCTTAAGGGAGCACACCATTGATATCATTCTTCATTATTATTATTTTTACATGGAACACAATCATGGGGTTTGACTAATGAAATTCCCTATAGAACATAATAATTTAACCTATTTTATGTGTGAAGATGGTGCAAGGGAGGATAGGGAGAGGGGAAAAAGGCTCACCCTGACAAGATCCACCTTATAGAACAACACGCAGGAGTAATAATAGAATAAGTGAGAGAGAAAATGCAAAACACTTTCATATATTTACTTCAATTGATTCATACATGTCAGGTTGTAAGGCTTTCCTGGTTTAGGCTAGATATTACAATCAAGTAAAGAAGTCATCCAACATGTGAGGATCTGAAACAACCTTCTAGCTTCTATCTTCTATCAAAAACTAACCCCTAAAATCTAACCAAACAACTACATTTATACAAGAGGCTACCAAGAAAAGTCAGCCTTTAGATCCACCATCAACAGAGGAACAACCAAATCTAGGTCCACACGCTTCCCAATGATAGATACCAATATTAAATCCATGACCAAAATTAATTACACAAGTCGACGTCACTAGAAATCTAAAACAAACAACTCGGCAAGGAAGGATAACCGAGCAATAGAAAAGCATCACCAAGTGCTAGGTAAATTATCGAGTGTTAGAGAGATAACCAACAAACTTGATCAACAAAGGGAAATGGGAAACACTGAACCAACTCAGTCAAAGAAGGAACTCAGCAACATAGAAAACTTCAAACATGTTTTTGGGGACATAGGATTTCCAAGGACCTGAGATTCTCCTACATTAGACACCTGGGGTTATTTTGAAATGATTCTCTGAATCGTGAAGTATGTGCAACCTGAGATGAATCCAACTCAGATTGTGAAATCCATGAACTATCTTCAACCAGCCTATTCTTCCACTTTACTAGATATTCCATATATTATCTTCCTCTTGTACTTCTGCCAATTCTTTATTCCAAAATCTTCTCAACTTCTTATATCTTCTTCTTAGGATAATCATTTAGTACTTTTATTTCTTCATCTGACTCATGATACTCATACAAATTAGAAATGTTGAAAATAGGTGATATATCCATGTCATCAGGCAACTCAATCTCATACGCATTACCACTATCAAATTTCTCTAGTATCTTACAAGGACCAAACTTCTTCATTTTCAGCTTCCCATATGTTCCAACAGGAAATATACCTTTCTCCAAAAGAACCACTACTTCACCACTAAAAAAAATAATATTATGTGTCTTTGATTTATCAGCTCTGTCTTTATACTTTTGATTACTTATTTCCATCTTATGTTTTACATCTTCATGCAATGTCTTCATGTACTCAACAAAATTTATTCCTTCAACACTTCTCTTTTCATCAGCAATGTCTCTCAAATCTGATATACCTCTCAGTTGTATGCCATTTACAATCTCAAAAGTTGTTTTTCTAGTACTCCTATTCACTAAATTATTGTATGCAAACTCAGCTTGTCCCAACATATAATCCCAATTACTCAGTGTTTGTCTAACTAAACATCTCATAAGATTACCCAAACTTCTATTCACAACCTCTGTTTGTCCATCAGTCTTTGGGTGAAATGTAGAACTGTATTTCAACTTGGTGCCCACTTTCTCCAAAGAGTTTTCCAAAAGCATCCAACAAATTTACCATCTTGGGAAGAGATGACACTCCTCGATAATCCATACAATCTGATAGTATCCTTAAAGAAAAGATCTTCTATATGTATTGTATCTAATGTCTTCTTACAAGGTATACAATGTGCCATCTTAGAAAATCTATCTACTACAAAAAATATAGAATCATTTCCTCTTACTGTCTTTGGTAAGCCAAAAACAAAATTCATACTGATGTCAATCCAAGGTTTCTCAAGGACAACATTCGATGTATACAATCTAGTATTCTAACTTACTCCTTTTTCAACTTGACAAACTCCACAAATTTTCACAAATTTCTTAACATCCTTATACAACTATAGACAAAATTATTTCTCCTTAAGAAGATTCAATGTCCTGTCAATGCTAAAATGTCCAACTAAACCAATACTATGTTTCTCCTTTATCAAATTAATTCTCATTGATACTCTCGGTATACATAACTGAATGAAATAGTCTTCCAATTTAGTACTTGGTTGATCTTGAATATGTGCTCTGCACTTTCTCCATGGCTAAGAAAAATTAGGATCAAATTCATACAAATCTTTCATGTCATCAAACCAAAGAACTTCAATTTTCATCTTGAACATCATAGATCTTCTTCTACTTAATGCATCAGCAACTTGGTTAGTGACTCCACTCTTATGTTTTATCACAAATGTGTAACTCTACAAATATTCAACGCATTTCATATGTCTTTGATTCAAATTATTCTGAATATCCAAATATTGTAAAGCCTTATGATCAGTATACAACACAAATTCACTTGGTATCAAATAATGTCTCCATTTCTTCAAGGCTTCAACAATAGCATAGAATTATTGATCATACATAGAATATTTTTTTTTTCATGATTCAATTATTCACTAAAGAAAGTAACAGGTTTACATTCTTGACTCAACATGGCTCCTATTGCACTACCACTTGCATCACATTCCTCTTGAAATAACTTATTGAAATCAGGTAATGCTAAAATAGGCAATTCAGCAACTTTCTGCTTTAAAGTCTCAAAACTTTTATCAGCTCCATGTATCAACTTGAATTCTCTTTTATCTCCTCTGATAGGCTCAGTCATAGCATTACAAATTGAATTGAAATTGCTAATGAAATTTTAGTAAAAACTTGCCAAACCATGAAATGAGCTTACCTCAATAGCATTCTCAAGTGTATACCAATTCAAAATAGCTTCAACCTTTTTTAGGATCCATCTTCAAACCATCAGCTAAAATCACAAATCCCAAATACACAATCGCCTCTTTCATGAAGGAACACTTTTCCAGGCTAGTCAACAAATTTTCCTCTTTCAATCTCTGCAATAGTTGTTTAATATGCAACAAATGTTCTTCTTCGGTCTTACTAAATATTAAAATGTCATCAAGATACATAATCACAAACTTACCTAAGAATTTCTTCAAAACCTCATTCATTAGCCTCATAAAAGTACTTGGCACATTAGTTAAACCAAAAGGAATAACCAACCACCCATAAAAACCCTCTCTTGGATTAAAAGAAATCTTTCACTCATCACCTTCTCTGATTCTGATATGATGGTATCCACTTTTTAGGTCAATCTTGGAAAAATATTTTTCTCCAGTCAAACTATCTATTATGTCATCCATTATTAGTATAGGAAACCTATATTTCACCGTTATATTGTTGATTTCTCTAGAATCAATACACATTGATAGGGAGACTCCTTGTTTCCCCTTGAGATGCCTTCAACTCTCCTTAGGTCACTCTAAGGACCTCTTAGGGCTTCCTCAATCCACCCTCACACTCTTGGAAAGAACCAATTCTTTCTTGCTTCAAGAAGTTCCCTATCTTGTCAGGGTCCTATTCATTTATCTTCAAGAAGAACACTCCTAATCCATGACTCACAAGCCCCAACCAATGGTTTGAATTGTAGGATGCTAAGGGATTCTTTCAACTCCAATATTCACTCCTAATTTGATTTTGTACTTTCCAAGTCCATCCATTCCTCCACCGCTCTCTATATTCCTATGATTTGGGCCTGTAGCCTTTCTGCCCCAATTAGGCCTCCTAAAATCTAGGATTCACCTTCACTACTAAATCTTCTTAAAGAACCCCCAAATGTTTGTTTGTGGTTCACATATATGTCCTAAGACCTCCAAGATTTTCTTGGTCTAAGGTCCCAACTCTGTCCATACACCCTGTTTCAGAATTAGGGCCTTCTACTAGGTTTTAGACAAGTCTTTGGTCTTTGGCTTCAAAACTTGGCAAGGTGACTTCTTGGGCACTCCTCCTATTTCTTGAGTACCTATAGATCACCAAACCATACATTCATGGCCTTCTTGTCTCAAGACACTATTCCTCCTACAATATTTCTAATCAAACTCTTGGTCTTTCTAGTCAGGCTTCACACACAGCTCACCTAGGGAAAGACCTTAAAAATCAATGCATGCATCTTCAGAGCTCATACTTGAGGTATCTTGAAGCTTATTAACCCTAGTCTCCATTCCCAAAAGGTTGTATAGAAACTGCTGTTGGAAATGGAGCTAGGCTCACATCTTTCATACACTATCAAATTGGATAGAAACTGTGAAAAACAAAATAAATTGACTAATGCTTCAAAAAATCAGCTAAAGAACAAGCTAAAAACTTGAAACACACTTAGACATGTTAAAAAATTAATTCCAAAAGCTACAGTTGATATTTTAATCCATGCAAGGCTTAAAGTAGCTATGACACTCAAATCTTCACTCTATTCACTATAAAACTCATTGTTACAGTATGTCAGTCTATACACAATATGATCACCCACCCTAAATTAGGGTTTTCTTTACATATATATCCCCACCTTGTACTTTTAGGCTTGTTAGGCATCTCTAAACCCTACTAAGTCTGAAACCCTTAAAGTTAGCCTTTTATTGATAGCAACTTTGAAAAGTTGCAAATATTGCACAAGCAACATTTTACATCTTTTACATATTCTTTACCATTAAGGTGTTTTAACTCCATCCAAGCCTATCTAACCTTAGTTAGACCTCCTATGGAATTTTTTGGAACTTCAATTTTTTAGTATGTCAATCTTGTGAAATTTTTATAAAATTGAAGTGTGCATAAGTTTTAAAAGATTGTGATAGTTTTGCTATAGAAAACCCATAAAAAATCCTACAAAATTATCTATTTTTCCTTAGTATCTAGTGAGCCCTAACTAAGATTTAAACCTAAGAAAAACCCTAAATATATGCCATTTTCAAAAAACCCTAGGTCGCTCTATTCATTTCTATTTGAGTGTTACCTTTTTTGAGTCACTTAGGTTCATAGAAAAGCATGTTCATTTATTTTATCATCACACAGGGGGTCATATCTTTTTTTTCCCTAAGTCTAAAGGCCCGATGATATAAATAATATGGCCTAAGTCCTAAATACCTTATATTCTAATGTTTTGGCTTTCATTCAATGTTGTATCTTTAAAGAAGATCTAATGGCGGTCGTGTGTTTGCAAGGAATCTTAGAGACCTATCCGATCATGCGAGTAACCGTTGATCTTACAGTGAAGCTTAATGCGGAAACAAAGTGGGACCATTGATAGGTTTTTCACAAGTGGTGGCTTTTCATTTGTAAAGGACAGTGGGACCAGTGTCAGTGGAATCTTCAAAGCTGAAAGTAATGAAGGTAAGATCTGATAGTTGTCGTATAATCGCATGGAATCTTAGAGGTCTATGCAATCATGCGACTAACCATCAATCTTGCATAAAGCTTAGTTTAATTCTTAGGTGGGACCATTGATAGTTGTACATGACTGGTGGTTTCTCATTGGTTAAAAATAATGAGACCAATGTCAGTTTTTGCATATGGTTTTTCCTTGATTGGTTGATAATACTTGCTGATGTGGAGGATGTCAGCAAACACCAATGCTTGGAAAGAAAGAAATTACATGACAACTTGCTAGGTGTTGCAAGCATGGATTTTCTTTATTGACAAAGGTGAAGTGGGACCGGTAACTTGAAGAAAAGATGATGGTGATTGAAGGCTAACGGTTTGTTGCATGTTTGCATAAGCTTCTTTCAAGCTATGTGATCATGCGGCTAACGTTTTGTTTTAATAGTGAAATTTTAGGGGATTGCTACTAATAGAGAGATGAAGTGATGACTTGTCATATGTTCGTATGAGTGATTTTTAGGCTATGTGATCATGCAACAGGCTGTTAGATCATCTTCTAGTGAAAATTGATGGTTCTAGTTCAAACTAGAGATAAAGTGATGCAAATTTGAAGTTCCTATTGAGAAGTGATAGTTCATTCTTTCAGAGGAGTAATGGTTGAATCGTGCTAAATAAATTTCTAAAATGATTTCTTTAATTTCTCATATATCAAAATTTCACACACTCTCAGAAGCACAAAGAAATAAAAAAATTGGAGAGACTCAAGCATGAAGAATTGCAAGGACTAGCTGTTGTCTCCCGGTGATTTCCTAGAAAGAGGTTGGTGAAATACTTGTACGAATTGCTTCCCTACTAAAAGAATCATAGTTCTGTAGTTTGTATATCTTGCAAATGTTTCTTTTAAGATAAGGCCTAAAAATAGCACCAAGGAAAGAATTGTCTGGTAAAATTGAGTATAGTGAAAGTTTGCATGAGGATTTGTTGTAGTTACTTCTTGACTCTACTACTAACCTAGTGAAAACCAAGAGTCTGATTCCCAAATATCCTAGGGTAAAAGTAGCTAAGGGTTTATATGAAATAGAAAATTTTATTAGGGAGGCCAAAATTGGTACAATCAATGCAAGTGGTGACTCTGATATCACTAGATTAGAGTTATTCAAAGTAGGTTTTAGTCAGAGAAATGCCCCTCACCCTGCAAGAAATATATGGCAATCTGACTTGGGAAAACTTGTGGTACCTAGTGTCTTTTTAGATGTTGATTTGATGATCCAAGTTGTGAAGAGTTATGACCTAATCACTAGGGAGGTTAGGGATGCAAAGGGAATACTATTGATCAAAATTTCTACTAAAGAGATCGGGAAGGTGTTCAGGTTAAGTGAACCCTCAGATAGTTTATAGAATATTGATTTTGAAGAGCTAAGGTAGGTATATGATGCACAAAGGAACTATTTCAGAGGCAAATTATTGAAGGATTTCTACACCAAAATTGGGAAAATGGTTATTATGGGACATAACACATAGGATCCTTTTAAAATAGAATATTTTGATTCCAGAGCTAAGGGTGCATATTGGTCATTATGTTAGGTTTTTTTAGAGGATGTTAGTGAGAGGATGCCAATACATTTGATGAGCATGGTGATTCAAATTCTACATTCACATCTATCTATTACTTTTGGTTTTGCTCCATTCATTATTGAATTAATCCATAATGGATTAGTGAAGATTCAAAAGACTGAAGATGACAATCCCTTAATGTACATGTTTTTATTTAAAGGAGCAAGCTTTTTTGGGTAAGAAATGGAATTAATGAGACAGAAGGATGGTGAATATATGCTAGTCTAATTATGGAGCCTCACAATGACCTGGGATAGAAAGGATAACAGTTTCACAAATTTTGATAAATGTTTTGCAACCAGACTCAGGATGTTGTTTGTCTTAGACAACCCAAGAATCCCAACAGTATTGGCACAACTCATTAGGCCAAATCAGTTTGCTAAGAATTTGAATATTTTTCACAATTGGGGTGATGTCATTTTCTACAATGTATCAATTGTCATTAGGTTGTATGGTTTCAAGGGGACCCCTTTTATATTTCCTTATCATGTACCCCTTAGGATTGGAATTGCAGAGTTTTTTAGGCAATTGGGAGATATTGAAGAGTATGCCCTCACTAGAAAAGGCAAGGGAACTTTATTTCCAAATGTTACCATTGTCCACCAATTCATAATTACCAAGGGTGGATGGGTTCACATGGATAAAATCCTAGCTCCATACCGTATGGCCACTATGATTGCTAGAATAGCAGACCCAGAAGGGCTCTATAATGAAATGTTTAAGAAGAGAGCCAAGTGTGCCATGATTAACCACATCTTTAATTTTCCTGAAGATATTGTCAGAAATATTCCAAAGTTGTAGGATCAAGATGTTAGGAAAGAAAAATGGCTAGTGTACAAAAATACATTAGATTTTATCCGACAATTTGATTCTAGATGGGATCCCCTGAAAACCATAACTCCAATTGGGAAGAAAATAGATACTCTCATGAATTGTTTTCAGGGTATTTTTCAGACCTAAATGAAAAGAAGGAAAATGTTATGAAGGATGACCTAAAAAAGGCTAAACAATTGTTAAGCAAGCCAGTATTTGCAAAAGGGTTACCCCTAGGGAGGTACATCGTGCACAAGAAGACTGGTTACAATGTTGTGATACTAGAGCAAGGCCAGCAAAGGAAAATTGATACAAGGGATGTCCCATCAACTTCACAAAAAATTGAGAAACAAAAGGAGATTGTAGAGGTCCCTGAATCTCCTCATCTTCAAGCCTCTGAGGATGTAATTGATTCTCCACCCCATCAAAGAAATAGAGAGTGGAAGAAAGACCTGTTCATGTTGAAAAGGATTATTCTCCATCATAGTCTCCTCTAATATTTTTTGATGACCAAGAAATTGCACAGCAAGTACAAAAAGTAGATGCTTTAGGTCAAATTTTTATGACCTATGAAGAAATAAATGAAGGAGTGCCAGAGCTACTAGAGGAGCCCAAACTAGATCTAACAGTAGGGGAATTGGCAGGCACAAAATTGGACCCAATAATTAAATAGGATTGTAATGAGTTCTTAGCTGATGATACTTTTGTTAAAACTAGGGCTTTCATGCAATTTCTGTGGAAATTAAACATCAACCAGTTTCAAGAAATCTATGAGAAGAAACATGAAGAGAATCTAGAGAAGGATTTACAAATCATAGAGGAGGAAGTGAAAAAAGAGATGACTACAAAGAGTAAACTAATCACTCCAGAACAGGGAAGAGATATGGTAAAAGTATCAGGAGTGCTAATCCTTCCAAACTGGGATATAGATGATGCAGTGGTTTTTGATGTAGTCAAAAAACAAACCACTCCTTTACTCAAGAAGAAGCAAAATAGGCTATTAAAGGGGTCACTTTCAATGACAATCACCAAGCTTTAGTAATGTGGTCCCTAAGAAAGAATGAAAATAACATGGGAAAATTTTTTGTCAAAGATGATCTTTCAGGGAGTCTAATTGTAAGAAGGGTTATTGATACTTCTTTGGTGGAAGCATCAGGTATGGTAATGGCTACAACACAATTGACATCAAAGGTGGTAGAACAAGAGGCCAAGGAGAAGGAAGAACTCACTACAAAGTTGGAAATAGTTTTGAAGGTTTATGGTGAATTGAAATAGGGGATTCTTGAAAGAGATACTTTAATTGCAAATTTAAAGAAGAGACTGGGAGAGCATGGCCCAACACAACTATCAGAGTAGATGAAAATAGCTTCCTCCCTTGTTGGGCCTTTCTCATCAAGCCCTATTGTTGAATTTCCTCCTTCCCCTCTTCCTCCTTCTATGGATGAGGATGACAGTGATCAAAAGGTAAAGCAGAGGTTTGAGAAGAAGATAAAGGATGTGGTTTCACATTTTTTTGCAAAGGTGAGGCCTAAAGAAATATATAAAACTACAAAACAATTGGCAAACATTTTAGCATCTTTTCAGAAAGAATTAGTTACTATGGAAAAGATTTTGGAAAAATGGGCTGCAAGGAAGGATAGTCTGAAGTCAATTTTTTATCATTTTAATGATAAATGTATTGTGGATATAGAGCTAATTAACACTTACAAGTTTGTTAAGGATCTTTTTGATTTTGAGGTAAATAGGGAGAGTATAAGAAGATCAAAAATCTTAAGGGTGACATACTTCCAGGATGATTTTCAAATTTTTCTTGGTCTTAATAAGGGAGATGGGGTAATTAAAGATAAAGAACAATGGACAGAGAAAATAGATAGACAAGTATTGTCTAAAGTAGACTCCATTTTATGTATAGATGATAATACCCCATTCATACAACTTGTTGAACTCCTTCAAGATGCTAGGATGCATTTTACTAATGTAAGAACAAAGGTTCAATAGTTGGTTGCTAAGTGGAACAAATTATTATCGAAGAACGATGAAGTCCTTCCCTTTTGATTGGCCAAGTGAAGAGACCTATATGACTTGGGAATCAACCTATTCTCTAGAAGATTCAGAAGAAGAAGGAGCATCAAATAAAGAAGCAACAGGTGGTAGTATTCCAAACCCTCAAGATCAAGATAAATAGAGATAAAGGCATCAAGTAGTTAACATAAGCATGGATACAACACCTGATAGAAGTTGAACTGACCTTGGGAGCTATTGCAAGATTTTGGCGCTCATCTTTACGATCCATCTCAAAGTTTTGTAATAAGAAAGTTTCTATTTTCATTTTTCGTCTTATATGAGAACTCATTTCTTGTCTTTTCTAGAAAGATCCAAGGCTTGTTTGCAATCCATATTCTATAAAAGGATTACCAGGATCAATTGTAAAGGACCAAGAACTTGATCAATTTGACTGATAAGTTTCTTGAGTCTAGGATATCATAGACTATTTATTAGGCGTATTTCTATAGAAGAATAATATTTTTTGGTTCAAGTCATTTTTAGAAGGTTATACTATAAAGCATTCTGTAAGCATGATTAATATAGCATTTGAATAAAATCCAAGATTTATATCTCTCTTTGAGTATCATTGTTTGAGTTATGAATTGTTCCAATTCATTCCATAGATAATCTTTGTGTGTATGTTTATATTTCTCATCTTTGATCTAGGATCATATTAAATAAGCTTTGAATATGACATAAATTATTTGAATTTTTTCTTAAGGATGCATTAGTAAGTAGTGTGAATCTAGGAACCTTTGATAAAATCCACCACAAGCTGATAGTATTTTCAAAGGGAAAAGATAGTTCAAAGTTCAGTATATTGTTTCATGTATTATAGTCTTGCAGTGGAGGTGTTGCCTAATGGATAAGACATTGGCCATTAGTGGAGTTTTCTTATAGAGATCAATGTTTGAAAAGGTTCTATTGATATGTCCATCTTTGTTTAAAATTGTCAAAATTCTTTAAAATACAGTGACTTGCAGGGAAGTTTACTACCTAGTGATAGTGAAAGATCTATAAATGAATGGTTATCATTTAGATTTCTCTTATCATTTAATCTATTACATTTAAATCCAGTTAGTGATTATTGAGATAAGTCTTGTGTTACTGGATTAGGAGCACCCTCCTTGGTTTTGTAGAGCTAGAAGTGCAGAGGGCAATCTTGTCCCTATAGTTGGTCCAATCATCTCTAGAGCTCATTATTTGGATCTAACCCATCCCAAAAATCTGTAGATGTATTGGTTGTTTGTTAGAACATAAAATCCATTTTTGGGAACCAACAAAATCAAGGACCCTATAAACACTAATAACATCACTTTACCACTTGATGACATCATCAAGTACAGTGCATTAATGAAGAAAATTTGAGCTTTTAGCCTAGAAAGAAACACTAAGCTAGACTCACACCACACCACTCTTGGTCCACATGACCTTATATAATTACAATGCCCTTTAAGAGGGTCTTCTCAAACCAAAAAAAGGACAACCAACTGGTCTCCTAAGGGTGCTCCTGCAACATGCTACCAAAGCTAAGAAATTAAGTCACCTCTAGTGACAGGAGTTTAGGATCAACTCCATATTTCTTAAATGCATTATCTACTACCCAAGTAGCTTTAGCTTCTGATTTCCCCTACCACTGAATCAAATGTTCCTTATAGCTACCCTGCCTGGTCTTTTTAATCTCTCTAGAGTCTAATATATTTACTGCCACCAGTTTAGGTGTTGTTGAAATCTGAATATCCTTGATGATGCCTCCACTTCCTAATAGTAACTCTACATTTGTTGGTCTAGTTCCTCTATACTATATTAGATCCTTCACATTAAACATAGGAGACATTTCCAAGTCTGATGGCAGGTCTATTTTATAAGTATTCTTCCCATACTTTGCAAGGATCTTATAAGGACCGATCCTTCTCATCTGGAGATTAGTGGGGATTCCCTTCTACAACCTATATTTGTTATGATGGACCATCACAAGATCTCCCACAATAAACTGCAGGTCTTTCCTTCCTTCATCAACTTTGGATTTCAACTTTTGTGTAGCCTCTTGGAGCTTCTTCTTCACTTGATCATGAACCTCCTTCATTGATTGAGTGAATTCTTCTACACATGAACTCCTTCCTTCCTTATTTTCTAAGTGTCTTAGCTCACACACACCTCTAGGATGTAGCCCATAAACAATTTCAAAAGGGCTTTTCCCTATTGTTCTATTCACACTTTAATTGTAGGCATACTCTATCTATGGTAATAGTTGATCCCACATCACTCCATACTCCTTTGTCAAGCATCTAAGGAGATTACCTAGCACTCTATTAATAACATTAGTCTAACCATTAGTTTGGGGATGATAGGCTGATCCAAATAGGTTAGTGCCTAACCTCTTCCATAGGGTCTTCCAAAAATGCCCCATAAATTTGACATCTCTATCAGATACTATGCTTAGGGGCAAGCCATGAATCCATACCACCTCTTTAAAGAACAAATGTGCAATATGACTAGCATCATGAGTGGTTTTGTAAGAAATGAAGTGGCTCATCTTGCTAAACCTATCTACAACCACAAAAATACTATCTAAACTAGTCTTGGTTCTAGGTAATCCAACTATGAAATCCATACTAATGCATTCCCATGGCCTGCTAGGAATGGGAAAAGGTTGATAAAAACTTGCATTAGTTAAGGTACCTTTAGCTTTTTGGAAAACCAAGCATTTCTCCACATACTTCCTGATGTCCTTTTACATCCTAGGACAATAATAGAACCTTTTCACTAGTTCTAGTGTTTTTTTGAGGCCAAATTGCCCACTCAAGCTTCCATTGCACTTCTCCTATATCACATTCTCCCTCATAGATCCCTTAGGAACACATAGTTGTCCCCCTCGAAATAAGAGATCATTTTGAATAGTATAATCTACAAATTGGATATGGAACTGATTCTTGAATTCCTTACATACCTTGTATGCTTCTACAAAGTCCTAATCTCCTTCATAAAACTCTTTGAAGCTATGTATACCTATGCTTTGTAGTTGTACCTCTTGGACTGTCAAGAGTCTCCTACTCAAGGCATCAACCACCTTGGTCAACTATCCTTTCTTATGCTTTATAGTGAATGTATAGGCCTATAAATATTCCATCCATTTGAGATGTCTATTGCTCAACTTCTCTTGTGAATTTATGAAACTCAAAGCCTTGTTATTAGTATACACCACAAATTATTTAGGTAGAAAATAGTGCCTTCATTTCCACAAGGATTGCACCAATGCATATACCTCTAGGTTATAATAAGAATACCTCTTCTTAGCCTCATTTAAATTCTCACTATACAATGCTACTGGTCTATTCTCTTGATTCAACACTACCCCAACTTCTATGGCTATCAAAGTTTGGAAAAAATAATATAGGTTGTGTGGCCACTCTCTTCTTCAACAACTCAAAACCTTTTCTGGCCTCTAGAGTTAGCTTGAATTTAGTTTTGACTCCACCTTTAATTGTATCTAATACTAGAGAACATATCTCACTAAAATCTTTAATGAACTTCCTATAAAATTGGGCAAGTCCATGAAAAATCCTTACCTCAATGCTGCTTGTAGGTGTAGGCCAATTAAGTATTGCTTCCACCTTACTAGGATCCATCTTCAAGGTTCCTTGGGACACCACAAAGCCAAGATAGATCAACTCTTTCTTCATAAATTCAAATTTTTCCAAGCTAATGGACAACTTCTCCTCATGGAGTCTCTTCATCACAATCTACAAATATTGGAGGTGTTCTTCTTTAGTCTTGCTAAATATTAGGATGTCATCTAGGTACACTACTACAAATCTACCTATGTAGTCTTTCAACACCTCATTCATCAACGTCATGAAGGTTCTTGGAGCATTACTAAGATCAAAAGGCATGACTAACGATTCATAGAGCCCTTCTTTTTTCTTGAATGCAATCCTCCATTCATCTCCCTCCTTATTCCTAATTTGATAGTACCCACTCTTCAAATCCAACTTGGTGTAGTACCTTGCTCCTCCCAAATAGTCCATAAGATTTTTAATCCTAGGAATGGGAAATCTATACCTAATAGTGATGCTATTAATTTCTCTTGAGTCTATACAAAGTCTCCACTTACCCCCATTCTTTGATGCTAGGACTACTGGCACTGTGCATAGGCTAATGCTCTTCCTGATTAGTCCTTGGTCTAAAACCTCTTGCACTTGTCTAGCTATCTCCTTTTTTTGATTAGGAGTCATCTTGTATGCTTCTTTGTTGGTAGGGATGCTCCTAGTATGAATTTAATCTGATCACTTATGGCTCTAGGAGGTGGCAACATTGTAGGTGACGCATCCCTGACTATGTCCTTAAACTCCTTCAACAACTCTTGCACTTCCTTTCACAATGGTGCTTGTTCCTCCTTCTTCTCTTCACTAGGCTTAACCAGGATGTATTCCTTACCCCCCTTGTAACAAGATGTTAGGTCTTGTTGATGTAGACCCCTTATCATCCATGAGTGACTGAATCCTATAGGTGACCCCATCTTTCTTGAAAGAATAGGAGTCCCTCTCTCCATCATGTATTATCTTTCTATCAAACTGCCATGGCCTACCTAATAGTAGGTGGCATACATCCATTGGGAGTACATTACACAAGACTCTATCCACATATTTCCCTATTGAGAAATCAACCCATGCTTGTTCATTTACAAGGACATGTTGTCCCTTATTTAGCCATGTAACCCTATAAGGTTTTGTATGAGGTATTTTGGTCAATCCAAGTTTGTTGACTGCCTCCTCTAAGATGATATTATTAGTACACCCTGAGTCTATAATCATCTTGCAAACCTTACCAATTATTATTCACTTCACTATGAAAAGTTCCCTCCTTTGCTTAGCTTCATCTTTTACAGGATCTTTAATAAGTATCCTCCCAATCATGAGATTTTCCCCACTCTCTGAATCAAGGTTAATTTCAAGAGATTTAATGCTACTAGTCTCTTCTTGGGCTATGTAGTTTACCCTCTTCTCACCATGTGAACTAGAAGCCTTCTTAGGGTATCTATAGGACAGATGACCTAGTTGGTTGCAATGAAAATGTTTCATGGTTGCAAAAGTGAGGCTTTGCCTAAACCTCCAAATGTGCCTCTTCCTCCACCTTGGAAGCCTTTTCCTCTATTCATACTTCCTCTTCCACTAGGTTCATTGACTATCTCTATCAATTTGGACTCTCCTTGAGCTCTAAATTCACTGCTCCTACCTACAAAGCTACCTCTATGCCCTCTATTTTTGTTTCCTCTACCTCTTCCTTTTTAGGTTTGGTCATGCTTCTTTTTTCTTTTCTCTTCTATTTTCTAATCCATTTAGTAGCATTGTCTCACACTTTTGAAGGTAGCAAGACTCATGTCTTCTTGGATAGACCATTTGAGTCCATTTTGATATCTAGCTAATATGATACTCTCATCCTCCACTATCTTTGACCTTAAGCACAATTTTTGGAGCTCCTTGGTATATGCTTGGACATCTAAGTCTTTATACTTGAGGTTTTGTCTCCTGCTATGCAACTAAACCTCATAGTCATCAGGTAAATAAGTCTACTTCAGCTTAGTCAACATGAATTTCCATGTAATAATGGGACTCTTTTCCTCTTTCTCTCTCTCTCAGTCTGCATATATCCACCAGGTGAGTGTTGATCCCCTCAACCTAGAGTTAGCCACCTTAACCTTTTGAGCATCTGGTATGCCATCACATTCGAAGTGATTTTCAATGTTGTCAATCCAATCCATAACTAGATCAGGATCCATTTGTACACCAAAAAGTTGTATACCCTCCAATTCTTTGCCACTTAAGGCCTTGAGTGCTTTTAAGAAGGGTTCTTCTGGTATGGAAGGGTCAACATTTGGAGCTTCTTCCTCCAACTCTAACTCCTTCTCCTTGGCTTCTTGTTCTTCTTTTTGGTCTACCTTTTCCTTCACTTTATCAGTCTTGTCTTGGACTTTACCCAAGAGCTACTCCAATTGATCCAATCTCTCTCTAAGCAACTGGTTATCCTACTCTTTCTCTTCAACCTTCTTAGCTAGTTTGGCATTAGTCACCATCTTTCTAGATACAACTAATTCTTCACTTGATTCGGTGGGCTATAACATTCACTTCCTACAACTCTTCTTATCCCAAATCTTTAACCCTAGTCTGATACCACTTTGATAGGGAGACTCCTTGTTTCACCTTGAGTTTCCTTCAACTCTCCTTAGGTCACTCTAAGGACCTCTTAGGGCTTCCTCAATGCACCTCACACTATTGCAAAGAATCAATTGTTTCCTTCTTCAAGAAGTTCCCTATCTTGTCAGGGTCCTATTCATTTGTCTTCAAGGACAACAATCCCAATCCATGAATCATAAGCCCCAACCAATGGTTTAAATTTTAGGAGACTAAGGGCTTCTTTCAACTCCAATATTGACTCCTAATTTGATTCTCTACTTTCCAAGTCCATCCATTCCTTCACCGCTCTCTATATTCCTATATTTGGGCCTTATAGCCTTTTTGCCCCAATTAGGCCTCCTAAAATATAGAATTCACCTGCACTGCTAAATCTTCTCAAAGAACCCTAAAATGTATGTTGGAAGTTTAGATATATGTCCTAAGACCTCAAATATTTTCTTGGTCTAAGGTCCCAACTATGTCCGTACACCCTGTTTCAGAATTAGGGCCTTCTACTAGGTTTTAGACCAATCTTTTGTCTTTGGCATCAAAAATTGGCAAGGTGACTTCTTGGTAACTCCTCCTATTTCTTGAGTACCTAAAAATCACCAAATCATACATTTATGGCCTTCTTGGCTCATGACACTATTCCACCTACAAGATTTCTAATCAAACTCTTGGTCTTCCTACTCGGGCTTCACACACAACTTGCCTAGGGAAAGACCTTAAAAATCAATGCATGCATGTTCAAAGCCCAGACTTGAGGCATATTGAAGCACATTAATCCTAGCCTCCATTCCCAAAAGGCCATACAGAAACTACAGTGGGAAATGAAGCTGGGCTCACATCTTTCATACACTGTCAAACTGGATAGAAAATTGTGAAAAACAAAATGAATTTACAAATGATTCAAAAACTCAACTAAAGAACAAACTAAAAACTTGAAACACACTAAGACATGTTAAACGATGAATTCCAAAAGCTACAGTTGATAGTTTAGTCCATGCAAGGCTTAAAGTAGCCCTGACACTCAAATCTTCACTCTATTCACAATAAAACTTGTTGTTACAATATGTTAGTCCATACACAATATGATCACCCACCCTAAATTAGGGTTTTATTTACATATATATCCTCACCTCACATGTTGAGGCCTATTAGGAATCTCTAAACCATACTAAGGCTGAAACCCTTAAAGTTAGCCTTTTTTTTATATCAACTTTGAAAAGTTGCAAATGTTGCACAAGCAGCATTTTACATCTTTTACATATTCTTCACCATTATCGTGTTTTAACTCCATCCAAGCCTATCTAACCTTAGTTAGACCTCCTAGCACATCAAGGACCCTAGAAATAGTAATAACATCATTTTACCACTTGATGACATCATCAAGTACAGTGCATTAATGAAGATAATTTGAGCTTTTAGCCTTGAAAGAAATAATAATCTAGACTCACAGCGCACCACTCTTGGTCCACATGATCTTATGTAATTACAATTCCCTTCAAGATGATCTTCTTAAACCAAAAAAAAGGACAACCAATTGGTCTCTTAAGGGTGATCCTGCACCAGACATTCATGATTCTCCATTCTTCTTATGTTCCAATACAACAAGTACTACACAAGGACTCAAACTTTCTCTGATCAAACCTTTCTACAAAAACTCTTGAATCTATTGGTGCAATTCCTAATTCTTAGTAGGTGTCAATTGATGTGGTGCCTTATTCAGTAAACTAGCTCTATGGATTAGATCCATGCTATTATCAATGCTTCTTTTTGGTGGAAAACATCACGTACATTATCAGAAATGATCTCCTTATACTTGATGAGTAACTTATCAATCTCTTCAGGATGCTATGCTCTATTTTCTTACTTGGGATGTTAGGAATTACAACAAAACATACATCATTCTTCTTCAAATCCTTAACAAACTTTCTTCCTTCCATCAAACAAACTTTCACAAATGTAGAAACACTACTAACAGGGTCTTCAATAAAAGGAAACAAGATTTGTCTCATCCCATTATCCCAAATAGTATATTTATTTAATCTCCCATCATATATAGCATATTTATCATATTGCCAAGGTCTACCCAAAAAAATATGACAACAATCCATAGATATGATATCACATAACATCTTATCATAGTAGTTTCCAATTTTCAATTTCACATATAACATTGTTCACTTACCAAGAGTGTGTTCTCATCCTTGATCCATGAGACTTGATAGGGCTTCGGGTGTTTTAACCTTTCCAATTGTAACTTTGTGACCATTTCCTTAGATGCCAAGTTCTCCAAGCTTCCATTGTTAATGATTGCTTTCCATACTTCATCAAAAACTCTACATCTGGTCTTGAACAAAATTTTCCTTATCAGATCTTCCTTTTTACATTCACTCCAAAGTGCTCTTCTTGCCATCAAGTTATTTTCCTACTCAGGTTCATTCACTGACTCTTCTTACACCAAAGCATTTCTACTACTACCGATCCTTTTACTTGCATGCGTACACTAAAATGATCTATGTCCTTCTTCTCCATAATTGTAACAAGTTCCTTAGAATCCACCTTTGTTATAACCACCTCAATAACTATTGCCTCTTCCTCTAGCAAAACTTTCACCTTTCCACTCGGTCTTTCCTTTGTCCAGATTTGTCTTTTCTAGATCAGATTTATTATTTTCACCATGAGATCTACCTCTTCCTCTACGGAATCTACCACCTCTACCTCTTTTTCTTTACTCATGTTTTTTGTTCAATTTATCCTCATATTTCAATGCAACTTGATAAGCTTCTTCAATGTTCTCCAATTTAACCAAACTAATTTCTTCTTGGATGGAAACTCTTAGTCTATTTAGGTATCTAGCAATTATTTCCACATCATCTTCATTATGTCCAAATTTAATATCTAATATATAGAATTCCTCAGTGTAATCTTTTACTGAGCTATCTTTATGTCTCAAACTTTGCATTCGCCTAACTAGGTTAATTTGATAATCATAAGGTAAAAAATTTTCCTTTTAATTTATTCACCATTTTGTTCAATACCTTAATTTTTTCTTTGTCATTCCTCTTTCTGTCCAATTTTAGATCCTCCCACCACAAGGATGCATGACTCTTCAACTTTGTACTATCAATTTTCACCTTCTTTTTCTCGGGAACATTTTCATATTCAAAATACTTTTCCATCTTGATGATCCAATCCATCAATTCATCAGAATCCAATTTTCCACTATACTCAGGAGGATTGAAGTGTGGTGTAGAATTCAGATTTTTCAGAGCCTTCAAAAATCTTTCCTCACCCTGATCTATCACAAGTGAAGGTTCTACATCAAATTTTTCTTCCTCAATTTCATCATCACTAACATCTTTAAGATGTCTTCCTTCATGTTGGGCTATCTCAGTAGCTTCCAATCTAGCATAAATTTGTCTCATCATGTCTGCCAATCCTGGATCCACATCTCACCTCCCACAAACCATCTTGAAGCCCTCTGCAATTGTAGGTCAAATCGCAATCTGCTACCCCAAAACAAATCAACTATGGTTTGATAAGAAGGAACCCTCAAACCTAGATTCACAAATCTAGATCCAGATCTCACCTTTCTATGATACCACCTAGTGCAAGGGAGGATAAGGAGAGGGTCCAAAGGCTCACCCTAACTAGATCCACCTTGTAGAACAACACATGGAAGCAAAAACAAAACAAGTGAGAGAGAGAATGTAGAACACTTACATATATTTACTTCAATTGATTCATACATGTCAAGCTATAAGGCTTTCATGGTTTAGGCCAAATATTACAATCAAGTAAAGAAGTCCTCCAACATGTGAGGATCTGAAGCAATCTTATAGCTTCTATCTTGTATAAAAAAGTAACCCCTAAACTCTCTCCAAACAACTACATTAATAGAAGAGGCTACCAAGAAAAGTCATCCTTCAGATCCACCATCAACAAAAGGAATGACCAGATCTAGGTCCATATGCTTCCCAATGATAGATACCACCATTAAATCTATGACCAAAATTAATTACACAAGTTGGCCTCAATAGAAATCTAAAACAAACAACTCGACAAGAAAGGATAACTGAGAAATAGACAAGCATCACCGAGCACTAGGTAAATTACCGAACACCAAAGAGATAACCAAAAAAATTGGTCAACAAAGGGAAACCGAGCAACACCGAACCAACTCAGTCAAAGAAGGAACTGAGAAACATAGAAAACCTTAAACATGTTTTTGGTGACATAGGATTTCCAAGGACCCGAGATGCTCCGGCATCAGAAGATCTGTATATTCAAAAGATTCAAACTATGATAAGGATATGTAGGGGCATTGAAAAATGTGGCAAATAATTTAGACTTTTATCACTTAAAATCATTTCACTATAGCATCCAACACTAGTTTCATTCCAATTTTTGTCCAATTTTTTAGGTAAACTATAAAAATACCTCTTGTTTTGGTTCCCTATATTGGAAATTGCACCTTTTTTATTCTTGACCAAATTTTTGTCCATTTACCTAGGTAAAATACCTATATATCTCATATTTTAGTACTTGATAATAGAAATTATTGTTAGAAATAGGGAATACTAAGAGGGGGGGTGAATCAGTATTCTAAAAACTTTTACTTTCTCCCAATTATGGATATAAAAAATTAACTTAAAGCTTGCAAAATAAAGTAAACTAAATAACATGCATAACAATAAAGCAAATGAACTCATAACACCATGTTTTATCTCAAGGAAACCCTAGCCAAGGGAAAACCCTGGTGGAGATGATACCCACAACTGATCCACTAATCAAAGTGTTTGGTAAAGGATGTTGACCCTATCAGGAGTCTATTACATGCATATAGTGTCTATGTCCTGATTAAAGGACTCTAGGCCTTGTTAGAAGCCTCAACCTTGCTAAGAATTGGTATTACAAAATATAATGTTTACAAGATGAGCTCACTACCCAAACATGTGAAATACAATGATGTTAGAATACAAAAGGTAAAGTACATAACCTTTCACTGCTATTGAATAGATTTCCTATTCTAATTTAGCTCTTCGCTTTCATATACAAATTCTGCTTCCTTTTATTTTACAATTTATAGCTTCACATCATACCATTACAATATCTCATTTCATCAATATATATCTCATATCCTTCATATTACATGCTTCTTACATATATACAAGTTATTAAGAATAACAACTTTACAGTCGACTTTACCAAGCATAAACTCTTTCCAAAATAAAAAAATAACTTATGTTGCCTAAGGATTAACATCTAGGATGTCATCCCTTATATGGTTAAGTCATTATTTTTATAAACAAAATAATCTCTTAACTAACATTCTTATTTTGTCTTCTTTCTTTGTTCAAGTCAGCTTCGACTCTATCTCTATAATACTACAATATTTCCTTCTGTACATATCGTATAGACTTGCGCTTTCACATGTGTCTTTAATATACATACAATCATCTATGTTCAAGTGCACATGCACTGAACCTATGTTTGCAAACATTGCTAACCAAAACTATCTCTGATTAGATTGGAAAGTGTTGCTATACTTAGATAATTTTACTTGCGCTCTTGCAAAAATGCTTGCTACTATAGTGTGTTCATCATAGTGATTATATGTTTCCATAATGAAAACAACTTGATATCCTACTAAGCTAAATTTCCAACAATCTCCCCCTTTTTCATGGGTGGCAACATATAAGAAAATTGACTAAGTCTCACAAAATTTCAAAATTGTGACCAAAAAAATGTCCAACATACTTATATTATCTATACATATTTTTGAATATCTGTACTACCCCTAGGAGTAAGCATCATACTGACTCTACAATTTTATATTACTACTCCACCTTTGACAACAATGACAAAAAAAAGGTGTCAAAAATTTGTGAAAAAAATGATTTACTTTAAGATCTTAAAATTGCAAAGTCGATAGGCTTGCAACACAGTCTACAAAATTTGTCTTCATGTTTGCTAACTCCTTATCCCATGATTTCTTTATAGCATCTGAAACACTTAAGAGTGTGTATAGACCATAAGATGCAATTTCACATGCCTAAAGGTTTGCATAGTGAAATTTTCCATGAGATGTCTTAGAAGAAAGACATTACTCCAACTGACTCTTAATAGTATTCAGTTTGATTGATACATGCTCTCTTAATAGAGTGGATCTCCTCAATTTATTTTCCTTTGCATCATTCGGTTTTCTTATATTTTTCTCAACATCTACAATCTTTACATTTGGGCTTGACAATAGGTTTTCTACTGTATGTATCTCTTCCTCTTTTTCTTTAATCTTCTCTAATATTTTTTATACATGATCTTCTGATTTTCTACACTAAATGTACAAATATTTTCCTCTTTCCAAAATTCTTATTAGTTCCTTATTGCAAACATCCAAATTATCTATTCATTTATGATATTCTAACATATATCTTAGAATATCTTAGCTTCATACGCTACTTGTGCTTTAACTATGGCCATGTGTTGGAAATTTGGCTGAGTTGGTTACATAGATGTCATTATGGAAACATATAATCTACATGAAGATCAAACAAGTTAGAGAGCTAGTATGTCAGAGCGTAATGTGAAATTATCTAAGTATGAGATAGTGTGTTTTTACCAGTGAACTTGAAGATAGTTTTTGTTTGCGATGTCGACTAAAGTAAGTTCAGTACTTGCGCATCTAAACATAGACTCTATGGTGACTATTGAAGACTCATCTAAGAGTGCAGGTTAGTACGACATGTACGAAAGAAGTTATGATAGTTTTTCTAAAGACAGTGTTAAGCCGACATGACAGAATTGATAAAGAGTTAAGGGATTATTTTATTTATCAAAATAATGAATTAACAATATAAAAGCACAACATCCTAGTGTTAACCCTTGGGTAAAGTTAGCCAACTAAAAATTTATTAGCCTTAATAACTTGTATAAATGTAATTGTAAATTGTAAGAAGGATATCATCAAGAGATTAAGAAGTGATATGATGTGAGATATATGATGTATATATAATAGCGATAGTGAAAGAGAAGCAAAGTGATATTGATGCAAGTAGTATAAGGTTATGTACCTTGGCCTACTTTTGTAATTAGTGAATATTGTACATTACTTGTTCGGGTAGTGGGCTCATCTGGTAATCACATTTGTACTACCAAGTCCTAACAAGGTTGAGGCTTCTAACAAGGCCTATAGTCCCTTAATCAAGACTAAGACACTATATGCATGTAATAGACTCCTAATAGGGTCAACATCCTTAACAAGATACTTTTGATTAGTGGATCTTTGTGGGTACCATCCCTGTTAGCCCATTTTCATGTCAATACAAAAAATCTTTAGAAAATGTCCTACATCTGCAAAAAATTTCATGGCCTTACCAACTTTCCTCTAGTCTCTGCAACCTTTTTCCTGTCTCTGGCTTGAAACCCTTAGCAAAAATTAAAAAATCTAGCCATTGTAGTGAGAAAGCCCTAATTTACCTCAGCCTCATTCTATTTCATTATTACCTTTTTGGCCACTTAAGTGATCATATAATGCATGTGTGCATTTCTTTTCCCCATTGGTCACTTGTTCACTTAATCCTTGGCAGTCATTCTTAAACTTTCGACGATTCAACGAACATGCCAGTCGCACATTCTCTAAGTTCCCCGATGGTTAGCCTTTTCTCTTAGTGATTATGTGAACATAGTGTTTGCATAATATCCTATTGTTTGGCAGTTACCAAAAAATTTCTAGCGACCGGATGAGCAGCTTGTCTTTCCTTTGTTTTCTGAATCATGAAGTTTCTGGTCCCAAGGTTTTGTAATAGTTTTTGACTCAATGTTTGTTAATGAAAGAAGAAAGTTGTAGGTCTAAGCTGTAGTTTGCAAGTAGGGTGCTTTGTGGTTCATTGTATACACATAAGGAATTCATCATACTTAATACAAATATCTGGTTCTTATCTCTCCTTTATGTCAAGTCAAGTAAGCTTTGAGTTTTTTGGCTCATTACATATTGTTTGTATGTATGTATCTTCATTCTTGAGTTCTAATCTAGGATTGAATTAAATTATGCTCTAGGTGGGATATGGGTTTGCCCTTGTCTATGTAAGTATGTTTTGTAAGCAGTAAAGATTAGGATAAATGTATTTATGGCTATGAATTCTTAGATATTTTTAGGTTTGTGTATCTTTGTGTCTAAGGACTCTTGCCCAATGGATGAGGCACTAGCATAAATGAGTATCTCTTTTGTTAGCATACCCTATAGTAATGGAGAGTCAATGAATGTGAGGTTAGCATTTAGTACTTTCTTACTATCAATCTATTGTCTAGACCCAGTCTTTGGTGTGTGAAGTGTAGTTTTCATTGGGTTAGGTGCACCCGCCTTGGTTTTGCAGAGTTAGAAGTGAAGAGGGTAGTCTTGTCCCTATAGTTGGTCCAGTTACCCTAAGATCCTTATACATTTTGGAACTAACCACTCCTAAAATCTATCTGAGGGTATATTGGTAGCCTAAGAGTATAAGTGTCCTTTTTGAACACCAACAATCCTCACCTTGGTTTTCCCTTGGCTAGGGTTTCATCAAGAACAAATAATGTGTTATGAGTTCTTTAGTTTTATTGCTATTCATGTTGTTTAGCTTCTTATGTTATGAATGTGTTAATATAATCTATTATATCCATGATTGGGAAAAAGTTAAAGTTTTTAGAATACTGATTCACCCCCCCCTCTTAGTATTCCCTATTTCTAACAATTGGTATTAGAGCTTAGTTACTTGTAAAAGAATCATTCAAGGAAAGCCTAGCAGCTTGAGTAAGATCTCTATGGATATGGATCAACTATAGAAGAATCTTGAAGAATCTCTTGAACAGATTGATATGCTTACTAATGAAAGAGACACTTTGAAAAGAAAATATGATGATGCAAAGAACCTCATTGAGAAACTAAAAAACAAGTTAGAAGATCTAAAATCTGAAAAGGAATCCAAAGTTCATATTGAAGATTATGATGACAATTTATAAAAATAAAATGAGATCCTTAAGCATGAACTGAAGATAGAAAATTTGAAGCTAAGTCTGAAAGATGGAAATAGGAAGAATGAAGCAAATCTTAAATCAGAGAATGAAAATCTTAATATTGAAAATGAAGGACTAAAATCTAAACTTGGTAAAGTAACATCTAAACTTGAGAAAGTCGATTACTAGTATGTTGAACTTGAGAAATACAATGCAATAGTGAAAGGTGAACTAACTCAATCCAAATAGCAACTTGAAAGACTATATTCAACTAGTGAGAAGATTGATGAACAAATATATTATCAAAAACCATTCTATGATAAGACTAGTCTTGGATTCAACACTTTTAAAGTAAATGAAGAAAGCAAGGAACCAGATCTGAAAATATTTGGAAGTATAGATGAGAATAACTTTGATGAAACTAACAAATTTGAAGATACACCTAATGAAGAAGAACCACCTACGCAAGAGGAATCACCCAAAGGTATGTAGAAATAATTCAAAGGTAGATATTTTTCTTGTAATACTATTGGTCATATAAAGAGAGATTGCACAGGTAAGCATTTCAAACCTCTTAATGGTTATTATTATAATTGTCATGGTTTTGGACATAGAGCTATATAATGTAGGAAACCTAAATTTATTGAGAATAATAATAATAGTAGAATGTTTAGGAATACTAACAATGAAGATAAGAAACCTCATGAAGATATGAATAGAAGAAATGGAGTAATATGTTATAGATGTAACAAGGTTAGACACATTGCTAGAAATTGTAGTCAAAGATCAATCAGCCTAGACCAAGATATAGAAACAATGAAATAGTTTGTTAGATATGCAACAAGATTGGACATACAGCAAGGTTTTGTAGAATGAACAATAGAGTTTATCATCCTAACCCTAATCGTAGAAGTCATGTAAGAAGAAATGAAGATGGAAGGAATAGTCAGAAAGGATGCTGTAGTAATTTAGATAAAGTGAAGTTTATCAAAAGCATAGATCAAGAAGACATATTCAACATTGAAGGTAATCAAGAAGGTGAAGTATTAAAAGGTAAGAATGAATCTTTACCTGACCCATCTCAAAGTACTTAATTTATGAAAATTGCAGTAGAATAGGAACTTAGATTAGTGTAGAAGTAGATATATAATGAATTGAATCTTGCACAGTTAATTCAAGGTAGTATGTGATGTTCTAATGCTATGGTTAAGAGCCCAAAGAAAAATATTATGTTTTGCAAGATCACAAGAAGTTTTAAGTTTTGCAGGTTAACAAAATTAGCTTTTTGGAAAGAAGCGGCAAAAGAATTGAATGTGATGTCAGATCTAAGTGAGATTAAACTAATAAAAGGTCATGATCAATATTATTTTATCATCAAAGTGAATTCAAGTGTTAAGGATATCAAAGAGTAGTGATTGGAAGCATTTTACAAGAATTTGGTGAAGAATTTTGTGCCGAATCTACGCAAGCCCTAAATCATGAAATCGAGGTATTTTACTTGGTAGATCTTTAAATTGGTTAAGGAATTAGAAGAAATCATGGATGTTTCTTTGATTCACAATTTCAGAGATAAAAATAGACCTAAGATGAAAAGGAAACCAGTAGAACCCTTGGAAGATGATCCTAGGTTAGCTTTATCATCCGTACCAGATGAAGTTTTACATCTAGAGAATGTTAGAAGTTATCTTGGATGCAAACTAGAGACTATTAGTGATAGTGATTTCACCAAGGAATATCAGAAGATATACAATTGGGATATGTCATTGAAAGAAGGATTTGAACATTTGAAAGATAATGAGATCATTAAGTATGCATTATAGTATGAATTTGACAATGAAGAATGTACTAAGATAATCCTAAGTAGAATTCATAATGGGGATTTTTGGTTAGAAGATAGAGTGATAGATATCACAGCTGATTTGATTCATGAAGTTACTGGACTATCTAAAACTGGAGTCATTCCTTTAAATGAGAAAAACATGAGGAAAATAGTCATAGACAACACAAATTCATCCTATAATGGTAGATGAATTGTGATTAGTAAGATTCAACAAGATGATGTCATATACTTATGTAAGATCCTAACTAATAAGTTTTGTACAAACTCAAGAGAGGATGACATGGTAGCTAGAATGATACATGCAGCTTATCTGATGTGTGTTGATAAAGTACAAGTTGATATGTGTGAGATTCTGAGAATTCAACTATTTGAGAATTTGGAAAAGATTAAGAAGACTAAGTAGACACAGTTTAGATTCTCATCCTTAATCACTTATATGTTTTTTCATTTATTGAGGAGATTTCTTTACACCATTGGAAATGACTAGAATGGTGGCCAAACTACAATGGAAAGGATTAAACAAGTATATAGGAGGCATGTTATTGATAAAGTGAATGAGAGTGCAAAGTTGGTAATTAAGACATTTCAGAATATGGTGACAAGCAGATCAAGGATCCCAAAGTCTCTTGTGGAGAAGTATAAAAATAAGATATGTTTCTGATGAATGGCCACAACCTAGCTTCGATACCACTGATGAAGGGCCATACCACCCTTACCAACTCATAAGCAAAGACATAATAACATGGAGACAAAGAGAAGATAAAATGCTTTACAAAGCATACATTAATACTTGAAAAATATCTTGCAATGAGAGAGCTTGAATTCCAAGAGCTTCTACAACTTGAGCACTTCTTCTCCAATAGGAGATCCTACAACTTGAGAGCTTCTTCCCAAATACAAGATCTTACAGCTTGAGTTTTCTTATGAATGCTCTTATGTCTTCTTTATATAGGCATTTCCCACCCAATATATTACAACACAACTAATGTGGGATATTAGATAGATGCAACTACCTTGATACACATATTAAATACCCACCCAATTAATATTTAGCACCACCATGTTGGCCAATTAAAAAATTACATTGTTTTTGTGACCAATAATAAAATAGAAAGGTGTAACTACTTAGCTACAAATATTAAATGCAAGAACATTCTACAAATTTCTAAAATGCCACCTACACACCTTGATAAATGAAATGATTTATTTATATGTTTTTTAATTCTAATTTTAATTTTTTTTATTCCACCTATGCACCTTGGTAAATGAAATAACTTTTTTTTTCTTTTTTTTCTTTTATTTCCTCTTCTCTCTTTTTTTTCCTTCTCTTTTTTTTTTCTTTTTTTTTTCTTCTTTTTTTTATCTTTTTTTTATCTTTTTTTATCTTTTTCATTTTTTCATCACTTTCTCTCTCCTCCATTTTTTTTTATCATGCCCCCTTTTATTTTGTGATGCAAGATGCTCCTACATTAGACATCCAAGGTAGGAAAAATTTTGTGAATATGGATTCACAAAATGAAATAGACGTTGCTTATATATTTTTTTTCTTGTCTTCCAATACCTTGCAAGAACAAGTATCTATTGCTGATATATTTCCTTTTTTCTTATTTTTCAAGTCCTAGTTGGAACAAGTATATGATGCTGACAATACTCTTTTGACATCAACTTTGTCCAAGTGTAACTCTCATTCTCCTCCAATCTTGTAGGATCTAATACATCTATAATAAACTCTGTAATACCATACAAATCTTCTTTTGTATACCAAACATCACTTGCAAAATCCTCATACAAACCATCATCATTACATTTGAAATCCATCTCAAAGTTAGCATTCCATGATTCATAAAAATTTACCTCTTTCATATCTTCATCTTTTTTTTTTTTTTTTCGTGACCTCAACAAGGCATGTAATAGCTTATTTCTTTTGACCTCCAACCAAGATGTTCCACTATTCCTCAACTATTGCAATCTTCATTAATAAATCATCTTCATCAACTTCAGGTTCATGAATCTTTGCATCTTCATGCTCTACCTCTTCTTTTGTATCACATGCATGATACTCCACTATAACTTCTTTCTTTTCAGCATCCAAAGAATTGTCATCATCTCTTTGAATCGCTCTTCTCTTTTTCAGCTCCACTTCTATTTCAACCACTTGCTTCTTCAAATCTAGTATCGCAACTCTTTCCTCTTCTTCACATCTCTCTTTAATTTTCTCAAGTCTAGGAATTCTGAGAATCCATCTAATTAGAAAATTTATCTTCTTCTTTCTCTTCTCCATACTCGCATCCTCTTAAGAAAAACTTCACCCAACCCAAGGTCCTGGTGCAAACTACCTTACATTTGGCGATTTGTCTACACACTCAAGAAATCCTGGTCTGATACCACTGATGAAGGGCCACAACCTGGCTCTGATACCACTAATGAAGGGTCACACTACCCTTACCAACTCATAAGTAAATACATAATAACATGGAGGCAAAGAGAAGATAAAATGCTTTACAAAGCATACATTAATACTTGAAAAATAGCTTGCAATGAGAGAGCTTGAATTCCAAGAGCTTCTATAACTTGAGCACTTCTTCTCTAATAGGAGATCCTACAACTTGACTTCTTCTTCCCCAATACAAGATCCTACAACTTGAGCTTGCTTATGAATGCTCTTATGCCTTCTTTATATAGATATTTCCCACCTAAGATATTACAACACAACCAATGTGGGATATTAGATAGATGCAACTACCTTGATACAAATATTAAATACCCACCTAATTAATATTTAGCACCACCATGTGGGCCAATTAGAAAATTACATTACTTTTGTGGCCAATAATAAAATAGAAAGGTGTAACTACTTAGCTACAAATATTAAATGCAAGAACATTCTACAAATTTTTAAAATGCCACCTACACACCTCGATAAATGAAATGATTTATTTATATATTTTTTAATTTTAATTTTAATTTTTATTTATTCCACCCATGCACCTTGGTAAATAAAATAACTTTTTCTTTTCTTTTTTTTTTCTTTTTTTTCTTATCTTTTTTTTAATTTTTATTACTTTCTCTCTCCTCCATTTTTTTTTTATCATGCCCCCTATTATTTTGTGATGCAAGATGCTCCTGCATCAATTTCATGGTTGATACCATCTTTACTTACATTGAAGCAATAGAACCTAGAATAGAGTTCATAGACCCTCTTGGCTATGAGATATCTAAGGTTGAGATAGAAGAGTATGTGAGAAGGTTACTTAAGTGCAAATTGGACACTCACTATAATAGGTGTGGAACCTTTGAGGAGGACTTCAACTCCACAAAGACCTTACTTAAAGAGAAGTAGTGAAAGGAAAGAGTTGAGAGTACTATCAAGAAAATTCTAAAAAATACAGGGATGACTGAGAATGAGTTCTTGGTAGCCAAGTAAATAGCAGCAGCAATTAGAGATATTGGACAAAAAGAAGTTTTGTCTATTCCACCTTTATCATTAATTGCAGTATAGAAAGGAAAAATATAAGTTAACGTGAAAGTGGAAGAAACAGAGAAGGATCAAGAAGCAAGGATATCCATTAGATCCACCTCCTCCACACCTAGAAAAAGAGTAAAAGAAAGTGCTACTAGACCAGGTAAGAGGCATAAAAATTTGGTGCAACCAGTTCCAAGAAAATTTGCAAAAATCAAAGATGATGACACTTTTATTAAGAAGAAAACTTGGAAACCTAGAGTTGAGAAGGTTAATGAGTAGATCATTCAAGATGGAGACTTTACAAGAATGAATAAGTATTATGATCTCTATGATTATGAAGAAAGATTAAATCTAGAAAATGTAGTTGTAAAGCATATGATTTTATCTAATAAGAAGTTTGATACAATTCAGGGTAAGATACCCGATGACTTATACAATAAACTTGTAAATAGGAAGAAGAGTGCATCAGAAGAGGACATAGCTATTAGAGAAAAGCTTGTAAGAAAGCTTTGTGTTGTAAAAGATGAAGTACACTTCAATCAGATTATGGAAGCTCTAAGCACCCATTTGAGAACCAAGAAGAGAACCATTCAGATTATGCGAGGTAGATATGAAGAAGTTAATGCAAAAATAGAGCAAGAAATCATTAAGGTAATGTCAGAGAATGCTGGAGAATCATCAGTTGTAGCAGAATCCAAAGATCAAGTAGTAGAAGAAGTAGAACAATAGGACATTCCCTCTCCACCAGCCATAAACATTGAGGACAAAGTCATGGATGTAGAAGGAACTAAGATCACCTTGGATAGTTATGATAACTTATTCAAGAATCTTGGAAACATTATTTAAAATTCAGCTTTTGAAGAGAAGGAAACTACCAAAGGAGAAGAGAAAAAAAAGACCATAGTTGTAGAACCTAAAGTGACAGAAAAACAAGTTCTTGTTCCCACTCAAGAAGATATTAGTCTTACACCTGAGACTGGCAAGAAAACTCAGATTGGATTTATGATTGAGAATTTGGAAAAGGAAGTAGATGATGATGATTAGATGAAACTGATCACATCTTTGAACAAGATCATTGGAAAGAATAAGAAAGTAAAGAGTCTTAAAAGATGCCTAAAGGAGTTTACTGAGAAATTACAAGGCATTATTACTACATGGATTGCAAAAGATGACCCTCTGGAAAGAGCAAAGGAAGTAATGAGTTTACAAATTTGTCTAATATAGCAAAAGTGAAAGCTCATGTAGCTTATGAGACCAAAACACTCTTGAACATTAGTCAAAATATCAGGAATGATATCAATAACCTTGATATATATCTATATAAAATCCTTATACATTCAGTGTACAAAATCAGAGACCTTGGTAACAGAGGAAGATCAGAAGATGAAGTTGAAGGAAGCAGAAATTCAGAATGAAACAAACCTTCTTTCAAGCCCCAATGTGAAGGTATCTAATGTTGAGCATAAAATTTGTAAAATATATGATGAGATTAGAATTTTTCAAGATGACAAGGATAGGAAAATGAAGAGATTCACTCTTTTAAGAGAACAAATTTCTATAAACTTGAGCACTATTGAAGGGCAATTGGAAGAATGTCTTTCAGCAAAGACATCTTTTCAAAAGTTTATCTTTGAGAATCTCCAAGCATGTGAGATAGCATCTTATGGATTATGTGCACTACTCAGTGTGGTAGATTCAATTAAGAAATCTTGGGAGAAAGAGTTAGAGGCTATGAAGATCAATTTTGCAAATTGTGTTGCTAGCCTACCGACTTTGCAATATTGAATTAAGGTATAACTTTTTGTGAACATAGTTTTGTTACCCTCCTTACCTTTTTTTGTCATTGTTGTCAAAGGGGGAGAGATATATAGTAGAAAATTATTAAGGATACATATTATTAGGGGAGTAAATTATATAGAAAGGATTGATAAATTCATAAGGACAGTATATATATGTTTTGTATTATGTCCACAATTTTGAGATTTTGAAGTTGTAAAACTTAGCCAATTTTCTCATATGTTGCCACCAATGACAAAGGGGGAGATTGTTGTCAATTTGGCTGAGTTGGTTACATAGATGTTCTCATTATGGAAACATATTATCTACATGAAGATCACATATGTCAGAGAGCTAGTATGTAGAGCGCAATGCGAAATTGTCTAAGTATGAGATAGTGTCTTTTTACCAGTGAACTTGAAGATAGTTTTTATTTGCGATGTCAACTAGAGTAAGTTCAGTGCTTTTTCACTTGAACATAGACTCTATGGTGACTATTGAAGACTCATCTAAGAGTGCAAGTCAGTATGACATGTATGGAAGAAGTTATGATAGTTTTTCTAAAGATAGTGTCAAGCCGACAGGATAGAATATGAAGACATAATTGATAAAGAGTTAAGGGATTATTTTGTTTATCAAAATAATGACTTGAAAATATAAAGGGATGACATCTTATATGTTAACCCTTGAGTAAATTTATTTTTTAATATTATAGCCAACTAAAAAGTTATTAGCCTTAATAACTTGTATAAATGTAATTGTAAATTGTAAGAAGGATATCATCAAGAGATTAAGAAGTGATTTGATGGGAGATATATGATGTATATGTAATAGAGATAGTGAAAGAGCAGTGAAGAGATATTGATGCAATAAGTATAAGTCTATGTACGTTGACCTACTTTTGTAATCAGTGAATATTGTACATTACTTGTTTGGGTAGTGGGCTCATCTGGTAATCACATTTGTACTACCAACTCCTAATAGGGTTGAGGCTTCTAACAAGGCCTATAATCCCTTAATCAGGAATAAGACACTATACACATTTAATAGAGTCCTAACAGGGTCAACATCCTTAATATGATACTTTTGATTAGTGGATCTTTGTGGGTACCATCCCCACTAGGGTTTTCCCTTGGCTAGGGTTTCCTCAAAAATAAATAATGTGTTATGAGTTCTTTAGTTTTATTACTATGCATGTTATTTAGCTTCTTATGTTATGCATGTGTTTAGATAATCTATTATATCCATAATTGGGCAAAAGTTAAAGTTTTTAGAATACTGATTCACCTCCCCCTCTCAGTATTCCCTATTTCTAACATCATGTCTGATAAGTTTGTGAATTCAGTATCAAATGCTTTCACAACTTCTCTTGCTTTTCTCTATGGGTCTACCTCATTTATCTGACTGGTTATTATTATCTGCAATTTTTCTATCACTTCAAGCAATGATCCTTCTAATATTTGTACCTTCTTATTCTTTCCAATAGTCTTATTCAAAGATGAGATCAACTCAATTTGATCATCATCATAACTTCCTATCCTAGACTAGCAAAAATAGATTCAATTTGTGACTTCTCTATTGCTTCCTTGGGTTTAGGACCGATTGCTGCTTGTTCTTGTGGAACTTCTTATTTTTTTGCCTCTGCATTAACCTATGGTTCTTCTTGTGTCAATTATGCTTCCTCTTCTTTCCTTCTTTTCTTTCCTTCTTCCTCATTCACTGTCATATCATGCTGCTCAATAGTTGAATTGTCAATAATGTTCTCAAGATTGCTAAATGGGTTATCTTCACTGTATAAAGTGATGTTTGTTCTTTTTGTTGGAAATATAGATGTAGTAACTGAGACGGGGGGTGAATTAGTTAACCAAAAAAATATTACCACTGATCCTTTAAATATCTTAACAAATTATTTACTGTGCCACTCGATAAATATAGAGAGAAATGCTAAAACTTGATCCTTGAAGTATGTAATAATTAAACTATTCTTAAGCATTCATCACTGATTAAATTACATGAATAAAGAAAATAACATGAACACAAGAGACACTAGATTTATCATGAAAACTTAATATGGGAAAAACCACCAATGTAACTAGTTACTATTTTTTACTCTTCTGAAGTGATGCCTGGTTAGAAGCCAACCCAATAAAAGGTTACAAAACACACTGTTAGGTGTGACCTTGTTAGAGGATTTAATCACCCTGCTAGGAGTGGCCTTGTAAGAGGTCTTGAAACAATTCAATAGAACTGTCACTTTGTTAGAGGATTTACAAAATAGTTGTTAAACCAACTCAGTTAAGAGATTTTGATATCACTACTACAATTGTAAGAGAGTAATAATGAAATGACCTGCAACTAAATTGTTGAATATAGATCTCTATTCTACTTCACTAGATCCTTACTGATCAAATGAATCTTTGCTGCTCCTCAAGGATATCTAACCATCCTTCAAAATTTGCACATACCTTAATGATTTTTGCATGCTATATATGTTCTATTCACCACTTGACCTTCTATATAAATGTCATTCTAATTAACATTTAGATTTTCAAGTCGGCATAAATAATTATTATAACAATTAGCTTTGATAAACAAAATGTAATAATAAAATCCTTTGAAAGGCCGACCATGCTCGGTAAACATTAATCCTGAAAAGATTTCCTTCGGTGACCGAGTGAACTTGGTAACCATAGCGAATTCTTCAACATCCTTCAGAGACCGAGAGAGCTTGATAACCACTAATTTTCTTTTGATAACCGAGGAGGCTCGGTTAACACTGTTTCCCTATCATGTTTCCTTTTGACACCCAAGAGATCTCGGTAGACACTAAAAACTGCCTAACTGACCAAATGAGCTCGGTAGGCACTGAGAATGATAATTGATATGACATTTGTGTGACATCAAAGACAACACATAGCTAATCCAACAATGTCCTTCAGACAATTTTATCCAATAATCTCCCTCTTTGGCATTGATGGCAACACAATATGTCATAGCACAATGAAATTTCACAGAGAAACCTAGAGTAAGAAACATATCCTTAGCTTCATTCTGATCCTTATCATCTTCAAACTTCTTTCTCTGACTGAGAACTCTCCCTCTTAACTTCTCAAATTATTCTTCTTAGAAATTTCTTGAAATGACAGCAAACTCTCCCTCTTTGACAACACATGCCAAAGATAACTTACATAGTTTTGGTAAACATCAGTGTACCTTATGTACTAATTCATATGCAATGATTCCCTGACTATGCTACATCAATTGATTGATCTTCAACATGTTCTGGTTGATGCATCACTAAAACTTTATTTAGTGAACCTCGGATAGGGGAGTGACCCCTAACTTGCCTCTAAGATACAAGAATGCATCCTTAGGTAGTGTCTTGGTGAAGATATCTACAATTTGTTCTTTTGTATGAATATATTCCAATCTGATTTCTTTGTCCTACACCAATTCTCTGACAAAGTGATATTTTATTGCAATGTGCTTGGTTTTGGAATGCATTACTAGATTCTTTGAAATATTTATTGCACTTATATTATCACAAAACATAACAACTGGTTCTTTGATCTCAACCTTCATGCCTTCCAAAATCTATTTAAACCATACAATATTAGAGCAGTTTACTACTGTAGCAACATATTCTACTTCTGCTGTGGATTGGGATGTGCAGTTTTGCTTTTTAATAGTCCAAGATACTAACCTCTTACCAAGATAGAATGCTCCACCACTTGTACTCTTTTTGTCATCAATGTTTCCTACCCAATCAGCATCAGTAAACACTTTTAAATCCAGATTGCCTCCAAATTTATACCACAAGCCATAATCTTTAGTTCCCCTTAAATACCTCAAGATTCTTTTGATTGCCATCATGTGATTTTCTCTGGGTTTAGCCAAGAATCTTACCACTATACCAACTGTTAAGGCAATATTAGGCCTTGTGTGTACTACATACTGTAATTTTCCAATCATTGATCTATATAAGGTCTGATCTACTTCTTTTGAAACATCATCTTTCGTAAGCTTCAGTCTAGTACACATGGGTGTACCAACTAGTTTTGAATCTTCCATACCAAATTTCTTAAGTATTTTCCTGATATATTTAGACTGAGTAATGTAGATACCATTTTTGTTCTGCTGAATCTGAAGTCCAACAAAAATTTTTATCTGACCAAACATAGACATTTCAAATTCTTTGTTCATATGCTTTGAAAATTCTTTGCACTAATCATCATTTCCTTTAAACACAGTATCATCCACAAATATTTTTGCCAAAATAATTTTTTTATCTAATTCTTCTTTGATGTATAAATTATTGTTGTCATTAGCTCTTCTGAAATCAATCTGAGTAAGATAGTTATGTAATCTTTCATACCATGCTCTAGGAGCTTATTTCAGACCATACAATGCTTTGTGTAATTTGCAGACCATATCCCTTTTGTCTGGATCAATAAAACCTTCAGGTTGCTCAATGTAGACTTCCTCAAGAATACCATTGAGAAATGCAGATTTTATATCCATCTGATATACCTTAAATCTTTTATGTGCTGCATATGCAAGTAAAGTCCTCACACCTTCCAATCTTGCAATAGGAGAAAAAGTCTCTCCATAATCTATTCCTTCTTCTTGAGAATATCCTTTACATACCAATCTTTCTTTGTTTCTTGATACTTGACCATCTTCATTCAACTTATTTCTGAATACCCATTTTGTCCCAATTACATTTTTATCTTTAGGCCTAGGTACAAGAGTCCATGTCTTATTTTTCTCTATTTTCTCTATTTCTTCATTCATAGCCTCAATCCAACTTTCATTTTCCAATGCATCTTTGACATTTTTAGGCTCAAAATCAGCAAATAAACATGTAACTTTTAGTTTACTTCTTGTCATAGTACCATCTAGTTTGTTTCCAATAATCTAATCTGGTTTATGATGCTTTCTGACATACTTGGCCAATACAAGTTCCTTGCTTCCTGAATGAGTTACATTGTCATCTTCTTCATCTTTAGGTTCAGGTTGCTCGATCTTGGTAGATACTTGTTTAGTAGCTTCAGACTGAGACTTGGTACTTTGTGACTCGGTCTGAACTTCTTCTTGTGACTCAGTTACTGTACTGGGCTTGGTAGATGTAGTTTCCTTATATGTGTCTGGCAATGTATTAGGTTTGATGTAAACAAATTTTTTGTAATCCTCTGGTTCCTTTCTGCTTTCTTCTTCAGTCTTTTTTGCAAACTCATCAATTCTCACATGTGCACTTTCTATGATTTTGTGAGTAGACAAATTTAGACATCTATATGCCTTACTTTTGCAAGAATATCCCAAAAATATTTTTTCATCACATTTTATGATGAAGGATGCTCCCCATAATACCACAAAAACTTAACAGAAATAGAGAAACAACAACAATAATATGCAAGAATAGAAAATTGACTTCTTATTATCTCCACAAATGTGGAATTACAAACTTTCAGAATTACAATATGCAAAGCCACATGGGCATTCCCTTACAATATTCTATAGGACAAAGCCTCGAATCAATACCCAGATCTACTACCCAGAACTGCCCTAGACAACACTACGGGCCTTCTTTATATAGGCAATTTCCACCACCCGAGAAGGTTCTAGAAATTTAGCCCTCAGTGCCGACCAAACTTAGAATTATTTTATTTTACAATTTATTACATCAAAGTCAGCTCAAAATGAGTTTTGAAACCCAAACATAAATTTTGAAGAAAAATTATTTTCTGCCATTTCAGGTGACCCAACTTTCAAACACCATAAGTCATCACCCGTTAACCCGATTGGCTATTATAACCCCATTCTGAAAATGCAACAAAGCACTCTACAGGCTTGACCCATGCAAAGCACCCATCACCCAAATTTTCAACCTCATTCGGGGCTTTTAAAGTCTTCAAAAATGAGTTCAAAGTTTTTGTACCCTACTGCCAATATCGAAAATCTTCAATATCTTCAAAACTAGACCTGATCTAGCCATGAAACTTTGCTGGCAGGCTGATGCAGGAGCATCCTGGGTGTAAGAGCAATCTTGCATCACCCAAAAATATTTCTATTTTTGTATTCAATAAGGGCTATTTTGTGCAGAGCTGCTATTTATGGAAAGTTACTATTTTTGGTAATTTTCATATGTGCTCAGAATGATTTGATTTCTTTCTTGGAGGTTCATGTTGGTCATATAAGTCTGCCAGTAAAGTTTCATTGCCAGATCAAGTGTATATTGGAAGATATCGAAGATTTTCGGTATTGGCAGCAGGGTACAGAAACTTTGAACTTAGTTTTGAAGGCTTTAGAGGCCCTGAATGAGGTCAAAAATTTGGGTGACGGGCGCTTGTGCCAAACAAGCTTGTAGAGAGCTTCGTGGCATTTCCGAAATGGGGTTACAATAGCCGATCGGGTCAACTGGTGATGACTTATGGTCTTCGGAAGTTGGGTCACCTGAAATGGTGAAAAATAATTTTCTTCAAAATTTCTGTTCGGGTTTCAAAGGTTATCTTGAGCCGACTATGATGTAATAAAATGTAAAATAAAATAATTATAAGTTTGGTCGGTCTTATTGGCTAAAATTCTGGAACCTTCCCAGGCGGTGGAAAATTGCCTATATAAGGAAGGCTGTATTATTGTATTAGGTAGTTCGAAATAATTCTGGGTAGTAGATCTGGGTATTGATTCGAGACTTTGTCCTAAAGAATATTGTAAGGGAATGCCCATGTGGCTTTGCATATTGTAATTCTGAAAGTTTGTAATTCCACATTTGTGGAGATAATAAGAAGCCAATTTTTGCATATTATTGTTGTTGTTTCGCTATTTCTGTTATGTGTTTGTGGTATTAAGGGGAGCACCCTTCATCACAGGCTGATATGACTGAGATGAACCTCCACATGTAAAATTAGAACATTTCAAGATCGTAAGACCAACTTACTAAAAGTTTCCATAAATAGCAACTCTGCACAAGATAGCCCTTATTGAATACAAAAATAAAAATATTTTTGGGCGATGTAAGATTGCTCTTACACCCAGGATGCTCCTACATCAGACACCCAGGGTAATTTTAGAAGTGACCCTATCACGACTCAGGTGTGCAAAGGAAAACCAAGATGGTTAACCTCCTCCTTTGTTAGCCATGATGAATCTTCAACAGGTCATCCTTTCCATTTGACCAAATAATCTTCATATGTCCTATTCCTTGTGCTTCTGCCAACATGACTATCCAGTATGTCTTCAATCTCCTTGATATCTGAACTAGTTGCTAGAATACTCCACTGTGCTGCTACAACCTCATCTTCAAAACCTCCTTCATGATACTCTGTCAAATCTAAAATGTTAAACACCGGTGAAATATTCAGTTCACTAGGCAATTCTACCTCATATGTATTTCCCGAATCATGCTTCTTCAATATCTTACATGGTCCAAACTTCTTCATTTTTAGCTTGTTATATGTACCAACCGAAAATCGCTCCATTTGCAAATGAACCATGACTTCATCACCAACCTGAAATTCCTTATATCTCCTTTTCTCATCTGCCTTAGCATTTACTATGCATTCATCTTGGTAATATGCTTCCTCACCTCCTCATGGATGTTCTTCAAGTGTTCTGCAAAATCCTCAGCTTCAGCACTACTTATTTCTCCTTTATCTATCTTTCTCAATTCAGATGCATTTCTTGGACTACTTCCATATACAATCCGGAATGCTGATTTACCAGTGCTCCTATTGACAGAATTATTGTATGCAAATTATGTCTGTGGTAAAATCAAATCCCATCCTGTTAGCTTATCTCCAACCAAACATCTCAGCAAATTTCCCAAACTTCTATTCATCACCTCTATCTATCCATCAGTCTGTGGATGATGTGATGAACTGAACTTCAAATTTGTCTTCAACTTCTTCCACAATGTCCGCCAGAAATATCCAACAAACTTAGTATCTCAATCTGAAACTATGGTCTTTGGCAAACCATGTAGTCTCACCACTTCTCTGAAAAATAATTCTGCTACATGAACAACATCATTAGTGTTCTTGCAGGGAATGAAATGTGCCATCTTTAAAAATCTGTCAACCACCACAAAAACCAAATCATGTCCCCACTGTGTCCTCGGTAAACCAAGAACAAAGTCCATACTGATATCCTCCCAAGGCTTCTCTAGTATAGGCAATGACTGATACAACCCTATATTCTACTTCACTCCTTTCACCATCTGACATACTTTGCAACTCTGTACAAACTTCTTCACATCTTGCTACAATTGTGGCCAATAATAATTCTCACCAACCAAAGCAAGGGTTTTATCACGACCAAAATGTCCAGCCAATCCTCCACTATGCTTCTCTTAATGAGATTCTCCCTCATAGAACTTCGTGGAATGCACAACTGACTCCCTCTGAATAGCATATCATCTTGGATGATAAAATCCAGCCATTTCATCCTGTCTAGAGTAATAGGTTATGTACAAGCTTTCTAAGCTTCACCAAAATCAGGATCCTCTAGATACAAATTCTTGAGTTCCTTGAACCCAACCACTTCAATCTGCATCTCTGTCAGCAATAGTTGTCTTCTACTAAGGGCATCTGCAACCCTATTAGACTTTCCACTCCTATGTTTCAAAACAAATGTATAACTCTACAAAAACTCAACCCATTTCAAATGCCTCTGATTCAACTTTCCTTGACTATTCAAATATTGCAAAACTTGATGATCAGTATACAAAACAAACTCCTTAGGAAGAAGATAATGTCTCCACTTCTTTAATGCCTGAACTATAGCATAAAATTCCTGATCATAGATAATATTTTCTCTTGGCATCATTTAACTTCTCACTGAAATAAGCAACAGGTTTACCTTCTTGGCTCATAATAGCTCCTATTGCAGTACCACTAGCATCACAATCTACTTGAAATACCTTATTAAAATCTGGAAATGCTAAAATAGGTTGTTCTGTAACTTTTTGTTTCAACAATTGAAAACTTTTTTCTGTCCCATTAGTCCACTTAAACTCTTTTCTATCCCCTCTCATTGTTTCAGTCAAGGGTCCACAAATACTGCTAAAATTTCTGATAAACTTTTTGTAAAAGCTAGCAAAAACATGAAAAGATCTTACCTCAGTAGCACTCATTAGAGTAGGCCATTCAAGGATAGCCTGTACCTTCTCTGGGTCTATTTTTAGACCTTCTGCTGAAACTACAAATCCCAAATACACTAACTCTTTCTTCACAAAACTGCACTTCTTCAAATTAATCAACAATTTCTCATCTCCCAATTTCTCAAACACCATACAAATATGCATCATATGTTCCTCTAATGTCTTGCTAAAAATCAAAATATCATCTAGGTAAACAATGACAAACTTACCCAGAAATTCTTTCAGAACCTCGTTCATGAGCCGCATGAAAGTGCTCGGTGCATTGGTTAGCCCAAAAGGCATGACTAACCACTCATATAGTCCTTCTTTTGTCTTGAAAGAAGTCTTCCATTCATCTCCTTCTCTGATCTGAATTTGGTGATATCCACTCTTCAGATCTATCTTTGAGAAATACACAGCTCCACTCAAACAATCCATAATATCATCCATTCATGGCAATGGAAACCTATATTTGATTGTGATCTTGTTTATTGCTTTAGAATCTGTACACATCCTCCACTCTCCATTCTTCTTTGGTGCTAATACCACTGGTACAAGACAGGGACTCATACTCTCTCGAATCAACCCCTTCTACAATAACTCATGTACTTGTCTATTCAACTCTTCACTTTTTGCTGGTGTCATTCTGTGTCCTACCTTATTTGGAAAACTAGCTCTTGGAATCAAATCCATCTGATGACTGATCTTTCTTATCAGTGGTAATCCATCAGGTACATTATCAGATACAATATCCTGAAACTCATTCAACAAATCTGCAACCTCTACAGGTACATCCTCTACTTCTTCTTTACCAACTTTTGGAATTAAAGCAAAACACACATGCTTATGCCTCATACCATCTAGGAATTTTCTTCCATCAACAAATGTTATTCTTGTATTACCACATACCTTTTCTTTGGTCTCCTTCAATTGCTTTAGCTTATGTCGCACTCCATCCTTTGTCAGGGAATAGGTATTTGCATGACCATCATTTACAACACATGTATCAAACTGCCACGGTCTACCCAATAACATATGACATGCATCCATAGAGATGATATCACATAGTACCTCATCTTGGTACCTGTCGATCTTAAACTTTACCAGGAACTGTACACTAACCATGACCTTGTGGTCATCCTGCACCCAGGCAATCCGATATGGATGTGGGTGTTTCTGTCTCTTGAGCTTCAACTTTGTCATCATCTCTTCTGACACCAAATTGTCAGTGCTTCCACTATCGATAATCACATCATAACATTTACCCCCACACTTGCATTGAGTGCGAAATAGGCTCCTCCTTTGTTCAAGTTCATTCTCACCACTCAGCAAGACTCTTCTATTAATTAGCGTTTCTCCTCTTTCAGCATCTTTAAAATTTGATGATCTAGCATCTTCATCTACATGTGCAACTCTGGCTTGGCCTTCATTTCTACTATCTATTGTGCCTTAGTGCTGAAGACATTCAAATGCCCTATGACCTTCTTCTCCACAGTGAAAACATATTCCACGGAAGCCTCCTCTTCCAAATCCTTGTCCTCTTCCTCTTTCTCTCTGATCTCTATTAGTCTGATCCTGGAAATGATTGGAATTATTTCCTCTCTGATTCTGACTGGTACTGGCCTCATCCTTCTTTTTGAGATCTTCATTTCGGCCACCATATGACCGTCCACCAGATCTTCCACCACGACCTCTTCCATTTTGTCTGCTCTCAAACTTCTTGTTCAACTTTTCCTCTAATTTTAGGGCAAACTGGTATGCCTCCTCAATATTATTCATTTGAACCAGATTCAACTCTTCTTGAATGCTTGGCCTTAACCCATTAAGGTATTGGGCAACTTTCTCCTTATCAGCTTTTGCATGGCCTATTCTGATGAGGAGTCGATAGAACTCCTATGTATACTCCTGAACAGATCTTCCTGCTTGCTTCAAACTTTGCATTTTCTTTAGTAGGTCATGCTCATAATCAACAGGAATGAACTGTCACTTCAATTTATCCACCATCCGATCCCATCTTATGATTTTATCTTTCCCTCTTCTATTTTGCTCCAACTAAATTTCTTGCCACCAGATCTTCGCATGACCTTTCAATCTGGCCTTTGCAAATTTGACCCTATCAAGATCCTCAACATCTTTGTACTCAAAATATTCCTCACATTCATTGATCCAATCAATCAATTCCTCTGGGTTAAGATTTCTAGAAAATGTAAGAACCTCAATCTTAGGTCTTTTTCCAATCTTGAAAATCACTCGAAAAAGTCTTTCTTCCTCCTGGTTCACAATTTCAACTTCTCCTTTTTGATATTCTTCTTTGGCTTCATCCTCACTTTCATCTCTGACATTAAGATTCATTCCTCTATGATTCTTTTCTTGCAATGCTCACACTTTTCTCTACAGCTCTCTAACCTCAGGTGTCACAGCACCAGCTCTTCCACCATGTTCTCTTCGTGGAGGCATTTTCGCAATGCACGCTGAAACCCTAACCACGGTCCTAGTGTAAACTATCTCACAATCAGTGATCTGTTCACACACTCAAGAACTCTTGCTCTGATACCACTTGATGAAGGATGCTCCCCTTAATACCACAAACACTTAATAGAAATAGAGAAACAACAACAATAATATGCAAGAACAGAAAATTGGCTTCTTATTATCTCCACAAATGTGGAATTACAAACTTTCAAAATTACAATATGCAAAGCCACATGGACATTGCCTTACAATATTCTATAGGACAAAGCCTCGAATCAATACCTAGATCTACTACCCAGAACTGCCCTAGACAACACTATGGGCCTTCTTTATATAGGCAATTTCCACTGCCCGAGAAGGTTCTAGAAATTTAGCCCTCAGGGCCGACCAAACTTAGAATTATTTTATTTTACAATTTATTACATCAAAGTCGGCTCAAAATGAGTTTTGAAACCCAAACATAAATTTTGAAGAAAAATTATTTTCCACCATTTCAGGTGACCCAACTTCCGAAGACAATAAGTCATCACCCATTGACCCGATTGGCTATTATAACCCCATTCCGGAAATGCCATGAAGTGCTCTACAGGCTTGACCCATGCAAAGCACTCATCACCCAAATTTTCAACCTCATCCAAGGCCTCTAAAGCCTTCAAAACTGAGTTCAAAGTTTCTGTACCCTGCTGCTAATACCAAAAATCTTCAATATCTTTAAAACTAGACCTGATCTAGCCATGAAACTTTGCTGGCAGGCTGATATTACTGAGATGAACCTCTACATGTAAAATTAGAACATTCCAAGATCGTAAGACCAACTTACTAAAATTTTTCATAAATAGCAACTCTGCACAAGATAGCCCTTATTGAATACAAAAATAAAAATATTTTTGGGTGATGCAAGATTGCTCTTACACCCAGGATGCTCCTGCATCATTTTACATCAAATTTTCCTTTTCTAGATTATTTTAAGATGTAACATTTACTACCAAATATTTTTAGGTAACTTACATTTGGTTTGCAGCCATACCATAGCTCATACGGAGTCTTGAATGTGTCTTTTCTCAGCTGTGCTCGGTTCAAGGTATGAACTACAGTGCTGATAGCTTCCTTCCAGTATTTCATAGCAATGTTCTTTTCAATCATTAGAGTCCTTGCATAGTCCATGATAGATTTGTTCCTTCTTTGAGCTATTCCATTCTACTCAGGAGTTCTCGGGGCTGATACCTGTCTTTTGATTCCTCTTTCAATGCAAAAATTATTGAATTCATGGGAGATGAATTCACCACCTTTGTCTGATCTCAAGCATTTTATTCTTTTTCTTGTTTCCTTTTCTACTCTTGCTAAATACCATTTGAACTTCTCAAATGCTTCAGACTTTTCTCTTAAATACATAACAGTCATCATTCTAGAGTAATCATCAACAAAGGGAATAAAGAATTTTTCTTTGGTATAGCTCTCAATTCCAATAGGTCCACATAAATCAGTATGCACAATTTCCAAAATATCTTTAGACTGATAGTTTTTACTTTTCAAACTAGACTTTCCCATTTTACCAATTTGACAATTCTTGCATAGACCAACATCAAGTTTCTTCAAAGTAGGAATACCTCTTACTTTCTTGAATTTACTTATTTTCATAATGTTGTCAAAATTTATATGACATAACCTTTTGTTCCATAACCAACTTTCTTCAATTTGAGTAATAAAATATGAGTAATCACCAAGATCAAGATAAAATAGGTTACCTTTGGTTTGTTTGCCTGATCCTATCAGTTTTCCTTTGTCATCCAGCAGTCTTGCTTTGCCATTCATGAATTCAACCTTGAATCCAATGTTAATTAGCTGTGGTACACTTAGAAGATTATACTTTAGTCCTTCAACCCAATATGCATTATCACATATAAGTTCTTTGGTTAATGAAATTCGTCCCTTTCCTTTTATACAACAAGGATCATTGTTTCCAAACCTTACATTACAACCATCAAAGTTTTCAAAGTGTTCAAACTTGGTCCTGTCACTAGTCATATGATGTGAACATCCACTATCTATAATCCATGTATCATTCTTTCTTATATGAGAGATAAGTGCCATCTCATCTTCATCATTATTAGATTCATCTTTTACAACAATGAAAACAATTTCTTCTTCACTATCATCCGAATCTTTAGCTAAAAAACATGTTTTCTTACCTTTATCCTTGAATGATTTGAAATTTTTCTTGCCATTCTACTTGTAACTTTTCTTCTCATCTTTGCTTTGCTTGTTTGGACACCTAGCTGCAATATGACCAATTTCTTCATATGAAAAATAGATTAAGGGAGTTTTACCTTTGTATTTTCCTCTGCCTCTTGAATACTTCTTTGCAAGTAATGCTTCAATAACTTCAACATCGCTATCAGAACTTTCCTCTGATTCTTCTTCACTTTCTAATTGGATTTTCTTCCCTTTCTTGAGTGAAAGTTTGGCCTCAAAAGCTGATTCAATATTTTTAGAAGTTGGAACATAGTTGTCATAGTTATCCAGTTCAAAAGTTGTCAATCTTCCAACTAAGGCATCCAAAGTTATATTGTGATTTTCTTCACATCTTCTTTCTTGAATAGCAGAAACTCTTATTGCATAAATAGGAAGTAATGTTCTAAGTACCTTACTTATAATAGTTTCATCATCAATTTTTCCTCCAGAAGCTCTGATTGCACTAACACTTGTCTTGATCCTTTCAACATATTTTGCAATGTTTTCTTCTTCTCTCATTCTCATCTAATCAAACTGTCCTCTTAGGCTCTCTGCTTTGGCTCTCTTCACATTGTCATCACCACCATAGATTTTCTTGAGCTTGTTCCACATTTCATGAGCAGTTGTGCAGTCTTTGATTTCATCAAATTCTTCATAGCTAAGAGATGATGCAATGTCTATCATCATAGTGTTATGGTTCTTCTTCTCTGCAATGTCTTCAACAGTTAATGTGCCAGTAGGAATTGTATATTCTTGATCAATATATTTGCATCCTGAATCACCAATGGAAGCTAGATGTAGTCTCATGAGACCTTGCCATGCTGAAAAGTTATTTTTGTTAAGCCTTGGAATTTCTGTTTTGTAAGACATCCTGATCTTTAGCTTATGTCCTTGAAACCCTTCCTGCAAGCACCAAAAGCTCCGATACCAATTGTTAGAAATATAGATGCAATAACTGAGAGGGGGGGTGAATTAGTTAACCACAAAAATATTACCACTGATCCTTTAAATATCTTAACAAATTATTTACTGTGCCACTCGATAAATATATAGAGAAATGCTAAAACTTGATCCTTGAAGTTTGTAATAATTAAACTACTCTTAAGCATTCATCACTGATTAACTTACATGAATAAAGAAAATAACATGAACACAAGAGACACCAAATTTACCATGGAAACCCAATATGAGAAAAACCACCAATGTAACTAGTTACTATTTTTCACTCTTCTGAAGTGATGCCCGATTAGAAGTCAACCCGGTAAAAGGTTACAAAACACACTGTTAGGTGTGACCTTGTTAGTGGATTTAATCACCCTACTAGGAGTGGCCTTGTAAGAGGTCTTGAAACAATTCAATAGAACTATCACCTTGTTAGAGGATATACAAAATGGTTGTTAAACCAACTCGGTTAAGAGATTTTGATATCACTACTACAATTGTAAGAGAGTAACAATGAAATGACTTGCAACTGAATTGCTGAATATAGATCTCTGTTCTGCTTCATTAGATCCTTACTGATCAAATAAATCTTTGCTGCTCCTCAAGGATATCTAACCATCCTTCAAAATTCGCACATACCTTTCTTCAAAATTATTTTTGCATGCTATATATGTTCTATTCACCACTTGACCTTCTATATATATGCCATTCTAATTAACATTTAGATTGTCAAGTTGGCACAAATAATTATTATAATAGTCAGCTTAGATAAACAAAATGTAATAACAAAATCCTTTGAAAGGCTGACCATGCTTGGTAAACATTAATCCTAAAAAGATTTCCTTTGGTGACCGAGTGAACTCGGTAATCACAAAAAATTTTGCAACATCCTTTAGAGACTAAGAGAGCTCGGTAACCACTAATTTTCCTTCGATAATCAAGGAGGCTTGATTAACACTGTTTCCCTGTCATGTTTCTTTTGACACCTAAGAGATCTCGGTAGACACTAAAAACTTCCTAACTGACCAACTGAGCTCGGTAGATACTGAGAACCGCTTAGCTAACCGACTGAACTCGGTAGACATTGAGAATGATAATTGATATGACATTTGTGTGACATCAAAGACAACACATAGCTAATCCAACAATTCCCTTTAGACAATTGTATCCAACACTTTCCACATTCATAATTTCATCCTCAATGTTAATAGATGGTGGCAATGATGGTGAAGGACTTTTCTGATGTTCATCTTCAAGTTCTTGACCAGATACACTTGTGTGATCACTAGGACCAGAGGTCATAACCTTTATAACTACATGTTTTGTCTCTTTCTTGATTTTATGATTATTTCCTCCCATTATCAATATAGTTCTCCTTTTCATTCTTAGATGAGAGTTAAGTTTTTTCATAATTTCCTTAAAGTTCTCTTCATCTTTTATATCACAACTTTCTCACATAGTTTTCTCTTATGTTTTTATCTTCTTCAACTACTCTTTTATTCCTGTTAACTAACTTCTCAATAAGTTCATCAAGAATCTTTCCTTGAATTCTATCAAAAAATTTATTTGCCAGTATCATGTGCCTAACAACTACATTTTCTAAGTTCAATCCCTCATAAAAATTGTACAACTCATAGAATGTGTTCATTTTAGTGAAATCACCTTCATTGATAATCAAGGCATTCAATTTTTCTATCTCAGGTTTCAATTTATTTTTACTGTTTCCAGCTTCTTCATCATCTTTTCCTTCTAATACTTTCCTTTGTGCTAGGTCATATATGGTCTTTTGTCTTTTTCTTGGTCCACTTATCATCTTTTTACTCTTTTTGCTAGTGGAGTTGTGGAGGATCGAGTGGATTTCCTCACTTCTTGCACTTCCACAACATTAATTTCTTTAGTGTGAGTTGTAACTAATGTTAGTGGTGGAATAGATAAAACTTCTTTCTATCCAATATCTCTAATTGCTACTGCAGTCTGCTTTGCAACTAAAAACTCATGTCCTGTCATGCCTATATCCTTAAGAATTTTCTTTATTGTGCTGTCAACTCTTCTTTTGGCTGATTTCTCTTCTTGCAAAGACTTCACAGAGTTAAAGTTCTCCTCATATGTTCCAAATCTAGGACTATTTAAATCCAACTTACACTTAAGCAATTTGTTAATATACTCTTCAATTTCAATTTCAGAAACTTCACATCCAAGTGGATCTATAAATTCCACTCTTGGTTCAAATGCTTCTACAAAAGTGAAATCAATGTGAACCATAAAGCATATTTCATTGTTGTATTTCTCTACTATAGCCTATGGAATCCTTGATCTTTTTCTCATTTGGTTCTAAAATGTCTTGATTACCAAGGTTGCACTCTAATTTACCTTGTCTATAGGATGTCTTAGATAAACCTTATTGATTATGTCCATTGTAATCCTGTTATCATTCCAATCTTCTCCAATAGTATATAAAAATCTTCTCAACAAATGGGCATATATATATGTGATTAGAGATGAGAATCTAAACTAAGAGTTCTTGGTTTTCTTTATCTTTTCAAGGTTCTCAAACAACTGAATTCTTAGAGTTTCATACATATTAATTTGAACTTTTTCAACACACATCAAATATGCTACAGGTACCGTACCAGCTTCCATGTCATCTTCTCTAGAATTTGCACAAAACTTAGATGTTAAAATCTTGCTTCCATATCTAACATCATCTTGTGTGATCTTGTTGATTACAATTCATCTACCATTATAGGATGAATTAGTGTTGTCCAGTACTATTTTCTTTACATTCTTCTCATTAAAGGGTATAACTCCATATTTTGACAAACCGGTTACCTCATGAATTATGTCTGTAGTGATATCTATCACTCTGTCATCTAGCCAAAATTTTCCATTATGGATTCTACTCAAAATGATCTTAGTGCATTCATCATCTTGGAATTCATAATCCAGTGGATACCTCACAACTTCATTATCCTTCAAATGTTCAAATCCCACTTTTAATGACATATCCTGATTATATATCTTCTCATACTCCGTAATCATATTACTATCACTTAGGGTCTCAAATTTGCATTTCAGATAGCTTTTCACATCCTCTAAATGTAAAACTCCATCTAGAATGGATGACAGTGCAAGACTAGGGTCTTCTTCCAAGGGTTCTACTAGTTCCCTTTTAACTCTGGGTCTAACTGAATCTCTTATATGGTGAACAAGTGATGCATCCATGCTTCTTTCAAAACTCAATTGCTTCAGATGGATTTACTTAGTGAAATACCTCAAATATGCGATTTAGGGCTTTGCATAGATCTGGCACAAAATTCTTCTCCAAATCCTGCAAACTGCTCTCAATCACCACTGTACTTCTCTTCTTATCACTTGTAGTCGCTTGAATGATCAAATAATACCAATGATAATATTTTATCCTTTCAATCTTTCAAGATTTTGACATCGCATTCAATTCCTTTTCCATCCAAAAATTTGTTCCTATTTTCTTGCAAAACTTCATACTTTTCATGTACTCGCATACATTCATAATATCTCATGCGCTCTTAACCATAGCATCATTATATCATATACTACCTCACATTAACTGTGCAAGACTCAATTCAATATAATATAACTTTTACACTATTCTAATCTCCTACTCTAATACATTGTTCATGAATTAGTTACTTCAAATTCTTTGAGATGGGTTAGGAAGAGAGTCACACTTACTACATGTCTGATTACCTTGTGTACTGAGTGTGTTTGCTTGATCTATGGCTTTAACAAATTTAACTTGTTTTTCCCAATTACTACAACATCCTTTCTTACTATTATTTATGTTCTCATTTCTCCTTGTATAACTTCTAGGATTAGGGTTTCTCATGTTTTTCATTCTACAAAATCTTGTTGTATGACCAAATTTGTTGCATATCTAGAAAACTACTCCATTGTTTCCATATCTTGGTCTTGTCTGGCTGATTTGTGATCTACAATTTCTAGAAATGTGTCCAATCTTGTTGCATCTAAAACACACAACTTGATTCCTTCTGTTCATATCTTCAGTAGGTCTCTTATCTTCATGATTAGTATCTCTAAACATTCTACTACTACTATTGTTATCATTAGATCTAGGTTTCTTACAATCAATAGCTCTATGTCCAAAACCATGAAAATTATAACAATAACCATGGAGAGATTTGAATTTCTTACTTGTGCAATCTTTCTTCATATGTGCAAAATTATTACATGTAAAACATATACCTTTGAATTCTCTTTGCATATCTTTAGGTGGTTAATCTTCTTTAGGTGGATTGGGTATGTCTTCAGATTTGTTAGCTTCTTTAGATTTCTTTTCAAAGGGTTTCAGATTTGGTTCCTTGCATTCTTCACTTGTCTTATATGAATTAAACTATGGTAGGTTTGGATATCCTACTTATGAGTGTAGAGCTAAACAAAATGATATTGCTAACAATACCACTATGGAGAAAATATGCTATACTTGTAATAAACATGGACACACTGCACGAGAGTGTAAGGCTAAGATGAAGCAAGTATGGACTCTTACGCAACAAAAATAATGAAAGCCCTATCAACAAAAGAGACAAGGTAACTCTTATGTTTGGGATTATAATACATGGGCTAACTACACTACTTGTGGTAGATATGGACACATTGCAGAAAATTCTTTCAGAAAGAGTTAGATTGGACAATCAAGAAGCTAGACAAGCACTAGAATGGCTTGTATGCACTTTCATAGGGTCCGTCATTTAAGCAAGAATTGCAGAGACCAAGTATCAGATGAAAATCATATATTTGAGAGTGGATATACTATCACAGATATCATGAAGTTAAGGAACACTATGTGGAAGAAGGCATCTAATGAGAATGTTAAGTCAAGTAATGTTGTCGATGAAACCTCATCCATTGGATTGGGTGACATTGGTACCTCCACTTAAGGTAAAATAGGTATGTATGGGACTGACATTTCAAATGATCAAATTTTACATACAGTTCCTCATACATGATGTACTTATACCAAATCAGCATGAATAAAGATGCACTATGGTTTATATGTTATGAGCTAACAATGTTAAACAGTTGGTAAAAGAGAGACCAAGAGTTCGTTACCCATCGGTAATCACTATCTAAGGTTAACTAAGCACATGTATCAACCAACGCAAAAATCCTATGTTGACCGAGTGAATGAAATTTTTTTTTGTCACCAAGCTAACAGTTGTTTCATACCAAAAGTTAGGTCAAGAATTTATTACATGAAAGTTTGAGTGGGAATATTGAAAGGTCTATAAATACATGGGAACAGAGTTCATTTTTACATTGCAATTTTGAAGAGCGGAGATATCACAGAGAAGTGTTTGAGCTAGAAGATTTTTTAGAAGGATTCAAGGCTATTTTAGATCGAACCGACATCACTCTTTGATGATTTCAAGTAAGTTCATTTTCTATCAAACACATTTTATCCTACTACTTGCCAAAACCCTAGTGTTAGGATTAACAAGGCAGGAATAACAATTATGTGGAAATATAACTAATATCAGAAAATAATAAACCACACAGAATAGAACACAAGACACATAGATTTAACATGGTTCACCCAATCCCTGGGCTACGTCCACCAACAGTGAGTCCAATATTATTATTATCTAGTGATTACAACCTGATTACAATCTGTAATCCCTTACAGCCCAATTCTGCCGCAAGTACTAAAATCATACATAATGAAAATCCCTAACCCTAAGCCATATTATACAATATTTTCCCACTTTAGGATTAGAATGAGTTATAAGTAGTCGGACCAAATCCCGGCGAGGTCGGGAGGAAAAGTGTACAGTACTTTCCTAGATAGTACTTTCCTAATTAGTCACCACAAGCTAACACCTAGAATCAATTTATGGCATCTACATCATCTACAAGAAAATCAAAAGTATTGAGGAGGAAGTTAATCTAATCATTAGGGAAAATATTGATGAACCTAAGTTTAAGCCACATCCTAAGGTCGTAGCACAAATAGATACAATGTGTGCTTTTTAAAGCATACCAGAAAGGGTTTTATTGATAGAAGACATAAGATCATATATTCATTGCAAAATTGGAGAAGTTGGAGATTTTGAAACTATAGCAGCACATCAACAACTTTGTGGCACCCATGCTAAATTGAAACTAGAACACAAGAAGATTGAGGAATCAGGGTTATCATGTATCACACACTTTCTACAATCATTTAAGATAGATTGGATCAGAATCATTTTGAGTAGGTTTCACGATGACAAATTCTGGTTGGATAAACTGATTGAGGTCAACAAAAAAATGATTAGTAGGGTTACTGGGCTCCCTAAAACTGACAATGATAAAGCCTTCCATAGTTTGTCATGACCAAATGTTGAGAAGAATACTAGAGCACAATGGGATAGTCAAACACTAAAAATTTTGACAATCAGAGACCTAGTAGTTAAATTTGCAGCACATGTGATCAGGTACAAGTTATTTCAATCAAGCAGACTCAAGAGTGTACCATGCAGAGCAGTAGACATGGTACACAAAATTATGGTACAAGGTCACCAAGTTGATCTTGCTGAGGTACTATTTCATCAACTTCAAGAGAATATGAAGACAATAAGGAAAAAGAAGTCTAATACATGTAAGTTCGAATCACTACTTGTTTGCATATTTTTCTCAAGACCACTTGCATCATAGTATAGCTTTTGATAAGATACTTGTTCATCAATCTTCTCACTGATGGAATACAGTTTCTCAAGATGATGTTTAGACTGACTCAACTCACCTTTCATAATTTTGTTGTATTTCTCAAGTTTAGCATATTATAATTTGGTTTTCTCAAGTTCAGATGTCACATTATAAAGTTTAGACTTCATATCTTCATTTTCAGATTTTAGATTTGACTCATTCTTGCTATTTCCATCTTTCAAACTTAACTTCAATGTACAATCTTTAACTCATGTTTAAGGATCTCATTTGCTTTCTTCAGATTTGAAATTTCATCACAATCTTCAATTTGAATTGTAGGTTCTTTCTTTGATTTTAGTTCTTCCAATTTTTATATTATTTTCTCAATGAAGTTCTTCACATCATCATATTTCCCTTTTAGAGTATCTCTTTCTTCAGTGAGTATATCAATCTGTTGAAGAGCTTCTTTAGGATTCTTCTATAATTGATCCATATCCATAGAGATCTTACTCAAGTTGCTAGGCTTTCTCTAAATAACTTTCTTCCGAGTAACTAAGATTTGATACCAATTGTTAGAAATAGGGAATACTAAGAGGGGGGCTGAATTAGTATTCTACAAACTTTCACTTTTGCCTAATTATGGATACGACAAATTAACTTGAAGCTTGAAAAATAAAGCAAACTAAATAACATTCATAGAAATAAATAACATGAACTCATAACACCATGTTTGTTCTCGAGGAAACCATGGCCAAGGGAAAACCTTGGTGGGGATGATACCCACAACTGATCCACTAATCAAAACTATCTGGTAAAGGATCTTGACCCTATCAAGAGTCTATTACATGCATATAGTGTCTATGTCCTGATTAAAGGACTCTAGGCCTTGTTAGAAGTCTCAACCCTACTAAGAGTTGGTATTACAAAATAGAATGTTTACAAGATGAGCTCACTGCCCAAACATGTAAACTAAAATGATATCTGAATACAAAAGGTAATGTACATAACCTTTTACTGTTGCCGAATATCTTTCCTATTTTGATTTAGCTCTTTGTTTTCATATACAAAGTCTTCTTGCTTTTTTGTTAAAATTTACAGATTCACACTATACCATTACAATATCTTATTTCATCAATCTATATCTCATATCCTTCACATTACATGCTTCTTACATATTATTAAGAATAATAACTTTACAGTCGGCTTTACCAAGCATAAAATCTTTCCAAAATACAAAACTAACTTATGCTACCTAAGGGTTAACATCTAGGATGTCATCCCTTATATGGTTAATTCATTATTTTGATAAAAAAAAATATTCCTTAACTAACATTCTTATTCTATCTTCTTGCTCTGTTCAAGTCAGTTTCGACTCTGTCTCTGTAATACTGCAATATCTCCTTCCTTACATGTCGTATAGACTTGCACTCTCACATGTGTCTTTAATATACATAGAATCATCCATGTTCAAGTGCACATGCATTGAACCTACTTTTGTGAACATCGTTAACCAAAATTGTCTCTGATTAGACTAGAAAGTGCTGCTATACTTAGACAATTTTACTTGCACTCTTGCAAAAATGCTTGCTACTATAGTGCAGTCATCATAGTGATAATATGTTTCCATAATGACAACAGCCAACAATTACATCTTTGTGTTTCTATATTCTACTGTCTAGTTTTCCTACCCACCCAATTAGCTCTAGATTTTAATCAAGCACTTTGAACTGGATTTTTTTTCCCATGTCTATCATTCTATTCTACAAATATTTATTGAATCTTTTGTATTCCTATAAATGATTTAACCTTCTTTTTCCTACTTCATTACACATAATCAACCAATCCTCAATAAAAAATAACAAAACTAGAAAGGGTAGAACTTGAATATCTTGACTCCCTCTTCTGATAGCAGCCAAGATGATTCAATACTCTCTAGTTTTGTATGTGGGAAGCATTGACCTACATTAGCACATGTATGTTATTTTAGGATCATCTTTCTCGTACATCATGAATATTTCTTTAATTTTTCTTTTTCTTATGCCTACACATTGAAGAAATAATGGTGGTTTGGGGTCTTCAACCATAGTCAGGTTGTATAAGATCCTTGTGTTAGGAATGAATGCAAAGTATTTTTGCAGTCATTCTATAGCAGTTGTTGTTGCATTCATGACTTGGATTGTCATTGATGTCAACACAGTGATATTCTAGATATTAGCAGGAAAGAAGGTACAATTTTGTTTTGTGCACATGTTTTATTGTAGATTGGATTTTGTATAGTTGATGGTATGTTATTTGGTGTGTTATTAACCTATGGTTAACAGGGAAAAAAGAAATTCATTCATTTGTGAGAGTTATGAGCAGTTTGGTGAAAGCAGTGTTTAGACAGTGTTTCTGTGTAGTGATGTTCAGAAATCGGAGGATATCTCTTAGCTGGGATGGAATCTAATTTTGTGCAGTTAAATGGATGTTGGAGACTCATTAATGATGACATGGTTCATAGTGAAAACTTTGAGGATATGTTTGGAGAAAGTTACAGTATCTGGAAGCCGACAGTTTTATGTGAATTCTGTGTGTAGCGTGTACAATTTATTATTTTGTAATTAAGGACTGACTCATTTGTAATTATTTGAGTTTGGTATATAATAAGGAATTTTTTCCTTATTGCAATATGTACTATGAAGGTTGAGATGTGAATATATGCATGAAGTGAAGAAAAGAGCTAATTCAGTGATGAAGGAAGACTTGTGAGTACAGAGATCTAGAATTGTGATCTTGTGTAGCAGAGAGTGCGGTTTTGGCATAGTGTGAAGGAGGTAATATATTTCATATTATTCTATTGAATAATTCTAAGATCTTTTGAATAGTGGGTTCAGAGATCTTGCCTTGAAGCTATTTGGGCAGTGGGTCCTTCTGTCTTCCATAAACTCTTAACCGGGTTAGAATCTTTTAACAGGGATTCAAAATATCCTAATAGGGATTTATATGTATTGAATGTATTTCATAAGACTCCTAATAGGGTCCATCCTCTAACAAGGAAATTTCATATTAGTGTATCATTTTGTGGGCTTCATTCCCACCGGGGTTTACTCTTTTCAAGAGGTTCCCTAGTCAACATATCTTGTGTTATTGTGCAATTGTGATGAAGGGTGCTCCCCTTAATACCACAACCACATAAGAGAAATAGAGAAACAACAACAATAATATGCAAGAACAGAAAATTGGCTTCTTATTATCTCCACAAATGTGGAATTACAAACTTTCAGAATTACAATATGCAAAGCCACATGGGCATTCCCTTACAATATTCTGTAGGACAAAGCCTCAAATCCATACCCAGATCTGGTACCCAGAACTATTTTGAACTACCTAAGACAATAATACAGCCTTCCTTATATAGGCAATTTTCCACCGCCTGGGAAGGTTCTAGAATTTTTAGCCAATAAGGCCGACCAAACTTAGAATTATTTTATTTTACATTTTATTACATCATAGTCGGCTCGAGATAACCTTTCAAACTAAAACAGAAATTTTGAAGAAAATTATTTTTCGCCATTTCAGGTGGCCCAACTTCTGAAGACCATAAGTCATCACCAGTTGACCCGATCGGCTATTATAACCCCATTTCAAAAATGCCATGAAGCGCTCTACAGGCTTGACCCGCGCAAGCGCCTATCACCCAAATTTTTGACCTCATCCGGGGCCTCTAAAGCCTTCAAAATTGAGTTCAAAGTTTCTGTACCCTACTGCCAATACCGAAAATCTTCAATATCTTCCAATATACACTTGATCTGGTAATGAAACTTTACTGGCAGACTTATATGACCAAAATGAACCTCCAAGAAAGAAATCAAATCCTTCTGAGCACATACAAAAATTACCAAAAATAGTAACTTTCCGTAAATAGTAGCTCTGCACAAAATAGCCCTTATTGAATACAAAAATATAAATATTTTTGGGTGATGCAAGATTGCTCTTACACCTAGGATGCTCCTGCATCAGACACCCAGGGTAATTTGAGAAGTGACCCTGTCACGACTCAGGTGTGCAGAGGAAAACCAAGACGGCTAACCTCCTCCTTTGTCAGCCATGATGAATCTTCAACAGGTCATCCTTTCCACTTGACCAGATATTCCTCATATGTCTTGTTCCTTGTGCTTCTGCCAACACGACTATCTAGTATATCTTCGATCTCCTTAGTGTCTGAACTAGTTGCTGGAATACTCCATTGTGCTGCTGTGATCTCATCTTCAACACCTCCTTCATGATACTCTGTCAGATCTGAAATGTTAAACACTGGTGAAATATTTAGCTCAGTAGGCAATTCTACCTCATATGCGTTTCCTGAATCATGTTTCTTCAGTATCCTGCATGGTCCAAACTTCTTCATTTTTAGCTTGTTATATGTACCAACTGGAAACCGCTCCTTCCGCAAATGAACCATGACTTCATCACCAACTTGAAATTCTTTATACCTCCTTTTCTAATCTGCCTTAGCCTTATACTATGCATTCATCTTGGTAATATGCTTCCTCACCTCCTCATGGATGTTCTTCAAGTGTTCTGCAAAATCCTCAGCTTCAGCACTACTTATTTCTGCTTTATCTATCTTCCTCAATTCAGATGCATTTCTTGGACTACTTCCATATACAATCTGGAATGGTGATTTACCAGTGCTCCTGTTGACAGAATTATTGTATGCAAATTCCGCCTGTGGTAAAATCAAATCCCATCCTGTTGGCTTATCTCCAACCAAACATCTCAGCAAATTTCCCAAACTTCTATTCACCACCTCTGTCTGTCCATCAGTCTATGGATGATGTGATGAACTAAACTTCAAATCTATCTTCAACTTCTTCCACAATGTATGCTAGAAATATCCAACAAACTTAGTGTCCCGATCTGAAACTATGGTCTTTGGCAAACCATGAAGTCTCACTACTTCTCTGAAAAACAATTCTGCTACATGAACAGCATCATTAGTCTTCTTGCAGGGAATAAAATGTGCCATCTTTGAAAATCTGTCAACTACCACAAAAATTGAATCATGTCCCCGCTGTGTCCTTAGTAAACCAAGAACAAAGTCCATGCTGATATCCTCCCAAGGCTTCTCTGGTATAGGTAATGGATGATACAACCCTATATTCTGCTTCACTCCTTTCACGATCTGACATACTCTGCAACTTTGTACAAACTTCTTCACATCTTGCTGCAACTATGGCTAATAATAATTCTCACTAACCAAACCAAGGGTTTTATCACGACCAAAATGTCCAGCCAATCCTCCACTATGCTTCTCCTTGATGAGATTCTCCCTCATAGAACTTCATGGAATGCACAACTGACTCCCTCTGAATAGCATATCATCCTGGATGATGAAATCCAACCATTTCGTCCTATCTAGAGTAATAGGTTCTGTACAAGCTTTCCAAGCTTCACCAAAATCAGGATCCTCTGGATACAAATTCTTGAGTTCCTTGAACCCAACCACCTCAATCTACATTTCTGTCAGCAATAGTTGCCTTCTGCTAAGAGCATCTGCAACCCTATTAGACTTTCCACTTCTGTGTTTCAAAACAAATGTATAACTCTGCAAAAACTCAACCCATTTCAAATACCTTTGATTCAATTTTCCTTGACTATTCAAATATTGCAAAGCTTGATGATCAGTATACAAAACAAACTCTTTAGGAAGCAGATAATGTCTCCACTTCTTTAATTCCTGATCATAAATAGAATATTTTCTCTTGGCATCATTTAATTTCTCACTGAAATAAGCAACAGGTTTACCTTCTTGGCTCATAACAGCTCCTATTGCAGTACCACTAGCATCAAAATCTACTTGAAACACCTTATTAAAATCTGGAAGTGCTAAAACAAGTTGTTCTGTAACTTTTTGTTTCAACAATTGAAAACTCTTTTCTGCCCCATTAGTCCACTTAAATTCTTTTCTATCCCGTCTCATTGTTTCAGTCAAGGGTCCACAAATACTACTAAAATTTTTGATAAACTTTCTGTAAAAGCTAGCTAGACCATGAAAAGATCTTACCTCAGTAGCATTCCTTGGAGTAGGCCATTCAAGAATAGCCTGTACCTTCTCTGGGTCCATTTTCAGACCTTTTGCTGAAACTACAAATCCCAAATACACTAACTCTTTCTTCACAAAACTGCACTTCTTCAAATTAATCAACAATTTCTCTTCTCTCAACTTCTCAAATACCATACGAATATGCATCATATGCTCCTCCAATGTCTTACTAAAGATCAAAATATCATCTAGGTAAACAATGACAAACTTACCCAGAAATTCTTTCAGAACCTCGTTCATGAGCCGCATGAAAGTGCTTGGTGCATTGGTTAGCCCAAAAGGCATGACTAACCACTCATATAGTCCTTCCTTTGTCTTGAAGGCAGTCTTCCATTCATCTCCTTCTCTGATCTGAATCTGGTGATATCCACTCTTCAGATCTATCTTTGAGAAATACACAACTCCACTCAAACAATCCATAATATCATCCATTCATGGAAATGGAAACCTGTACTTGATTGTAATCTTGTTTATTGCCCTAGAATCTGTACACATCCTCCATCCTCCAATCTTCTTTGGTACTAATACCACTGGCACAGCACAGGGACTCAAACTCTCTTGAATCAATCCTTTCTGTAACAATTCATGTACTTGTCTGTTCAACTCCTCACTTTCTGCAGGTGTCATTCTGTGTGCTACCTTATTCGGCAAACTCACTCCTGGGATCAAGTCCATCTGATGACTGATCTTCCTGACTGGTGGTAATCCATCAAGCACGTTATCGGATATAATATCCTGAAACTCATTCAACAAATCTACAACTTCTACAGGAACATCTTCTACTTCCTCTTTACCAGCTTTTGGAATTAAAGCAAAACATACATGCTCATGCCTCATACCATCTAGGAAATTTCTTCCATCAACAAAAGTTATCCTTGCATTACCACATACCTTTTCTTCAGTCTCCTTCAATGGTTTTAGCTTATGTCGCACTCCATCCTTTGTCAGGGAATAGGTATTCGCACGACCATCATGTACAGCACATTTGTCAAACTGCCATGGTCTACCCAACAACATGTGACATGCATCCATAGATATGATATCGCACAATACCTCATCTTGGTATCCTCCAACCTTGAACTTCACTAGGCATTGTTCATTGACCATGACCTTGTGGTCATCCTGTACCCAGGCAATCTGATATGGATGTGGGTGTTTCTGTCTCTTGAGCTTCAACTTTGTCACCATCTCTTCTGACACCAGATTGTCAGTGCTTCCACTATCAATAATCACATCATAGCATTTACCCTCACACTTGCATCTAGTGTGAAACAGTCTCCTCCTTTGCTTAGGTTCATTCTCACCACTCAACAGGATTCTTCTGTTAATCAATGTTTCTCCTCTCTCAGCATCTTTAGAATTTGATGATCTAGCATCTTCATCTATATGTGCAACTCTGGCCTAGCCTTCATTTCTCCTGTCTGTTCTGCCTTGGCACTGAGGACATTCAAATGCCCTATGACCTTCTTCTCCATAGTGAAAACATGTTCCACGAAAGCCACCTCTTCCAGATCCTTGTCCTCTTCCTCTTCCTCTCTGATCTCTATTATTCTGATCCTGGAAATGATTGGAATTATTTCCTTGCTGATTCTGACTGCTACTGGCCTCATCCTTCTTTTTCGGATCTTCATTTCGGCCACCATATGATCATCCACCAAATCGTCCACCACGACCTCTTCCATTTTGTTTGCTCTCAAACTTCTTGTTCAGCTTTTCCTCTACTTTTAGGGCAAACTGGTATGCCTCTTCAATACTGTTCATTCGAACTAGATTCAGCTCCTCCTGAATGCTTGGCCTTAACCTATTAAGGTATCGGGCAACTTTCTCCTTATCAGCTTTTGCATGGCCTGTTCTGATGAGAAGTCGATAGAACTCCTCTGTATACTCCTGAACAGATCTTCCTGCTTGCTTCAAACTTTGCATTTTCTTCAGTAGGTCAAGCTCGTAATCAACAGGAATGAACTGTCGCTTTAATTTATCCACCATCCGATGCCATCTCATGATTTTCTCCTTTCCCCTTCTATTTTGCTCCAACTGAATCTCTTGCCACCATATCTTCGCATGGCCTTTCAGTCTGGCCTTCGCAAATTTGACCCTATCAGGATCCTCAACATCTTCATAATCCAAAATATTCTTCACATTCATTGATCCAGTCGATCAATTCCTCTGGGTTAAGATTTCTAGAAAATGTAGGAACCTCAATCTTAGGTCTTTTCCCAATCTTGGAAATCACCTGAAAAAGTCTTTCTTCCTCCTGGTTCACAATTTCAACTTCTCCTTCTTGATATTCTTCTTCGGCTTCATCCTCGCTTTCATCTCTGACATTAAGATTCATTCCTCTGCGAATCTCTTCTTGCAATGCTCGCACTTGTCTCTATAGCTCTCTAACCTCAGGTGTCACAGCACCAGCTCTTCTGCCACGTTCTCTTCGTGGAGGCATTGTCACGATGCGCGCTGAAACCCTAACCACGGTCCTGGTGCAAACTGCCTCACAGTCGACGATCTATTTACACACTCAACAACTCCTGCTCTGATACCACCTAATGAAGGGTGCTCCCCTTAATACCACAACCACATAAGAGAAATAGAGAAACAATGACAATAATATGCAAGAATAGAAAATTGGCTTCTTATTATCTCCACAAATGTGGAATTACAAACTTTCAGAACTATAATATGCAAAGCCACATGGGCATTCCCTTACAATATTCTGTAGGACAAAGCCTCGAATCAATACCCAGATCTGCTACCCAGAACTATTTTGAACTGCTTAAGACAATAATACAGCCTTCCTTATATAGGCAATTTTCCACCGCCTGGGAAGGTTCCAGAATTTTTAGCCAATAAGGCCGACCAAACTTAGAATTATTTTATTTTACATTTTATTACATCATAGTCGGCTCAAGATAACCTTTGAAACTCAAACAGAAATTTTGAAGAAAATTATTTTTTGCCATTTCAGGTGGCCCAACTTCCGAAGACCATAAGTCATCACCAGTTAACCCGATCGGCTGTTATAACCCCATTTCGGAAATGCCACGAAGCGCTCTATAGGCAAGTGCCCAAAACCCAAATTTTCAACCTCATCCGGGGCCTCTAAAGCCTTCAAAATTGAGTTCAAAGTTTTTGTACCCTGCTGCCAATACCGAAAATCTTCAATATCTTCCAATATACACTTGATCTGGCAATGAAACTTTACTGGCAGACTTATATGACCAAAATGAACCTCCAAGAAAGAAATCAGATCCTTCTGAGCACATACAAAAATTATCAAAAATAGTAACTTTCCGTAAATAGTAGCTCTGCACAAAATAGACCTTATTGAATACAAAAATAGAAATATTTTTGGGTGATGCAAGATTGCTCTTACACCCAGGATGCTCCTGCATCAAATTGTGTATGATTATCTTTCTATGGTTGGTTAGTAAATTGATTACATTGTTTAAAGCATTTGAATGGATAAATTATCTGATAAATGATTCACCCCCCCCTCTCAGTTATCTTGGGGATCTTTACTTTCTAACAATTGGTATCAGAGCAGTAGGTCCTTGAAAGAAATGTTTAACAACTTAAGTAGATCCATGGTGAATTTCAGAAAGGAAAGCCCTAAGTTTGATGGAGTAAATTTTGACAGCTGGAAAGAAAAGATGAAGACACATCTATTGTGTTTAGGACCAAGTTATTGGTTGATTACAAAGAATGAGAAGACTATCATTGAGGAAGATAATCTAGAGGCTGGAACGAAAGATGAACTAGTTCTATTCATGTGTAACATACTTGCAAGAGAAGCACTTTTGTCAGCACTACCGGAGAATGAATATAGTTAGGTAAGATGTTTGAAAACATCTCATGCAATTTGGAAAGCTTTACATTCTACTTTTGAAGGTGATGAACATGCAAAGAAGGCTAGATTACATAATTGGATTTGTGCATTTGAAGATATTAGAATGATGGAAGATGAATCTATTAGAAGCTATATTGGTAGGATGTCTGAGATTGTAACAGGAATAAAGTCTTGTGGAGGTGATAAAAAAAAGAATGAAGTGATATGGAAAATTCTGAGAACTTTGACACTAGTATTCAAGCAAACAACGCAAATGATTGAACAAGTGATACCTTGTACATCAAACTTTTCAAGAGAGACTCTTCTTGGAAGATTAGAAACAACAGAGATGAACTTGAGATTATCAGGATAGCTACTTAGAATGGAAACAACATTTAGTGCTCTTAACATTAGACCTACAAGAAGTACTAGTGTGAATGGAGATTATGCCAGCAGTAGCAGATCTGAGGAAGATAAGAAGATTGAAGAAGGTAATGCATTACTTGTAAAAAGAGAACCAGATGGTAAGAAAATCTTTAAATGTTGGACTTGTCAAGAATATGGTCATTTTGCATCTAAATGTCCTAAAAGAGTTAAGAAGTATAGAAGCAACTTTAAACCTAGGAGATCTAAAGAATGTTATTATGCGAATGATGAAGATCTTGAAGTAGGAATTGAAAAACATTTAAGTGACAGTGATAATGATAACTTTGAGGAAATAGGATTTGTAGAAATTAAAGAAGAAAGTTCTAAATCTAATAAAAGGGAAGAAAAAGCATTAGTTTCACAAGTTGAAAAGAAATCTGATTGGATTATAGATAGTGGTTGTTCACATCATATGACTGGAGATAAAAGAAAGTTTGTTAAGTTAGATAATTATGATGGAGGAATTGTTAGGGTTGGTAACAATGCACCTTGTTTGATTAAGGGTATAGGATCTATTACTTTTGATGGAAAGACTAACACTGATGATGTTTACTTTGTTGATGGACTAAGACATAATCTACTAAGTGTTGGAAAATTGGCTGATAAGGGTTATCAAGTTTGGTTTTTTGAAAAAACTTATGTGACAAAAGATAGAGATGGAGATCTAATTGGAAAAAGATCCAGAACCAAAGGTAATGTATTTCAGTTGAATCCCACCGAGATGACATGTTTGATAACTAGGATTGATGACTGTTGGTTATGGCATAAAAGGTTTTGTCATATAAACTTTGATAATATTGTCAAGGTGAGCACTACACTTGCGGTAAGAGATTTACCTAGAATTATTAAACCTACTAACATGATTTGCAAAGAATGTATGATGGCAAAGTAGAAAAGGAGTTCATTTCCCAACAAGAAGTTCACATCGATAGAGAAGTTGGAGATTGTTCATACAGACTTGAGTGGTCCTACTAGGACTAGAGGATTCTATGGAGAAAGGTATTTGATGATTCTTGTTGATGATTTTACAAGAATGATGTGGATTGCATTTTTTAAAGAAAAATTTGAAGCATTTGATAAATTTAAGATCATGAAAAGCAAAATTGAGAATGAATCTGGAATGAAGATTAAGTGTCTAAGATCTAATAGAGGTGGTGAATTTACATCTAGAGAGTTTAACACCTTTTGTGAAATGAATGGTATTAAGAGACAACTTTCAGCCCCTAGAACACCAGAACAAAATGGTATTGCAGAAAGAAGGAACAGGTCAATAACTGAAGCAGCAAGAGCTATGTTGTTTGAAAATGATTTGGCTAAGACTTTCTGGAGAGAAGCAGTGAACATAGTAGTATACACTATGAACAGAGTACAAATAAGAGTAGATACAAATAAGACACCTTATGAATTATGGTTTGGACATACACCCTTAGTAAAGTATTTTAGAATTTTTGGAAGTAAATGTTATATAAAGAGAGATGATGATATAGGAAAGTTTGATCCTAGAAGTGATGAAGGAATATTTCTTGGATATTCTTTAAAAAGCAAAGCATATAGATGTAATAACAAAAGAAATAAGACTATTGCTGAAAGTCCAAATGTAAAAGTTGATGAGAAGTTTAAAATTTAGGAAAGAATGCTTGATTATGAATCTGATGGAGAAGCACAACGTCAGCCTAACATTGAAAATGCAGAATTATTTTTTGAAACTAACAGTGATTTGCTGAATGAAAGTCATATTGAAGAAAACAAAGAAGAAAATAGAGAAGAAAACAAAGAAGAAAGAAGAGAAGAATCTACAGTCGGAATAAGATCAGTAACTATGACACCTAACAAGTATACTTCAAGACATCACCCTGTTGAGAAAGTTATTGGAAGTTTAGATAGAGGAGTTTTGACTCGAAATAAGGTACATTTATGTTTGATTTCTCAAATTGAACCTAAGACTACTAATGAATATTGTGAAGATGAACATTGGATTAATGCTATGAAAGAAGAACTAGAGCAGATTGAAGAAAACAAGATATGGGAATTGGTCCCTAGACCTGAAGACAAGAATGTGATTGGAACAAAGTGGGTATTCAGAAACAAGATGAATGAACAAGGAGAAGTGATAAGAAACGAAGCAAGATTGGTATGTAAAGGATATTCACAACAAGAAGGAATTGACTATGAAGAAAATTTTGCTCCTATGGCCAGACTTGAAGCAGTGAGAATGTTTCTAGCATATGCAACTTACAAGAAATTCAGAGTGTATCAGATGGATGTGAAGTCAGCATTTTTAAATGGTGAATTGGAAGAAGTCTACATTGAGCAACCTAAAGGTTTTCCTTTGACACAAGAAGGAGATATGTTATGTAAGTTAAAGAAAGCTTTATATGGATTAAAACAAGCACCTAGAACCTGGTATGCAAGATTGGATAAGTATTTATTGAAATTGGGATTTATAACAGGAATAGAAGATAGTAACTTATACACAAAAGAAATTGAGAATGGTTTGTTGGTTATAGTTATATTTTTTGATGATATTATCTTTGGAGGAGAAGATGAAGCTAGTGACAAATTTGTAGATGAAATGAAGACTGAATTTGAGATGAGCATGATTGGAGAAATGAAATATTTTTTTGGATTACAGATAACATAAAGTAAGGAAGGTATATTTGTAAGTCAGACTAAGTATTTGAATGACTTATTGAAATGATTTGGAATGGAAGATTCTAAACCTGTTGGAACACCTATGGTAATCAGACATAAGTTATCTAGCAAAGATGAGACACCAGTAGTTGAGCAGAAAAAGTATAGATCTATGATTGGAGGATTATAGTACTTGACACATACAAGACCTAATATAGCACATTCAGTGGGGATTGTAGCAAGATTTCAAGTAGAGCCTAGAGAATCACATTATGCATTAGTAAAGAGGATACTGAGATATCTAAAAGGAATAATGGATTATGGATTATGGTATGAGAATTCTGATGATTTTACTTTATGTGCCTATACTGATGCAGATTGGGGAGGCAACATTGATCACAAGAAAAGCACCAGTGGTGGAGCCTTTTTTCTTCATGGAAAATTGGTCTCTTAGCTAAGTAAGAAGTAGAATTGTACTTCACAAAGCACAGTAGAAGCAAAATATGTTGCACCAGCAAATAATTGTAATCAGATTATTTGGATGAAGCAGATGTTGAAGGATATTGGAATAAAGTTTGATGGGCCTGTTGTTATACATTGTGATAACACCAATACAGTGAGCATGTCAAAAAATCCTATTTTACATTCTAAGACTAAACATATTGAGATCAAGTATCATGTTGTAAGAGAGAAAGTTGCAGAGAAAGAAGTAAGATTGGAGTACATAAGTACAAAGGAGTAGATAGAAGATATATTTACAAAGCCTTTACCTAAGGATACATTTGTGTATCTGAGAGGTATGCTTGGGGTTATGCCCCAACCTATTTTTGATAATTGATGTAGATGATTGCATCTGTCTAGTGGTATATGAGCCCTATCTTTCTTCTGGATTGGATGTTGGAACTTCCTCTATGGGGGAGTTTATGAGTTTAGTCATGAGGACTCTTGTTATTGTATTTTTTTGAAAAGTGTCTTTTGACATTAAGTTGTTGTTGAATTAGTGATGGAACTTCTATCATTGATGTCAATGGGGGAGAGATATACATGAAAAACATTGTGGATTGTATGAGAGAGATGAATAGGAAAATGAAGCAAGATTTAATTTGATTTTTTGCAGTGATGTTGCAGTATTGGATTTTTGGAACATTGGATGTTTTTCATCTATGTTGCCATCAATGCCAATTGGGGAGATTCTTAGGAATGAATGCAAAGTATTTTGGTAGTCATTCTCTAGCAGTTCTTGTTGCATTCATGACTTGGATTGTCATTGATGTCAACACAGTGATATTCTGGATATTAGCAGGAAAGCAGGTATAGTTTTGTTTTGCACACATGTTGTATTGCAGATTGGATTTTGCATAGTTGATGGTATGTTCTTTGGTGTGTTATTAACCTATGGTTAACAACACAAAAAGAAATTCATTCATTTGTGAGAGTTATGAGCATTTTGGTGAAAGCAGTGTTTAGACTGTGTTTCTGTGAAGCGATGTTTGGAAATTGGAGGATATCTCTTAGCTAGGATGGAATATGATTTTGTGTAGTTAAAGGGATGTCAGAGACTCATTAATGATGATGTGGTTCATAGCACAAACTTTGAGGATATGTTTGGAGAAAGTTCCTGTATCTGGAAGCTGACAGTTTTATGTGAATTCTGTGTGTAGCGTGTAGAATTTATTATTTTGTAATTGAGGGCTGACTCATTTGTAATTATTTGAGTTTGGTATATAAGAAGGAACTTTTTCCTTATTTTAATGTGTACTATGAAGATTTAGATGTGAATATATGCATGAAGTGAAGAAAAGAGCTAATTCAGTGATGAAGGAAGACTTGTGAGTAGAGAGATCTGGAATTGTGATCTTGTGTAGTAGAGAGTGTAGTTTTGGCATAGTGTGAAGTAGGTAATATATTTCATATTATTCTATTGAATAATTCTAAGATCTTTTGGACAGTGGGTTTAGAGATCTTGCCTTGAAGCTGTTTGGGCAATGGGTCCTTCTGTCTTCCATAAACTCTTAACGGGGTTAGAATCTTTTAACATGGATTCAAAATCTCCTAACAGGGATTTATATGTACTAAATGTATTTCATAAGAATCCTAACAAGGTCCATCCTCTAACAAGAAACTTTAATATTAGTGCATCATTTTGTGGGCATCATTCCCACTGGGGTTTACTCTTTTCAAGAGGTTCCCTAGTCAACATATCTTGTGTTATTGTGCAATTGTGTATGATTATCTTTCTATGGTTGATCAGTACATTGATTACATTGTTTAAAGTAGTTGAATGGATAAATTATCTAATAACTGATTCACTGCCCCCCCTCTCAGTTATCTTGGGGATCTTTACTTTCTAACACCTTGGGCTTATAACTTTTTAATTTTCATAGATTTATGTAGAGCTATAAATTATCTTAGGGTTTTTAGTAATATAAGAGTAAGAAAATATTAAATTTTTTACTATAAAATATGTCATTTTTCTTTCAACACTAGATCTCTTATAATTTAAAGAATAAGTTGTAGATCTAGTCCTTTCATACCACATTGAAGTTGATAGTGAGCCCCCAATGATTCAAAAATATAAAATGGACCTAAAATAACTATCACATGAAGAAAAAATCATAATTGTACTATGAAAACTTGAGAAAATATTTGATATGAAGAAATTATGGAATGCTTGTATTAATTGATTTAACTGAATACAATTGAATAAATTATATTATGCAATTAAGAAAAATTAAATAATCCTAGATGAAACCTATAGAATATTTCTACAATGGTTGGCCAACAAACACCAATATCTTGCTCAGTTGTAGCCTATACTAATATCCCCAACTTGTTACCTCTAATGAGCATTTAAGGTTGTCATTAGTATCAAAGGTTTGTAAAGATATCAGATGGTCACATACATTGAGCTAATCGATAACTAGAAGCAAGATAGACTAGTCGGTAATGCATATATACCGAGCATTAGATAGTTTATTGAGCACCAGTAGACACTGACACCAACAGACAATAAACACCAAGCATCACACTATACACCGAGTAGTTTATACAGTGTTTACTAAGGATCATAGAAATGGCATAGTAATTTCAAATGACACATACTTCAATGCAAATGATTACAAGGGCTCATAAAATGTTTTACCAAGATCAAGGAACATTTAATGTGATGATATTCATTAAATTTAATGTATATCTTTTTGTAATAGTTGATCTAGGTTATTTTTGTACACCATAGATCTTAGGGTTATGACTATGTTGTGTAGCCTAATTTTGTTAAAGTGGAAAAAATAGAACACTATATATTTGTGTGTTCACATCATTTTTGGAGTGAACTGATGTGAGCTGATATATGAATCACAAAGCACTTGAAGAAATTGCCTAACTTCAAGTCTATCAGTTAACAAAATAGAACCGAGTACATAGGAATTCAGATTGAGTAGAATTAAAAAAGGCCATTGAGCAATTTAGAGCAGAGATTCATCACAAGTAAGGTGATATTTTATCAGAGCTTGTAGATTTGTATCAAACAATTGAGTTGTCAAATAGAAAATAATTACCTATTGCTTTTTGACAATTGTAATAGAGTAGACTTAACAGTCTTATGTAAATCTCTTAACCGAGTGCACACTTCATTACTATTGTCAAAATCCTATAACTAGGTAGATCTAGCTGATCTAACATGTCACTCTTAACAGTGTGAGATCACCGAAAGTGATCAAAACTTGTAGCACTAACATGCAAACCTTTTCTATCTACAGTAGTGAAGAATTTTTGGGTGTCATCCCCACCGTAGTTTTTACCTTCTAACAAGGGTTTCTACATTACCAAAATACTTGTGTCATGTGATTGTCATATTGATTTCATGTTGTTTACTTTCATAAGTTAAATGAATGATTGATACATGTAGTTAGATTCAAGTTGTTTTTGTCGGTTATTACTATTTACAGTTATATATAAGAAAGGTTTACAAGTAAAAAAAATTGAAGTCACTGATTCACCCCTCCCCTCTAAGCACCCATCTCTCCTAATTCCAATAATTGGTATCAAAGCTCAGTTCTCTTATTGAACAGTTTACCCACTGAAGGGTAAAGATCTAAGTCATGGAGAGATACATGCTTGATAAGACTATTGAGAATCAAAAGATACAAATGTAGATGTTTATGGAATAGTACAAACAAGCCAAGGAAGGACTGAATAAATTACTGGTTGAAAGAAAGAACTTAGCTACTCTACAAAATGAGACCGGTTACCATGAAGAACCTATTAATGAAATGTTCAAGCACATTGAATCTAGTTCTGGAAGCATCTCTGATGAATCTGAAATCATAATCACTGATTTATCTGAAAGGAATCAACATTTAACTGATCAAGTGAAAGCACTACAAATCAGTCAAGAATATCAGATGGTGAGAATGGTAGAAACAATGAACAATGCTAGACAAGTCAAGCAAGAAAGGAATTTGGCTATTGATGACTGAACAACTTCAAGAAAAAGAAAGTGAAATTCAGAGACTCACTGATCATCCTTTCCAAGTAACTAATCAAATAATGACTGTGAATCAAGAGATAAACTGAGTGAATGGAGAATTATCAAGAAGACTAGAAAATGTTGGAAGACTCAGAGAGGAGAATGAGAAGTCGAGAAATGAAGTGAAAAATCAACAACAACAAAATGAAATGAAGAAACTTGCTGATGACAGTTCTAAGAAGATTGATATTTTTTGTCTAATCAAAGAAGATTTGGGAGTAGAACTGGAATAGGCTACACCAGTGAAGGAGAATCATCACAGCAAGATGAACAAGTCAATAACAATAAAAAATAGAAACCTAAAGCATTGGCATGTTATCACTGTGGAAAACTGGGACATACATCTAATGTGTGTAGAAGCAAAGCACAAGGTAAACCTCCTGTCACTCCTAAGTTTAATGGATATTGTTATCAAAAGTATGTACCTGACATTGGAAAAGTAAATTGGAAACCTGATATACCGATAAGTACAAAATAGATAAATGGTATGATGAATAACTTAGGAGATAAATTGAATATAGAGTTTGATGCATACTCAAAGAATTTCAGACTAAGATGTATAAAAGAAGCATAATTTTGAGGGAATTAGTTCAAAGATTTGAGCATCATATATGTTTTGTAGTCAACACAGATTATACTTTGATAAAAGTAGTTGAACCTAGGATAAAATGGTTTGCACCGATGGGTTATGAAATGAACCATGATTTCGCACTAAAATCTATTAATGCACTGCTTGCATTACCAAAAGATCCCATTGCCACTAGGTTCAAAGTATATGAAGAGGCCAAATGTAGAATTTCAACAAATAAAGAGATCGGTAAAATATCTAGAAAGGTAAAGAAGATGAAGAAAAATCTTACTGCTAAATATGGAGATGTGTCTGAAACATCTGAAGAGACATCGGTTGAACAAGCAACTGAAGGTCAGTTGCAGTTGGCTTACAAACCTTATGATAGTGAGGAGACCAAGTCTAATGAAGAAGAAGATCCCACACTGGTTCCTCCACTTCAAATTCCTATGAAGAAGAAGTTACTAGTACAAGAAGGTATGAAGACAAGATCATCAACTGCACCTCCACCACCTTATAAGGAAGAAGCAAAAAAAGTAACAAAACTAAAGGCAGCTACACCGACAAGGAAATATATCAAGAGAAAGAACAAGGTTGTAGCTGAGGCACCAAAGGAAAGAAGAAAACTGATAATAAATAAAGAAGATCTTGAGGAAACTAAGACTGAAGATGATGTCAATCAATTCAAGGTGGTCAGTAACAAGGCAAAAACAATAGATGAAATTATTGGAGACATAATTGAACACAGAGATCTTACCGATCCCTTTCTAGATAGATTTGACAAGATGTCAAATGAAGATCAAACCATGATAGAAGAGGTTGTCATCCAAATGATGATAAAATTCAAGAAAGTTCCAATGGAATTTTCCTGTGCATTACCAAAGAATTTGGATGACAAGATTATTGAAAAATGGGCTATTGCACTAGACACCAAGAAAAGAAAGAGAGAATGATCTCTAGTTCAGGCAGCCCCACATCTAAGCTTTGGAGAAATTAGTGAGTACATGACCAAATACCAAGACAAATTTATGATCAAGAATAGAGCCATGATGATAATGGATGAAAATGTAGCAGCTATGGATACCACAATTGATTATGTGTGGACATCAATTTTTAAGGTAGAAGATAAAGCTAAGCAAGAAGCATTCTTAAACTTGTCTAAGAAAAGACACAATTCCAAAGGTAAAGGTATTTGTATTGATGAGGGAAGAAAAAAGAAATCAAAGATCGTTGTTATATCAGTTACCGAGGTAATTGATATCACCGAGGAAAATGAAGAAATAAGTGTTTCACAGGATGCACCAGATACAATTGAAATTCAACTGGAGAAGAAAACTGATGATGATGTACTCATTGAGGACATCACAAATGGTGATCTTGATGACAAAGATGATGAAGATGTGAATATTGCACATAATAAAGTTGAAGTACAAGACATTGAATGTCTATCACATCACTACTGAGTAAACTTCATGTACTTGTAGAAGCAGTCACAATTCTTTCACAAGTACAACCCAACGGCTCAGACCCTGAGCAAAAAGAAGACATCACAGGGGATCAAGACATTGAGAAACCTATAGAGACAGATGAGCCTACACAAACAGAGGCACCTTCCACCAAGGCAAAGGAAATAGAAGAAACAAAGGAAACAAAAGAAGCAAAGGAAACATAGGTGATGCCACTTGACACCACATCTGAGGCTCCTACTGCATCAACCGAGACTATAACTACCGAGGAGTAGAAGAAGGAAGAATGTGTGTTAACTAGGAAGGATACTCTGAAATCTAGAGATAAAATTATTGCTATTATTGAGAATAAATCACCTCTAGCACTCGAGAAGAAAAAGAAAAAGAAAGGAAAAGGGCCAGTCACCCTAGATGAAGTAATAATTATCCTTGAGTGTGACCCAAGGACCCTAAGCCTCAAAGAATTGAGTAAATATTGGGAACTATGTTCAAGAAAGGCAGCTCAAGAGAAGTTGAAGCAAGAACACAAATGAAAAGAAATCTTAACAGATGTGAGGGATATTCTACAACAGGTAGTACCTAAGGTGAATATTGATGAGGATACTCCTATCATAGATCAACTTGCTACACTTGCCAAGAAGATCAATGCCCTGGACACTGATGTAGATAAATGGATTGAAGAAAGGGAAGAATCTAGAATACAATACAAACTGGTAGAGAAAATAAGCCTAGAAGTGGCACTGAAGAAAATCAAATTATTTGAGGTAATCACCAAGATCAAAACTATCGCTCAGACAATTTATCAATATTTATTGAATCTCTGTACTACAAGCACCTTCATTGTTGAAGTCAGTGAGAAGATCAAAGGATTATAAGCAAAAATATAGTTAAGTACAAATGTAGCTATAACTGAGCCTCATGCTTCCTTAAAGCACATTCACCGAGTTCAGGAACTCAGGTGGTTAATGTATACACCTTAAAATGGTCATCTAGACTTTGGGCCCCCATTTAGCAATTTGTCAAATCCTTGAATCAGTATTTTCAAATATCAATAATATCAATTATATCAATTTCCTTGATCAAATCATAATCAGTTCAATATTTCTTAAGGTTTGAGGCTTATTTAATTAAGAGAAAAATTGATTTTTAGATCTAACCCTAGGGTTTGCATAAGTTGGATATACATTGCATATCTTGTTTTCTTGTTTTCTTGTCTTGTTCATTTGAAGGTGCTCTTGCTTTCATGGAAAATGCTTAAAACAAAGTGTTCGACTTGAGGTACTTTGTTCTATCTCTACAAAATTTGGATTTTGGGATTAAAATTGAACCTCTCATGTGTTTGGCTTGAGTGTTTACATGCTTTCATAGAACACATTTTAATTGATGCTCTTAATGGGAAATGAATGAACATAGATTTGCTTTCATACAAGTTTGTTTAAGTGAATGCTTGTATTTAAACCTTAAGTAATTCTTGGTTCCAATATCAAATATCTCATTGAGTGATTGAGGGCATGGATTCATTCCTTGTTTACATAGGGATTTAAATGCACCACTTTGTGGACTCACTCTATGTTTTCTTGGAAAGTTAAATATTTCATTGATTCAACCCTTTGTCATTTGTGAGTAGTATTGATAAGCAACTTTAGATTACTTGTGATTGATCTAGATTGCTATCTTGGGTTATTGGACTCGCTAATTTGTCAGCCCCTCATTTTTGCCCCGTGGTTGCAAGATCAATGCCACATTAAAGGGGAGGGGTCTACAGGAAAGAAGCATTAATTGCTCCACTAGGCAACCCTTTTGTGCTTTTTGGAACTCACTTATTTTCTAAGGTTTGGGCTCACTTTGAGTTGGTGTGAAGAGTTAAATGTTCCACTTTTGGACTCACTTTGAGTTGGTGTGAAGAGTTAAATGTTCCACTTTTGAACTCACTTTGAGTTTGTGTGAAGAGTTAAATGTTCCACTTTTGGACTCACTTTGAGTTGGTGTGAAGGGTTAAGTGTTCCACTTTTTGGACTCGCTTCACATTATCTTAAAGGGTTAAATGTTCCACTTTTGGACTCGCTTCACATTCTCTTGAAGGGTTAAATGTTCCACTTTTGGACTCGGTTCACATTATCTTAAAGGGTTAAATGTTCCACTTTTAGACTTGCTTTGCATTCACTTGAAGGGTTAAGTGTCCCACTTTTGGACTCACTTCGCATTTACTTGAAGAGTTAAGTGTTCCACCTTTAGTGCTCTAAATACCTTTGATAGTGAATTACTTAGTTTTTATTTCTAGAAGGCCTACTTGGGGACACCACCTCAAGGGATGACCTTAAATCCTGTGTTTCGATGGAGTATAAATAGCGGGAGGTGAATCGAAAGACACCTCTCTTGGGAATTGAGTTTGATATCACTCTTGGCTAAGCTTCAAAGAACTTTATACCTTTGAGAAGTGAAGGATGGGATTTGGGTTACCATCTCCCCCTGGCTGTGTGATTTTGGATTCTTCTCATCTATGGATTTGGGCCTCACGTACCTTGCATATATCGAAGACTCCTTAGAAAAGCCATGTATATCCTTGTAGATAGCTTGATAAGGTGTTGTTGTGTTCTAAGTGCCTACTAAAATATTTTCAAGAACATACACAAGTAGAGTCTTTAGGGAAAATAATACTAAGTCACTATCTTTGTTCATGTGCAAGGTTGCTTTGTCCCTTGCTCATTGTTTGAAGACTGTTTGCTTGAACTCATTGGTTTCTGTTCTATGTGCTTGATCATCATTGAAAAATATTTTGAAAGATCTAATTGGAATATTGAAACTGAGTTCCATCCTACTATAGTAAGTTCTCCTTAGAAGCTTGGTCTTCCTTGGTTAGTCCAGGTCAGATTCTAGGTGCTGTCATGTTGCTCAAAATCTCAATGAATGTTATGGTATCAATTGCACAACATGACTCTTAGTCTTCTTTTTTCTTCTCCATTTCCCATGTTCTTCTAAAGTCTTCTATTCCCATGGGAAATTCTTCTTCTTCTTCTTCTTGATTCTTTTCCTCTTACTATCTAGTCTACTTTCTTCTATTCATTTATTCATTTCTTCCGTGCTTGATTCCTCCTCTTCTAGAACCATGAATTTCAAATATCTTGTTAAGGAACCTCTCTTGAGAATAGATGATCTTGAACTCATTGCTCAATTTGAAGAGTATCTTTATTCCTCCAATAGTCCTTCCAAATATCTCATGGGTGATAAACTTATGGCAAAAATAAAAGAAAAGATAATTAAATTAGATGCCTTCGCTAGGATCATAGACATGATCATATCACAACCTCCTTCTTCTAAACATTCTTCATCATCTAAGTTTTCTCATTCTTCCACATCTTAAAAATCTTACCATGACTCTTCTAAACATTATTCGCATTCCTCATTATCTAAATCTTCTTCTTCCATGAAGTCTTTATATTTCTCTTCTTCACAATCTCATTCTTTTTCTACTTCTCCCAAGAATCTTTCTTCTCTTTAGAAGACATACCATAATGAGCAATGTGATAGTCCTTATGATACCTCTTCCATGAAGAGTGACGCACCCACCTATGATGACTATGATAACTATGATGATGGACAATGTAGTGATACCTATGACACCTCTATTCCTAAGAGTCCTCCTAGTCATGTCATTATGCTTACTAGAAATGGGTCCTCATATTGGAAAGATCGTGATGGTGATTCGTATGATTCAGATTTTGAAAGAAACTTTGATGAGTTTTGTGAACAATACCTTGATTATAATCCAGCTACTACTATTGAGGAATATAAAATGCATCGTGCTAATTTGAAATGTAAATATTATAAGAATCCTTCCTCTAAGAACATTCATTCTGAAAATAAAGATGACACTCTCAAGCAAGATCATGTTAATGTTGAACCTTTGTCTTGTGATGGTTCCCTTCCATCCCCTACTTCCTCCAATACTCATACATTTTCTAAAGCTTCTGAGTCTTCCAAATCTATCACAAATCCTTCATCCAACAAAGATCCTAAGAATTTTCATGCGGTTCCCTATAGTTATCCTCAAGGGCTACCTCTTAAAGAAACTCAAACTAACCTTCACTTGGCTGCAAATACTTTCAATAATGCTAAACCTAAAGATTCTAAGCCTTTAAATGCTATAATGCCTATTTCCTCTAGTTTTTTAGCATCTCCTCCAAAGTCTTCCATACAATTCCAACATACTTCCTTGTCCGTAGAAGTGGCTCCATGTCAAGAGGACTCTAAAAATGATAAAGAAAATAACATAAAGAAAGATCAAGATCAAGAACCCTCTATGTCATCCAATCCTATTCATAATATCTCTCATTCATTTCATGGTTCTTTCGATCCTTTACACCCTTCCTCATTCATTCCACCATGTCTTAAATCTTCTCGTAAGCAAGATCAAGCTACTACTTACATCATTGAGCTTATTCATAAACAAAATAACCTTACTACACTTGCACTTTCCAAAGATGATACTTCTATTAAGGTTATTAAAAATGGTGTCATTACTTCCAATGTTAAGCCTATTGAAAATTTACAGAAAAATGATACGCTTATGCTATCCAAAGTTCCTTGTCAAGATCAAAGTATTTCATCTTCTTGTTCTACTGCTCCATGTTCACTTCCACTTTCTACTCTTCCTACATCTTTGCAAGCTTTGAACGATTCTATCAATGAAGTTGCTCCTATTCAAGATGTGCACAATCCTATTGAAAATCCTCATGCTCACTCTGAAGATGCCGATGTCCTTGGTTGTCATATAGATGTTGATGAACTTATTGATTATCCTTTTGCATCTTCCACTTCCATCCTTGGACCTCTCCCACCACTGCTAAGGGCTTCATGTCTACCTTCCATCTTGGGTCCTTATGTCCCTTCACTTTCTCCTCCCAACTATCCTAATTTGTCATCCATCTTGGGTCCTTATGTCCCTCCATCTCCTATCTTTCCTCAAGATCAACATAGATGCATACCTTTGAATCATTTTCATCCATCCACACATCTAAACCAGTCATATCATCCTTCTTCTTCCACAAGTCACAAGTCTTTTGGAAGAAACTTGAATGGTCAATACAAGAAAAAGAAGAAATATAAGAATCCATCAAAAAAATAAGATCACCATGTCTCCTCTAATCGACATGGAGGTATAAATTCAAAAGAGATATTTAAGAAGAAAACTACAAGACAAGTATGGGTTCCAAAATCCATCATTCAAGATATTCTCTCTAAGTCATCAAAAGGAAATGAAAAGACTACAGCTATATGGATTCCAAAGTCTCTCTTGAAAGAGTCTAATGTTGAACAAAAAGTGAAGTTGACATTCAAGATTCCAAAGACTTCCACTTCATCTTCTTCCAAAAATGATCTTCAATTCCACGCGCCTGAACCGCAACCTCTGCTAAACATTCACCATATTCCTTCTTGTATTCCTTCATTCACATTTCCTCCACCCTCTCACCACCCTTCAAGTTGTGTGTTGATGTTGATCTTGTCTTCCTTTCCATCTACCCTTTCACATTCCTTCCATTCATTATCCTTCTACCTTCTATCCTTTTTCCTCATTTGCCTATTCCTCTTATCTTCCAACCTCACTCGCTTTACATAAAGCCTTATCCTCTATTTTTCTCTTCCATTTTCTTTCCCTATTAGCATCTTTGAGCATATCATTTTGAATCCTTGACATATAATGGTTTATCCTTTCAAGGAGCATTATCTAAAAAGCTTGCCTTCTTCCAAAAAAAGAAAATTTAAAAAAAATAAAAAATTCAAAAAGAAAGAAAAAAATGAAAAAAAATTGAAAATGTGTCATGGTGAAAACCTGGAAACAAACGCCTTGGTAGAAAAAGTAAAGAGAAATAAATTCATCCTATGGTGAAAACCACTCCCTTGTGGTGCCTTGGATAAGTACCGTGATGAAAACCTAACAATTAGGCATCATGCATAGTTCTTCTACATATTTCATACATTCCATCTTCTCTCTTTGATCTTGACAATGTTGACCTATACATGAACATTTGGCTATCTTGTGAGCTATCTTACGATGATCTTGCTTTCATTCCTTTCATGTTTAGCCTTCATTTTCATTTTTCTCCATTCATTCTAGCCTTTTGCTATCCTTTTGCCCTTGGTCTTGATCTAATAAAAAGAGTAAAATACGATGCTATGAAGCCTCTTGACATGTCTACTCCTTTGGACTACATCCTTCCTTCTTTTGCAGTGCGGTTTTATGACTTATCCTATGATGGCCTTTTATTTCTTATCCAAATGTGCTTTACATGATAATTTTTTCCCTAGCTTGGGTACTCTTAAGGAGTTTGACGTTGAGGATTTCTTCCTTTCATTCTCTTTCATTCTCTTGTCTTCCACCAGCTTGCTATTCCGTCTCATTCCCCACCTTGCTAGACATTGGGACTACACGATGTGATCTTGATTGGGAGTTTGATGCCCATTCTGTCTGGGGGCATCCTTTGTACATATTTTATGATCTTGAAAAAATACCAAAAAAATTCATATATGATGCTGAAAAAATCCTCAAAATCATATACAGTCCTAAAAAAAAAATAAAAAATTTTAAAATGCAAAAAATTTAAAAAAATATAGAAAAAGTGCCCTAGTAAAAACCTGAAAACAGGTGCCTTGGTAGCAAAAATATAAAAAAATGAGAAAAGAAAAAATTGCAATAAATCCAAGTGGTGAAAACCTAGAAATAGGTGCTACTTGAGGCCTTTGTACTCCTACTTATTAGCATGCGTCCTCGACACTGAACCTTTCTCAATCATGTCTTGACCTTATTTGACTTGGTCTAGAATTGGTCTTTATCTTTGTCTAGGGGGCATAACTGTTAGCATTGGTCCTTTAGGTGTGTTTGTCTCTTGGGGAATTTCACAACAGGTGTTTTTCACCACCACCCCAAATAGTGTTTTTCAACACTACCCTTGCGTCGAGTGTTTCTTAACACTTATCAGATGTCTTACCCTACAGTCTAAGTATGATGTGATATTGCTCATTAGCGAATTTGATCCTTAAAGTTTGACTCTATGACCAACACATAGGCACTTAAAAAACAACTCGCTTGAGATATGTTGACTTTATTTTTCTTTGTGTGTTGTCTATGAGGATTTATTTGATGAGTGGTCTCTCCCTGAGAAGTTTTCGATGATGCATAGCTAGAAGACTAAGGGTATGAGAACATGTTTTCTTTCTTTATCTACTTGTGGGTATATCTTGTTCATCCTAACTATCATGAGCATTTATGCTGGTCTTACTTGACACTATGGATTGACAAGGTATTATCCTTGACTATTTTGCAAGTGCATGCTTCTAGTTATCCTGACTTTCATGTGTCTTGATACAAGCATAATCTCACCATATCAAACTTAGGTAATCTCACTGCATTAGTCATCTTAACCTCCATGTCTTTGATGCCTAGGTGGGATTTCCACATTTATATCTGATAAAGATCATATTCATATCCACATAGTTATGCTAGTGTGCATTGTATGATCTTACGACGCTACCAATAATGCTCGATGATGATAATTAGATGTCTATAGGTCTTGTGACCTTGCAAGTCAACTACTTTTCATAGTAGCTTGCATTCTTAGGTTCATCATAGTTTAGTTTCTGCATCTTGCATATGGAGAGAGCTCTTCTTTTTATCATCTACAGACTAGTTGGTCAACTGTGCTCATTTTCTGATTCTTCTTAATCATATCTTTCATTTTTAGTCTTTCATATCACATCATTTTCTATCCATTTTTGGACTCAAAATCAAAATCTGAGTCATGTTTCCAGGCTTCTTCTATGTAGTTGACTGACCTTTGAGTCATAATTCTTTGATCTTTGATAGAATTTCTTCCTTTCCATGTCTTCCAAACTTCTAGTCTTTCATTCACCCCTTTCGCTTCCTCTCTTTGAGGTTTGACTTAATTTTTATGCTATATCTTTCCCAGTCAAACCTCATCAACCTGGGGCATATCTTCACTATTTGATGGTTATCTTATCATGCTCCATCCTTTGATTATGATTTATTGTGACTTGATCAGGTTTATCAATTTGTTGTTCTCCTCTATTTGATTTTTATTTTGATTCCGAGGGGGCAGTACCTATCAGCTTTAATCTTTGATTCAGCTTTATCTTTCAGCTCAGCTTGAGATTCTTATTTTGAGACTTAATTATCACCTAGCAGCAATGGTGGTGATTTTGTCTTTCAATTTTTATCTCCTATTTTTTAGACTTGATTATTGCCTAGCAACGATGGTGATAGTTTTGTCTAAGGCTTGATTTGCACCTAGCAATGATGGTGTTGGTCTTGTCTTTCAGCTTTTTTCTTATTTTATCCTGATGTGTTCCCAAAATGAACACACATTTGAGTTGTTTTGTGATCCCAAATCGATCTCACATTTCAATTCTTCTTTGACTGCATTTGTTCCTAGATCGATCACACATTAGTCAAAGAGGGGAAAATGTATACACCCTAAAATGGTCGCCTAGACTTTGGGCCCCCATTTAGCAATTTGTCAAATCCCTGATTCAATATTTTCAAATATCAATAATATCAATTATATCAATTTCCTTGATCAAATCATAATCAGTTCAATATTTCCTAAGGTTTGAGCCTTCTTTAATTTAAAAGAGAAAAAATAAAAAATAAAAATCTTATTTAATTAAGAGAACATGCTCCTTTTAATTAATTAAAAATCTCTTTTAATTAAATAATAAAATCACTCTATCCTAAGCCTTTGTTTAATTAAAAGGAATTTCCTCCCCTTTTATTTAAATAAAAAATCTCCACTTTTCTTCTTATCTTATGTTGCACAAATAAAGCATTTAATTCTTATTTATAAAGAAAAATAAAATAAAAAATAAAAGAAAAGTACTTTTTGTCTCACATGGACATAAAGTTAAATGCTCAACATAAAGTAAATGCTTCTAATTTTCTTATTGGAAGATATTTTTGCACAAGGATCAAGCTTTTTTTTCTCCCCACCATTGATTAAGTATTTTGCATCTTAATCACAATGGTCCAATCCTTTTCACTTCCTATAAAAGAAGAGCTCTCTTCTTCATTTTCATATATTAAGTTTTTATGCTATTGTTATGCTACATATTTTCTAAGTCATCTTGAACCTTTTGGAGACATTCTTGCATCAAGTTTTGAAGATTTGGAGCATCATTGACATTCATCTTGCACCTACATCACATCCTAGCTTGCATCATAGTTGAAAAATCATGGTATCATTTCCTTTCATGTTTTAGATCAATCTCACATAGTCTAATTAGAGGGTTTGTAACTCTTTCATTTCCATTTTCATAACCTAATTTGCATACTTGCATGTTCATCCTAGATTAATTTTGCATTGCATTGCATTCATATTGATTTCATTGGAGATATTGGCATTGTTGCCCTTGTTTTCATTGTGAATCTCTCATTGTATGGTTGACTAGCAAGGTCATGAGTTTATAGCTCTAGTTGAGAGCAATTTTACAAATCTTACAACTCCATGCATAGAGAGCTATGGATTGATTTGTGAGGGCTCATTATTGAGTTTTCTTGCATGTAAGGATTCATAGAACTGTGGTCACATTTTCACCATACAGTTAATAGTAGATTTGAAGAAACAAGAAGAGCACATAACAGATCAGGTTACTGAGTTACAAACATAACTCTTGCCATACCTAAAAAATCTTGAGGTACATATTGTCAAAGCTGAACAACTCGTTACAACATCAGAAATTTTGGTGTTAGATAACATCTTTGACATGCATGCACAAGTCAGCCTTGAGCACGTTTCTCTCACCAACTTGAAAGAGGAATTGGAAAACCTCTTGGAGTCAATGAAGAAAACCAACCAACATATTTTTGACAAGATGTGAGTATACTACTTAATTTTTGTATTTGGCATTACTATAAAAAATGAGGAAAACAATGTATCATTCTTTATGCCAAATATGTACATAGATGCTACGTATACTACATATTACCAGGAGCATGCACCAAGGGGGAGTAGTTAGCACTTAGAAATTTTTTTGATGTGTATATGTATATGGTGGAGATATAAGTTATATAGAAAATTTTGTCTATATACATTCAAAGTTTTGATACTAATACCAAAGGGGGAGATTGTTATCTCTAATGAGAATTTAAGATTGTCATTAGTATCAAAAGTTTGTAAAGATATCAAACGGTCACTTACATTGAGCTAATCGGTAACTAGAAGTGACATAGACTAGTCACTAAAGCATATATACCGAGCATCAGACAGTTTACCAAGCACTAGCAGACACCAACACCAATAGACAGTAAACACCGAGCATCGCATTATACACCGAGTAGTTTATACAGTGTTTACCAAGGATCATAGAAAATGGCATAGTAATTTGAAATGACACATACTTCTATGCAAATAGTTACAACGGTTCATAAAACATTTTACCAAGATTGAGGAACATTTAATGTGATGATATTCATTAAATGTAATGTATATCTTTTTGTAATAGTTGATCTAGGTTATTTTTGTACACCGTAGATCTTAGGGTTATGACTATGTTGTGTAACCTAATTTTGTTAAAGTGGAAAAAATAGAACACTATATATTTGTGTGTTCACATCATTTTTGGAGTGAACTGATGTGAGATGATATATGAATCATGGATCACTTGAAGCAATTGCCTAACTTCAAGTCTATCAGTTAACAAAGCAGAACCGAGTACAAAGGAATTCAGATTGAGTAGAATCAGAAAAGGCTACCAAGCAGTTCAGAGAAGAGATTCATCACAAGTAAGGTGATATTTTATTAGAGCTGATAGATCTATATCAGACAATTGAGTTGTCAAAAAGCATATAATTACCTATTGCTTTCTAACAATTGTAAGAGTTTTGGATAAAATCTCTTAATAGAGTAGACTTAACAGTCTTATGCAAATCTCTTCACTGAGTGTACACTTCATTAATGTTGTCAAAATCCTATAACTAGGTAGATCTAGCTGATCTAACATGTCACTCCTAACAGGGTGAGATCACCAGAAGTGATCAAAACTTGTAGCCCTAACAGGCAAACCTTTTCTATCAGCAGTAGTCAAGAATTTGTGGGTGTCATCCCCACCACAATTTTTACCTTCTAACAAGGGTTTCTACGTTACCAAAATACTTGTGTCATGTGATTATCATATTGATTTCATGTTGTTTACTTTCATAAGTTAAATGAATGATTGATACATGCAATTAGATTCAAGTTGTTTTGGTCGGTTATTACTGATTACAGTTATATATAAGAAAGGTTTACAAGTAAAATTTTTTGAAGGCACTAACTCACCCCTCCCCTCTCATCACCTATCTCTCTTAATTCCAACACAACTCACTTGTTCAGATCAAGGTGAATATTTCCACCTTCCTCCCCAACACATGGTGACAATAAGCATCTCCAAAGAAACATTTTCAAACAACTGCTGGAAATACCTATTGAGCTAAGTTGTATCTCACTTGTTCATGCTTATTTAAAAAGAGTCTATGGGATTCACTTTCCCACCCACCAAAACTATATATCTAAATCTAGGAAGACTTAGAGGGATGATTTCCTTAATCCTATAATGATACAAGCCAAAAAGATAGTGTAGCCGATCTACAACAACATTCACAGTGAATATATAACAATATTTTGGATGAGTCATCTTTGTTAGATCATTTTGGATCTTAAAAGGAATTACCTCTTTTGATCTAAGGAGGAGAAAGCTTATATAAACACCAACATTTATAAAAATAGATAAAACATATGCATATGTACAACTAAATGAATTGATATACTTTATCTATTGCAGATTTTTGCATTATAAAAGAATATTCTTTTATTATTTTTTGTTTATGAATGCATAATGTGGCATCTATAATCTATAGCTTGGCTTCCATCCTTTTCATTTTTACTCTTAAAAAATTCTTAAGATTGCGCCTATGTCACCTTTCTCTTCTTGTTAAATGGAGTGTATATTTCTAATTACCTTTACACTTGGCCCAATATATAGATGTTGGGCTCTACACCCTTTTCTTACATGGGATTGCAATGGATCATATATTTTCCTCTCTCTTTCATTCTTATTTCATGTATGGTACATATTATGTTTTATAAGGTTTGTATCCTTGAATAGAATGATAATTAGAAATGATTACTCATAATAAACCACTAGTGGACTTGTTTCTATTCTAGACAAAGTCATTTCTCACTTTGTGTCTCTCACTTGCATGAATTTCACACCTATAGGAATCCCTCTACTTTCACTCAGTGTAATGCCCAAAATAATTCAGACAAAAACACAACAACAATTTTTTTTTTTTAAAACAACCATAACATACACCTAGGTCAACTAGGTTACTTATAAGCCCTTCGATGCGAAGCTTTTGGAATGTAAGCTCACTTGGGTGAGTCACCCAATGACACATAAGGGAAACATGAGGCAAGCGTTGGTGTGCCTCTGTCTGTTACACGGTGAAAGTCATTAGGTGACAGGGGGATATAAATGTTGTAAGGGAGAAATAAACTTTCCCCTATAGTTCAAGTTTGCTTAAGAGTGTGGTCAACCCTAAGAATTCACAAGGAGCGATTTGATTCATTAAAGGATTAAACATTTAGAAATAAACATTCAAATATTATCCTTAGCTAATTTTCAAGTAAACTAAGTTTTCTACTCCTACTTAATAATCCTAGGTTAATAATGTCAATTATTTTATTGAAATAACATCCCTTAAATTTTGTTCATATAAAATTTATGTAAAATAAAAAAGATAAAGTTTACTATGATAATTTTTATTAAAAATAATAATAATTAAAATTAAGGAGCATTAATAAAACTTTTTCCATCTTACTAAATTCTTCGATATTAAAAATTAATAAGAAGGTAAAAGCCATACTAAATTTTAAATTAATAATAATAATAAATCAATTTAGGATTAATTATAAACTTTATACTAACAAATAAATCACTAACAAATTGAAAACATAATAATATTTCAACAAACTAAATTTCTCTATCTATGCTCAATAAATATAAACAAACAACTTATTTAATAAATAAGTTCTTAATAGAAAACAAACCCACTTAAATAAAATCATTTAATAAAGAATGGGCCCTCCAAACCCTAATTCAAAATTAGGGTTTGGGGCCTCATTAAAACTTCTTCAAACCCTAAAATTACTCTTTATTGTTTCTCTATTGTGCAGGTTTGAGGAAGAAATGGAGAGATGGGTTGCTGTGCATCTCATAGTGTGTCAAAAATGGTAGAAGAAAGAGATCTCTTAATCAATAAGAGAATCTCTTTCTACTAATCCAGAAAGATTCTTCTATTGATTCTGTTAATGGGTCAGATAAATCTACAATGAGGCTGCTGGATAATAGCTTGTGTCAAGCCAAGAAAGGCCCTCAGTTGTGTAAGTTTTTCTTTTTTTTGGACCCATCTGGCAATCAGATGTTTATGTAGTTTGAATTTCCATGCCATAAAAATGGTGATGTATTTTGTTATGGAATAGTGTGCATTTGTATTTATGGATCTGGTACATAGATCTTCTACTAATAAAAGCTTACATTCTTTTCTTTATGTTATAGATCCACATGTTTCAAAATGAATGCCGCTTTCTTTCAATGTTTTGCCATATAATATTATGGTGTATAAATATATATTTTTTATCTACCACTGAATAGTATCAAAGTAATTTTTTTATAAAAAAAAGTGTAGGGTTTTTAAAGAGGACCCATCCTCTGGCTTGGTGGCATGGCACGATAGCAATAGTCATTGTCATGACTATTGCCATGATAGAGACCTTGGTCTCTGCCATGACAGTAGTCATGGCAGGGACTACCGTGGCTCAAGGCCACGACAGTACCAAGGAACTGCCATGACCTTGAGTCACGACAATGTTGTGCTGCTTGACTAGGATCAAGGGCTTCAGCCCTAAGGGGTTTCGACCCCCAAACAATGTGGATCATTTTTTTGTATAAAAAAAATAAATAGCAATGCGATAAAAACAACAGGTATAATACAATGTATTATATGCTATACGATATTTATCATATAGTATATATTACATAGTAATATATATTATATTCATTATTATATGAGAATCGTATAATATTATAATATATATATTATGTACTATACATTAACTTGTGTAGTATATAATATATTATTATTATATTATAAATTTTTTTTTACACTATAAAATAGAGATATAGTGTTATTATATTAAGCCCTTCTTGTTATGTATAGTATATTTTTATATACCTTATATTATACAAATTTGTATGTATAATATAATATATATAAAAGGTATATATACATACTAATAGTTAATTTCCAGATTGAAACATATAAGTAGAACAAATTTCTAAAGTTGAAGTTAGAACAAATTAACAACTAAAATATTTGTGTGTGTGTGTCAAAAACAATCAGTTCTTTATATACAATAGATTTAGAATGAATAGTTTGATTTCTTAACCATTCCTTAGAACATACCTATACAATTTTTTTTTAATTGTTTAAGTGATAAGCTCTCTCAAGGTTAAGGTTTCTATCTATATTGTTCAAACATATATCAACTGTGATGCATTCTTAATTTTGCTAGTAATTTATGTAACAACAATCATATCAACACATATTCTAAGCCAAAAGACTAATAATAATTGCATTGTCTATGAAAATACACTATTTATAGATTAATAATAGCATTAACAATAGTATATATTTTTTTTACTTAATTGTAATGCACTTCCTAGATGTAAAAGAAAATTCATCATTTAATAACTATCAAAGCTAGTCAAACCAATTTTCTGTACATAGCCAAATTTCCTTCAATATATTTAATGGAAGACTGATTTAGTAATAAAATTTATTGCTATAGGAATTTCAACATTTTCTGGACAAATAAATAAATTAACATTTCTAGATTCATATCTAGTCCACTTAACAATATAACAGAGAATTGAATTTAGATTAAAATGAATAGTTGCAAAGACTAAAAAATTATTGTTTGAATCAATTACATTTACTATGGCTAAAACTGAGAACTAAAATAACCAATCCAATTTCCAGCTCACAAATATTACAATTTATTTGAACATGAAGGACAAATGTATAGAGAAAAACTCTCTCAACCAATTACAACTTATAAACAGTCTTTAGGAGTTTCAATTTTAACTTTATCCTTCAATCTTGAACTGCTTCTTCAAGCCAAGAACCAAACTTGCAAACACAAGACCTTCTTCACATGGCCATAGAGGCTCACCTCCCAACCTAGGCCATTACATGGCCACCCCCAAGCTTGGGGAAACAAGTATAGGATAGCATACACTCATACATCACAAAACATAAACATTTAACACAAATTTGGAACATAGATTTTCACATATTACTCCCTTCCCAAGCCTGCACAAATGAATCTTACATAGAATTCATATAATGGGTGAAGGTGGAATCTTCCTAATGGAGACACCTAACTAATAATAAACAACATATTGGCATTTTATACAGGCCTTCACAAGGCACTTCCAACCCAACAGCTCAAAATCCATGAGCAACACAAATTTCCCTTATGGCCCCCTATACAAACATAAGCAGGTTCTCATGGTGCCCATACAACCATGCACTCATACATAAGGAAATCCCAATCTAGGCCCTTCACCCCAAGTTCTCCTCTAATCCTCCCAAGGATGAGGAGTGAACTTGCACACCCTTAACATGTACAATTCAAGAAAACAACAAGACTGAAAGAAAAAATCTCAAACTGAAAACGAACAATAAAAGATACACACACATGGTAAAACAGTTTACAATTTTCACATAGTTCATTTCTTTCAAAGCATATTCATAAAAAAACAAGGTAGAAAACCACCAACCTACTCTTAGGACAAGGCTGAATTGAAGAGTTGAAGATGAGCTTCATTTTTTCCCAAGCTTTCTATCCTCAAATCTACTTAGTTCCCAAAACTTTCTAACTCTCCTCTCTCTCCAATTCTCTCTTAGACCAAAATGAACAAGTCTATCCTCTCTAATTCTCTCTCCCCTAAAGTCATTCAAACATTCTTCTCTCATCTCACTTCCCAAGGCAATTAGGTTTCTAGATCTAAGACAAAATGACACTTGCCCTTACCTAAGGTTTGGAAAGAATTTCAACACATGAATATGAGAGACATCCTAGATAGCATTCTCCATTTTCATACATATAAAAAATGGCCCATTTGGAGAGGTAAAGAGGTGGCCTAGGAAAGTGGGAATAGAAGAAATAAGCCCCCTAACCCAAGTACTAACCTTGGGGTACCAAAATTCAACCTAAACCACAACCTAGGACTCCACAAAACCTCTCAAAAAACCCAATTAATCATGCATCCGAAAATGGAGTATTGGTTTCATCAATTCTTGGTCCCTTAAACCACCTACCTAGCTTATGAATGCTCAAAACTAACTAAGGAGAGGGTGGGGTACATACTCCACTCAACATGCCACTTCATCAATATGGTGTCAAGTGACACCTCACTAAAGCACACATCACAAACACATTTGGCATGCCTTGTGGGCAAATACATTAATATATTTTCACAAAAATAAAAATTTAATTACAAACATATATTTCAAACATTGTCAACCACATACACGCAGGCATCATGTTTATGAAAGAAATCATTATACGATGAGGTCGTACTCTTCTTAGAGTTGACTTTGGTTTCAAACTAATTGCACTTAGATCCTATCTTGTTTCCATGACTTACAACCATGGCCATGTTCCTGCACACTCAAATTTGATGTCAGTACATTATAAAATCTTGCATTAATAATCATTTTAAAAATAGAGTAGTAACATCTAAACTTGACAAATACATATATATCTGCATTCATAAAATATTACGTAATCCACATAAGCATGTAATCCTAAACTTATCATAGAACCATGATTTCCCCAATATTCATTATACTGAAAGATGACATAACAAATGCAGGGTGCAAAATTCATATATCATAGATAATCATGGAAGCAAAATGAGCATATATAAAAGTACGACTAACATGATCATCATAAGAATCTATAAGAACTATCTCATAAGATCCAATGATAGCATATGTATTCCAAAATAGATCAAATGTCTATACTCAAGGTATCATCCTGATGGATCAAATGTCAAAATGAATGTTGAACTAGGATGGGTCGGGATAGGACCTCACACTCAGACCCTTGCATGTACACCATGTCTACACCTTAAGGAATGAAACTTGGATTATAAGGTTCCAAATTTTTGATCAGATTTCTCTATGAACTTGAAAAATATTGATAAAGCCTTGGTGCATTGCATTGTAACATAGATTTTACTTTATCTTGTGTCTTCCTCTTTTTCCTAGTTTAAGGGAAAAAGTGCAAGCTTCTAAAATTCTAGTGGTTTTTTGGTGTAGCACACCATGGCCGCCATACACAAAACTTATAGATTTCCCTTGTTTAGGAATGAGACTCTTAAGGGTCAAAGTATTTTTTTGGCACACCCAATGGCACCTAAATTTCTAAATCACCAAAAGTTATTGCTCCCTTTGACAAATGTTCTTTCAAGGAAGTCTCTAAAAAATCACTTTGTATTCTGGCACAAGGAGGGCTCTATAGAAGGTTAAGGTTTTATTTTCTTATCCTCTTGGATTAAGATGACTCGCATCATTCCATTATGGAATATTTTTATTGGAGGTATGAAGCCTTCCTGCAACTGACAATATCCCATGTTCCTCTTTAAAAAGAGTCACATGGAGACACTTCTCAAGATATCTCATGCAAATTCCAGCTAGATATTGAGGAGATTGGTGAAGATAACCTTTGGAATAGTTTCTTAGACCTAGGTCATGTCAACATCCAAGACACATATACAATGGATGTGGCGATCTAGCTAGTTTTTCCCCAGAAATGACATCCCTTATTGTCAAAGAGAACATATACATGTCATGCCTAGAATATTTTCTGCCACCTCAGACCCTTATCCTCAAAATACACTCATTGTGCAAGGGTTCTCTAGTCATCTAGCAATGGGAGAAATAAATTTTTGAGGGAGAGTGGCCCACTGATGACCATCGATCACACCTTCTAGGCCATAAAAAGAAAACTTGCATCTCCAAACAAGGTAGAAACTACTAGTGAGGATATCCCAGGAACTTAAATGGATGTGAAAGAAGATAGTGATGTCTATTTCTTAGATGAGCTTGAACTTTTCTACATATTGTAGACACATGAAAATGACCAATTTCTCAACGTAATAATTTTACAAACATTCATCTTAAATTATTAAATAATATTTATTATTATTCAATTTGCATCCTGCAATAATTTAAATTCAAAACATCATTTCTTTATCAATTAATAATTAAGTGATTTTAATTAATGCAGAACCTTTTGTAGGTCATAATCTCATACATAAACTTTTGGAGGTCATAACTTTTGACTCAACTTTGGGTTTTTGCTAAAAAATTTCAGATGCGTGCCTCAGGAGGTGCCATTTGTTTTTCTAATGATCTCAGATTGATTGGGGTCTATTTTAGCACATTTTTCGGTAGCTGAAAGTTTCATCTAGTGCTCCAAAATCAGCTTTTAGTGTTTTTTCTCTAGTTTTTAGAAAGTTCTATTTTTGTAATAAATTCAAATTTATGTTTCTAATCTTGGATATTAGTTGGCAATTCATTCTAACTTAGTCGAGGGCTTGTTTAGGCAAAAAATCAATTTTTTAGGTGTTGTTTTGAAAATTAGCAAAAATTGGCAAAAAAACAAGTCTGGAAAAAAACTGCCAAAAAGGGTAATTTTTGGATTTATTGTTTTTCTAGGATTTTTGGTTACTTAAGAGTTTGCAGCGAATTGTAGAGGTAGTTAGTGATGAATGGAGAGCACTAAAGGTTTCAAATGTGTGTTTTTTTAATCTTGTAATTGAGTTTTATTGTTAACAGAGGGTTGTGTGCTACATCATTTGGTATCAGAGTAGGAAGATGGTTGGGAGAGGTAGAGGAAGAGGAGGTGTCACGTCGATGAAAAATTTGATGATGGATATTTAGAGGAAGATTGAATGATTCAGTGAGTGAATAGATAATCAAGGAATACAAGGAGGGGATTAATCTAATGAAGAGGGAAACTAAAGAGGATTTGACCAAAATGAAGAAAATAGAGAAGAGAGGTTGGAAGAAATGAGCTATGAAGATAGAGTTCTCAGGGCTTTGGAAGGAATGAGTGAAGCAATCAAGATTGAGATTTTAAACTATGTTGGTAGTCTTAAACCAAAAGAATTAATAGACTAGTTGAACGAGATGGGGAAATTTTTTGAATGGAAGCCTATGATAGAAGAAAAGAAGATGAAGTTTGTGCACACAAAGTTCAAAGGACATGCAATGATATGGTGGTATCACCTCCAAAAGGAATGAACTAGAAAGGGAAAAGAAAAGATTAAAATATGGAGCAAGATGGAGAAAAAGCTCAAAGAAAAAATTCTTACCCATGGATTATTCACAAACCCTCTTTCGTAGGTTCCAGAATTTGAAGCAGAACTTGTCTTCAATGCAAGACTATACAAATAAATTCTACAAGAAATCCATGCACATAGAGCATAAAAAAAATAATGAGTAGATGGCTGTTAGATTTATGAATCACCTAAAATTCTCCATCTATGATGAATTGAGCATGTATTGTGTCAACAGTATGGAGGAAGCCTACCAACTAGCCCTAAAGGCTGAAGAAAAGTAGAATAGGCAATATATCAAGATGAATAGAGGTAGTCAAAGGGGTACCTCAACTCCATTTCGGGGAGGTTCTAATAATGGTCGGTGAGATTCTTTTCAAGGGTTTGAATAAAATATAGACACCAGGCAAGATCCTCCAAATCAAGAAAGAGTAAGGGGGTTTTAGAGAGGACGAGGCTACGATGGCTCAAGTTATAACATGCCAGAAAGAAATCAAGGAGGATAGCCTAGGGTGAACCTGGTTCAGCTAGAATTCATAGAAGTAGGAACAAAACAAGAAGTCCTACTAGACATGGGAGAAAATCTCATGATGAGGACATCGATGATCATTCTAGAGAAGGAAGAAGTCCCTATAAAGAACTTTGATTATTCATGGCTTTGAACCAACATCTTCAAAACTAGATGCACTTTAGGCAAAAAGGTATGCCAAGTTATTATTGATGGAGGTAGTTATGAGAATATGGTAGCTAAGAAAATGATAGAGAAATTAAATGTGCAATGTGAGAAACATCCTCATCCTTATCATATTGCATGGTTTAAGAAAGGAAATGAGGTTACTATTGATAAAAGATGTTTGGTTAGGTTTACTATAGGTAAAATCTATAAGGATGAGATATCGTGTGATGTTATTCCTATGGATGCTTGTCATATTTTGTTGGGAAGGCCATGGTAGTATGATAGGAAGATCATGCATGATGGAGAGAAAAATATATATACCTTCTAGAAAGATGGCTCTAAAGTGACTCTCTTACCACCTAAGGATGAAAGGAAGAATGAGACCATGTTGTCAAAGAAATGAAGGTGATAGGTTGATGCTATGCATTGGTAGTAAAAAGAGGAGAAGAACCAAAAGACATAATTCCACATGATGTAGTAAAGGTACTAGAAGAATTTGCTGATTTTATTCCAAATGAGCTACCTGATGGTCTCCCACCAAAAAGGGATATACAACACCACATTGATCTAATTCCTAGGGAAACTCTTCCTAATCAAGAAACTTATCAAATGAACCCAACACAACATGGAGAGCTCAAAAAACAAGTAATAAAACTAGTTGAGAAAGGCCTAATTAGAGAAAGCATGAGTCCATGTGTGGTGCCTACATTGTTGACTCTGAAAAAGGATGGAACATGGAGGATGTGTACTAAAAGTAGATCCATTAATAAGATTACTATCAAGTATTGGTTTCCTATTCCTCATATACTAGAGGATATGATGGATGAATTGGTAGGGGTGACATACTTTAGCAAGATTGATCTCCAAAGTGGATACCACTAGATTCAAATTTGTGAAGGAGATGAGTGGAAGATAGCTTTTAAGACTAGGGGTGGCTTGTATAAAAGGATGATTACACCATTTGGGCTTTCTAATACACCAAGTACATTCATGATATTGATGAATACTATCTTACGACCCTACATTGGTAAGTTTTTTGTCATTTATTTTGATGATATCCTAATTTAGAGAAGTACAAATTCATGCAAAATAGTTTGACTTTTCTGGGCTTCGTCATTTCTAAAGATGGTGTTCAGATGGATGCAAAAAAGGTCAAGGTAATCCTAGAATGGCCTCGTCCATCCAACATCATAGGCATAAGGAGTTTTCATGGATTGGAAAAATTCTATCAAAAGTTTATTGAAAATTTTAGCAGTATTGTAGTGCCCATAACATATTGTATGAAAGGAAGGGAATTCACATGGACAACAAATGTTGAACAAAGCTTAAAATTCTTCAAGAAAAAGGTAACTGAAGCTCCTATATTGGCACTTCCAAATTTTGATAAAGTATTTGAAGTAGAGTGTGATGCTTCCCATGTTGGAATAGGTGTTGTTCCTAGCCAAGTAGGTAAACCAATATCCTTTTTCAGTGAAAAGTTAAATGATGTGAGGAAGAACTATTCTACCTATGATTTAGAATTTTATGCTATTGTTCAAGCCTTAAGACATTGGAGGCATTATTTGGTCCCACAAGAATTTGTATTGTTTAGAGATCATTTCACCTTGAAATATGTGAACACACAAAAGAAATTGAATAGTACGCATGCTAAATGGGTGTCTTTCTTGCACGGTTATAATTTTGTTTTAAAGCATAAGTCTAGAAAGAAGAATCAGGTTGATGATGCCCTAAGTTGGCATGTTACACTAATAACTACAATGGAAACAGAGGTCATTGTTTTTTATTCTATTAAAGTTTCGTATGAGGCTGATGCTAATTTTTGGGAAATTATAGAGAAGATTAAAGAGCCAGCAACTAGTCTTTCAGATCATAGGAGAGGAGAATACTTTATGCAGGATGGTTACCTCTTTAGAGGAAAATAACTTTGTATACCAGTTGGTTCCATGAGTGACAATATTATCCGAGAATTTCATAGTGGTGGTTTGGCTAGTCACTTTGAGAAGGACAAGACAATAGCCTTGGTTGAAGATAAATACTACTAGCCAAAACTGAAAAGGGACATTACTAAGTATGTGGTAAGGTACCAAATCTTTCAAGTGGCTAAGGGTCACTCCCAAAACATAGGCTTATATAAACCTCTAACTATACCCATCGAGCCATGGATAGATGTGAGTATGGATTTTGTATTGGGGCTTCTCCACACCCAGTGAGGCACAAATTCTATTTTTTTAGTTGTTGATAGATTCTCTAAGATGGCTCATTTTATTGCTTGTAAAAAAACTAATGATGCCACTAGGATAGCCAACTTATTTTTCTCATAAGTTGTTAGACTCCATGGCATTCCAAAGACTATCACATCTGACAGGGATACTAAATTTTTGAGTCATTTCTAGAGGACCTTATGGAAGAAGATGGGAACATAGTTGTAGTTTAGCAGTGCCTATCATCCCCAAACTGATGGAAAAACTGAGGTAGTCAACCAAAGTTTTGGAAACCTATTATAGTGCATTGTTCGTGAAAAGCCCAAGTAGCGGGACTTGGCATTGCCTCAAGTAGAGTTTTCTTACAATAGTTATGTTAATAGATCAACTGGAAAATATCCTTTTTAGATAATATATGGTAAGAATCCTCAGGGTGTTTTGGACCTTGTACAACTCCTTGTGCAAGATAGAATTAGTAATGATGGAGAAGCATTTGTTGAACACCTTCAACAACTTCAACAATATGTGAGGAGTAAATTTCAGGATAGGAATGAGCGATATAAGGCTACTGCAGATGCTAGTAGAAGGAGACAAATATTTAATACAAGTGATTTGGTGATGGTGTACTTGAGGCATGAGAGATTTCCTACTAGCACATATCATAAGCTGAAATACAAAAAGATAGGTCCTTGCCTAATTCTGAAGAAGATCAATGATAATGCTTATGAGGTTTGTCTACCAGATGATCTAGACATTTCTCTTGTATTTAATGTTTTTGGTTTATATGCACTTGATGGAGAAATATCTGAGCTAGATAGTAAAAATGAAGTGGATTGGCATCACCACCTTCCAAGTAAAATGAAGGAAAAGATTGCCCACATTCTGGATAAGTAGTCTACAGTCACTCGGAATGGTCATTACAATAGGTACTTGATTCAATGGGAGGGATTACCAGCGACACATAACACCTAGATCTCAGAGTGGGAAGTGATGAAGCTAGACCCCACATAGTTTTAGTAGTTCATAGACAACCACTTGCAGGAGTTGTGTTCCTTTAAAGAAGGGGAGAACGATGCAGAACCTTCTATAGGTCATAATCTCATACTGAAACTTTTGAAGGTCATAACTTTTGACTCGGGTTTGGGATTTTGTTGAAATTTTTTGGGTGCATACCTCAAGAGGTGCCATTTGTTTTCCAATGATCTCAAATTGATTGGAGTCTATTTTAGCACATTTTCTAGAGCTGAAAGTTTCATCTATGGCTTTGAAATCAGCTTTTAGTGTTTTTTCTCAAGTTTTTAGAAAGTTTTGTTTTTGTAATAAATCCAAATTTATGTTTCTAATCTCAGATGTTGGCAATTAATTCTAATTTAGTCAAGGGCATGTTTAGGCAAAAAGTTAGTTTTCTAGGTGTTGTTTTGAAAATTACCCAAAATGGCAAAAAACAAGTATGGAAAAAAATTGCCAAAAAGTGTAATTTTTGGATCTCTTGTTTTTTGGTTACTTAAGAATTTATGGTGAATTGTAGAGGCATTTAGTGATGAATGGAAAATACCAAAGGTTTCAAATCTATGTTTTTTTAATGATGCATGAGCATCTTGGGTCTTTGAGCAATCTTGCATCAACCAAAAACATTTCCTAATTTCTGTACATATTTGTTGTTGTTTTCTTTATAATCTTTGCATTTGATGGTTTCATGGTGTGAAAAGATTACATTATGCTGAGGACCTATTTGGGAACCTTTTCCTATGAGCACATAAATTTTGGATGGACTATTTCAAAGTTACAGCTATTTTCCTTGCCGTCGAAACTGTGTTTTCCTGCAATTTTGGTGCTAATTGTTCATAGTGGTGATCTTAATCCTTAAGGAATAAAAATTTTAAATCTTAAGGAATTTTAGAGGACCTAAATTAATATAATTTCCCAAGAGTGCAAGCCCTAATTCATTAGGAGTAAAAAGTTATGCCCATTTTTCTCAGGGACCTATTTTCTTCCAGTTTTCAGGTGAAACGTGTGGTGTTTCTTCTTGTGATGTTCCATGTGATCAAATGGGATGTTTCACCCTTAAAGGAATGTTATTGGGTCATTTTTGGACCTAAATCCAAATGCACATCAATTTATATTCATTCTAGCATTAGTTTTGGTTTAAATCTTCCCAAATAGACCTATAATGTAATTAAATGCCTGACTGGCCGACCTATGGCTTAGCCGGCTATGTAATGAGTCTATATTGATGTAGTATGGAAATCAGGGAGATCTAAAGGGGATAATTATCAAGATAAATCATTGGAGACAAAGATAGGATGCAAGCTATTGGGAGTTCCCTTTGATCTTCAACTTGTAGATTTATACTTTGATGGATAATTTTAATGATACTTTGACTTTATCACCACTCCAAAGTCTACAAGGAAGAGGGCCAATTAACAAGGATAAAAAATGAGATCCTCCTACACTTTGAGCCTTAATTCTTAGGTTGGTGTACCCTTGACTCACTTCTCTAAAGGAGTCACTAAATATTATACCAATATACCCTTTACTAACTGATTGAAAGATTTCATCATTTAAATGTGTGTGTGATTGATGATGATGGATTGCTTCTAAAGAATAGATCAGTGCCTGAACCAAGGGAAAAGAGTCACTTGATAACATATATCAACTAAAACCTTAACTCAAACACACATGAACTTAGAGTAAGTTCTTTGCCTATTACTCCCCTCACTCCCAAACTTGATCATCAAATTCCAATCTAACAATGAACTCACTAAAATCACCCTAAAGGCTTTAATCCTAACATTGTTAGGAAATCCAAGATGATCTCACAATACTCTTTGTTTACCATATGCTAATCCACTTTGTGACCTTAACATATATGAATCCACAATCAGAACAAGAAGACAATCAAAAGTTTGAGACAGGAATTCAAGTGTATTCTCATTAACTTTCAAAATCAATACATTACCAGAGAAACAAAATGAAAAGAGAAACAAAAGCCTAAATCTGAGCTCTCCTTGTTCAATATAATACCATCAACAACAACACTTACAAAATATCACTTTTTTCAATATATACCACCACTAGTCATCTTGGAATCCCCAAAATAGGATGCAACAAGCTACGGATGACTAGGGTTAGGTTTTCACCCACCAGATCAACTAGAAATAGTCAAAAATTAAATGTAGGGGATGAAAATCAGTCAGCCATGCCTGAGAAAGATTTGTAGTTATGATAGATCTCTAGAAAAGTACTACAAATCATGGAATTCCAAATTTGTCAACCTTTGGCCACCTGCAACATGCCTCAAGCACAAAACCACAACTCTCTTGGTACAAAAACATCATGCCATTGACCACTGAGACCCTCAGATCAATTGCCAACAACCAGTGCCACCAAACCAATCGAAATCAGCTGCTAAAACTATCAATTTTGGTAATTTCTGTCGCCAAAACCCTCAGAGAATTCAAATTTGAATTTCAATGGTCACATTCATAGCGCCAGCAGAAAATCGGCAGTCGACATTGGAATTTAGGTCAACTTTATATTATGACTGTTGGATCCTTTTATTTTGTGGGTTTTATGTCTTTACCTTTTAATATGACCTTAGTCACATTTAGCGAATTGGTGATTGAAGGGAATTGGCCATTCATGGAATAAATTATACTACCACCAGATATTTTGGCGATTATGTGAACATAAAGTTTGCTAAATCACTAACCTTTTACAACATGGCTATTCTATTCAGTGAACAAGAGAAACCCTTTTGAAATTTGTTGGGCCACCAAAACCTTGTCCAAACCACCAAAAAGACCAAGAAACTTTACTAGGCCCACATCAAGAAAATCAACGGTTGTCTTATCTTCACATAGACCTCCCAGATTCCTCTAGATAATAAGACAACTATCAGATGAAGAATCTTACCCTGCCTTGACAACCCTCTGATAGGATATGAAATCAACAATTGGCGCAAGATCTTAAACCTCTGACACATCTCATAAGAACTTATGCTCACCATTGATTTACTGATAATGTAGGACCCTCTGACACATCCAAAAACTAGGTCCCACTGACAACTACTAACATATTAATACATGGACCAATCATATACCGCTATTTGTGCATACATGTCACAGAACCCACTGAGAACATTATACCACTTGGAAGATTGAATGGACAGCGCATGATCTCAAGGGCTTAGAAGATTCCATGAGATCATGCACCCATCATAGATTTAGAATTTGTTGATGATGACATAAAGCTTGACCCTACCATGCTGCATAGGATACCTTGACGAATGAGAGACTGCCATGTCACAAAATCTGGCAGACGAACAAACCATTTTTTCATTTATTCTAACAACCCTACCACTTCATTATTTCCTTCGGCAAATAAGGAACCATCATGTGTGCTTATGTGGCAGTGGACCCACTTGCAAACAAAGGCTACGTCATGAAAAGGAATCCATGGTTGGCGTAAGTTTGTAAGCCTCTAAAAAAACCCTTGTGAACTTACAAAAACTTTAGGATTAAGATGGTGTCAGAGCTAGGCCCAGGAAAGATTAAGTTGAAACATTAGGAAATATTAATGTTGAGACTTAAGAAAAATATTAGCACCGGGACCTAGGAAAATTAAAGGCCGCTGGGGGTTAGAGACTTATGAAAAATTAAAGGCATGACCTCGCGGGGTGACAAAAAATGAAAGCACATGCATTTAAAGGTTTTTAAGTGACCCAAAAAGTAACAAAAAATTAGAACAAGGCCAGGGAAATACAAAGGGTTTTCAAAGTAATGGCTACATTTTCAAAATTTGAACTAAGGGTTTATGCCAGAAACCTAAAAACAACTGCAGAGACTAGAAGAAAAGGGCTAGAGCCATGAAATTTTTTCAAGGTGCTAACAATGGCTCTGTCTAGGGATGTATGCCTCCTATAGGCATAGCAAGGACTTAAAATCACTAGTTAAAGTAGACCATCCCACTGGAAAACTGACAACAGAGAGCAACAGGACCAAAACCCTATAGACTAGGATAAAATAGGACAGCGGCAAGGAACTTTACAAAATTTACAAGGCTACACATATATACACAACCTAACTACTACTCATGGAAGATAGAATATGTCAAAAGAAATATTTTTTCAAGAATTGTCCATGAATAGGAAATTCTTGAACATTACCATTCAGTTCCTTGACAATGTATGAATCCTGGCCCCATTTTTCATGAATTTGATATGGCCCTAGCCAGATGGGATCAAACTTTCCATGGTTTCCCTTATCATCTAGTCTGGAATTCCAAATTAATACTAGGTCATCAGGCTCAAACTTCCTCTCCATAGCCTTCCTGTCTTACAAATTCTTAACTTGCAACTACAATTTGGCATTTCTTGCAACTGATTCTCTTCTAGTCTCATCCAACCTAATGAGATCCTCCATTCTCAACTGCATTTCATCATCTATGTCGTCATCATATAATTGAACAAACTTGTACATTTCTAATAAATTATTCTGAGGCATTCTTGCATGTATTCCATATACTAGGTCAAATGGTGCACAATCAATTGCCCTCTTCATAGTTACCCTATTAGCCCATAGAGCTAATGGCAGTTTTGAATTCCATGCCTTCTTATTCTTTTCAAGAATCCTATTTAGGATTTCAATCAAACTCTTATTAGTAAATTCTACCTGTCCATTTCCTTGTGGATGATAAGGTGAGGAATAAGAGATCTAAATTCCTAAACCTTTGCAAAAGTCCTTATATTTAGCAGACCTAAAGCACATGGCATTATCACTTACTATTCTCTCAGGGAAACCAAACCTTGTAACAATATTGTTCAATAAGAAATCAATCACCACCTTACTAATTGAATTTCTTGTAGGTATAGCTTCTACCCACTTTGTAAAGTAATTAGTGGCAACTAAGATCCATGAGTGTCCTCCACTTGACTTGTTTGGTATCTCCCTAATGAAATCAATTCCCCATTCTTGGAAAGGAGCTTGCACTTCTACTGGCCTTAAGGGCATGTTACCTGAAAATTTTAGCTTACCAGAGGACCTTTGACAAGCAACACACCTCCTTACCAACTATTCTGCATCCTTGAAGAATGTGGGCCACCAGAATCCTGCTCTCAAGATTTTATGAGTAGTTATTTTACCCATGTAATGCCCACCAAAAACTCCCTCATGCATTTCCTCCAACAACTTCTTAGCTTGATCCTCATCAACACATTCCAAAAGTATGCAATCTAAATTATTTCTATACAATTTACATTTCACAATTACATACTTGATGGCCTATAATTTCAATGTCCTCTTCTCATTGTCATCCATCTCATCTGGACACTTCATGTTTTGTAGATAATAGATAATATCTTGATACCAAACCCAATCATCCATATCACATGTATAATCAATTTTAGAATGATTTATCTGATTTACATCAAGATTGGATTGAGCGATCAGTTTTTCCAATCCTTGTCCTCTAACCAATTTAGTAATTTGGACATCAACATTGAATTCTTGGATCCTATTGATCCATCCGCATCTTCTTCTAGAAACCTCTTGCCGTGAAAAGATATCTTTGACTACTGTACTTGGCAAAAAAGCAATCACAACTACCCCCATCAAGTAACACCTAAAAGCCTTGACTACCTTGACCAATGCATAAGCTTGTTTCTCATTTATGTCATACTTCAATTCAGCAGCCTGCAAAGATTTACTGAAGAATGCAATAGGCTGCTCATAACCTTCCTTATTTTTCTACAACAACACTGCAGCAATAGTATGAAAAGATGCAAAGGAAAAGATGTGCATTGGGACATTATAATCAGGTGCCTTAAGCACTGGTGCATCTTTGATAGCCTGCTTGATATTTTTGAAAGCCTCATCAGGCTCACCCTCCCAATTGATTGTAGATCCCTTTTTCAACATCTTAGAAATAGGTCTAGTAACCTCTCCAAAATTTGTCACAAAGGTCCTTAAGAAATTTACCTGACCAAAGAAGGATTGAATCCCTTTAACATTCTTTGGTCTCTAAATCTTATCAATGGCTACAACCCTCTTAGGATAAATCCTAACTCTTTGCTTCCCCACTAAGTGGCCAAGCAACTTACCTGCAGTGACACCAAAAGCACATTTCCTTGGATTTAATGAAATACCATATTCCAAAGCCCTTACAAATATTTTCTCTAAATGAGTACAATGGTCTTCTTCCTTCTTGGAATAGGTAGTTAAATCATCTTGATAAACAACAAGGAAATGATTGATAAAATCTACAAAAGCAACATCCATTGCTCTCTAAAAAGTAGCACCGGCATTTGTGAGACCAAAAGGCATTCTCACATAAACATATGTCCCCCAAGGTGTAGTGAAAGCTATCTTGAATTGTTCTAATTCTTTGACAATTACCTAATTATAACCAGAGCAACCATCCATCATAGACATCAATTCTAATCCGGTTACTCTCTGCAACATAGCTTCCATATTGGGCAGACAATAGTTATCCTTTAATGAGCTGATGTTTAAATTCCTAAAGTCCACACAAAGTTTGATCTCACCATTTTTCTTTCTCACGGGAACAAGGTTTGACACCTAAGAAGAGTGCCTAATAGGCTTGATAATTCTAGCATCTCTCAAATTCATTAACTCTTCTTGCATCTTAGGTGCCAAAGTGGGATTAATAGGCCTTTGTTTTTGCTGGAAAGGTTTAGCATCTTCTCTCAAAGGAATAATATTCTGAAATAAATCTTCTCTATAAACCTTTAGGTCATCATATGACCATGCAAAAACATGCCTGAATTTTCTCAATAACTCAATCAAAGATTTTCTCACATTGTGAGACATGTCCCTACCAATGTATACCCTCTTAGGTGTCTTATGTGTTCCAAGATTTATCTCATCTAGATCAGCATGATCCTCTCTTTTGATATTCTTTTGAACTCTATCTTGGTTATGAAAGATAGTTTCCAAAACAAGAAGCCCCTTGGGAACCTTGTTAGTTTTAAGCTGAATAACTTCATTGCCAAAGACAACCTCCTTTCCTTCTACTGACTCAACCAAGGCTGAACAATCAAATTCCTAACCATGATACTGATCTTCACAACTCATAAACTTCAAGATATCATTATCATCATCAAAAACTTGCCAATTTTCAATATTGTCTGGTACACTAGGTCTAGCCTGAATTTCAACTTTAGAGATACCAGTAAATGTAATATCACTGGGATTGATTGCTATATTGGCTAACAAATCAGCCATCTTATTATTACTCCTATCTTTCCATTCAATATTGAAGGCATCAAAATGTTCAATCAAGTCCCACACTACATTCCTATATTGTTTTAACCTTTTGTTCTTGGAAGCATATACTGACCTGACTTGGGACACCACCAACTCAGAATCACCAACAACACTTAAGCACTTAATACCATTTTTTTGCCAACCTCAATCCTAACAACAATGCCTCATATTTTTCTATATTGTTGGTACAAAATAAATTCAGTGTGAAAGAAAATTTTTAGGTGTTTCCATTAGGAGAAATAAGTAAAATACCTACTCCTGCTCGATCCTTGCAATTTGCACCATCAAAGTACATTACCCACAAATCACCCTTCACAAAATTAACACTTACCTCAATAGAGATAGGTGACAAAATAGGTTCCTTCTCAAGTATAGGGATCTCTTCCCTAAAAGCATTAATATCAGTATCCACAAAACATGTAGTTTCATTATCAATACTTCTCTCAATCATGTGGCATACTCTTGGTTCTCGCTCAATCTTGACAAATTGATCATCAATCTTGAAAGTGGCATAGGACAAATCACACTATAAACTTCCACCCATGGCAGCACTCCACCTTCTAGATAGTAGCATCCCATAATGAGGAGGGATGTCCACCACCAAAACACTCATTGTTAACTCTTTCTCTGGATATGCTGCCAGCCTATATGGCATTACATTGATACTCCCAATAACTGGTACCTTCCTCTGATCCATTGCACAACATCTACCTTGAATTTTATCAACTTTAAGGCCCAATTTTTCCATAATCTTAAAAGGCATAATAGTATTAGAGGCACCACTATCAATCATACAATTTCTTAGTTTCATTCCATTCACGAGGACACTTAAAAAAAATGGATCAATGTTTTCAAGGCTAGCATTGACAAAATTGTCCAAATATATAGGAGGAATTTGAGATACAATTCCCTGAGCAGCAACACCTTTCAAAGCTTTATCCTGAGATCCATTGCATGCAACATCATTTTTGTGAACATTATCTACCCATGAAATAGCTCTATCTTTGTGTTCAAGGATCCTCAACAATTCTGACAATGGAACCTTAGCTGTAATTTGGTACAATATAAATAAAAAATCAATAGGAGTAGAGGAAGGAATCTCAATCTACACTACCTTAATATCTTTTTTCTTGTCTGATACATTAGTTGTATTGGCCACCCTGATTTTTTCAATCTTAGCCATTGTGTTAACTGGCTTGTCAATCTCACTAGAAAATATTGCAACTCCAACTCCCTTAGGCTCACAATTATTACCTTTTACATTCTTGAATTTCACCATGTGATCACCTTTTGATTTGTTCTCATTAGGCTCTCTAGAGTTGGTACTCATTATAAACATTCCTACAACTTTCCCATTTGTATCTCTTGCCATCATGCCTCTAGTTTGCAATTGGGCAATCATTTCTTTAGTTTTTGTATCCATCTCTTCTCTAGAAGTTCTCCTTAAGTTTACTAGCTTAAAAGAAGAGTTCATGTTACATGTCTTCTTATCTATGTCTTCACTATCAGAAAAAATATCTTGATGAAAAAGGGCCTAATTGTGTCTCTTCACATTTACATCTACTTCTTCATCAAAATCAAAATCATCTTCATATCCTAGATATGAAATAGCCATGTTTCATCCAACATCATCTTGATCTTCTTCTTGATCTATCTCCTCACTACCACAATCTTGATTTGTAGCCATAGAATGTGCAACCACACAATGCTCTATAGAATGAGGGGACTAGCATGCAACACACCAAGGTATGTCCTCCATGACATTTATTGAAGCTTTTTGTAGAGAGTCAAGGACACCTCTATCATTATTTCCTCTTGCAACAAGGACAACATATTTTCCATCCTTCCATTGGGTGTTGTAGGGGTAGTTCTGCAATCTATTCTGCTTATTGAAATTGTTGTTGAACTGAGGCCTTTCATTTGTAGGAGCACTAATGTTCCTATTTGCAAGTGCCTTCAAATCCTTCAATGCATTGAGCACCTTATCCAATTTATCTTCTTCTTGCCTCCTAGTTCCAACATTCCTATCATTTTCTTTTTTGTATTTCTTGTCCCCAAACAACTTAGGGTCATCTCTCTTCCCACCCAATTTCCCTGATATCTTCATATTGTTTTCAATATTGACAACAATCCTAAAAGCATCTCTAAGAATTCTTGGTTCCTTGTCCCTCAACAAATAACCCATCTTTCCATCAAATGCATTGAAGTATGTAGTTAGACAAGCATTTTCATCTAACTGCATAACTTGGAATAACTTATGCATGCCCTTTTGAAGTCTCATGTTAAATTTAGCTGCAGACTCATTCTGATTTTTCCTTATGGTATTGAATTCATTCAACATGAAACTAGCATTAGGCATGTCACCATACTGCTCTTTGAAACATATCTCAAAAGAATCCCAAGTATCAATACATTTATCAGGAAGTCTCTTAAACCAATCTCTAGCATCCTCCATTAGAGATTGAACAAATAATTTCATGACTACATCCTCATGCTCTACCTCATAATCATTAAGCATATCAACAAATAACCTAGGATTCTCCTCACAACTAATAACATTATTACCAAAAAACTTAGGTACCTTATCTCTTATATCATTTGGAAAAGCATTTGGGTAGCCTGGGATCCCATCAAAACTAATTTTCCTATAGCCTTCTAGTTGCATAGGTATTCTTTGAAATCCTAAACTAGTGTTCTCACTAGAATTATTTTTATCTACATTCCCACCCACTTGCACATTTGACTATCTATTAGGATCAACAAATGATTTGGTAGATACATTAGGAATTAGATTACTAGTAGTAGCATTTCTAAGTGGAACAACAGTGTTCATAGATGGCATAACTAGTTTAGTAGCAGAAGGGCCATGAACATTAGCTGATGAAGCCTTCAAGAACTAGATCTTTCTTATTTTCTCTGCAATAGCAGTATCAACTTCAGCTCTTTCCAACTCTTGAGAAAGAGATTCATCCTCTTTTATTTTTCTTTCTATCTTTATCTCCCTATTTGATTTAGGTGGTGGGATCCCTGGTATTGTCACTAGTTTTTTTATTTGGACACCCACCATCTTCTGCTTTCCTTTTTCATTATAACTACAGTAGGCTTAGTGATCTCATGTCCATTCTTACCCTTAGGAAAAGGAGCATAACTTTGCACTTGTATGATCATAGGGCCTTCTTCATCAAACTCATGGTCTTGCAACAAGTGTTCCTACTCACTTCTTAGAGCTTCAAGATCACCAAAAACATCATACTGCAACACCCTAGGAGCAGAAGCAAGCATCTTGTTTCTCTCCTTCATTTCATTAATTTTTCTTAAAAGAGAATGCCTCTCCATTAGAGCATTTAATTTTTCAGCCTCTCTCTCCTCTTGTAACCTTTTGTATATGGCATGCTACTCTGCCAACTACAACCTAAGTGCATTTAGGTCATGTGGATCTATCATGTTGTCTTCAGAGCTTGATGACAATTCCACATCAGTAGGATGCTGATATGAGAAATGCACTCACCATGGTCTCATGGGCTCCCTTTTGAAATTATCCTCATGAAGATCTAAATCAATCTCAAAACCCATCTCTCTGGCTTGTTCATCCTGACTTGTAGGTAATGAACCCTTGTCTTGAAATACAGCCTCTAGGGTATCATAAAATTTATCTTCAGAGTGACCACCATCTGATCTAGAAACTTTGTCTTGTGAACCTTCCTCACTTGAGGAAACATGTGGTGCTCTACCTCTGGTATTTCTTTGTTCTCTTATAGGAGCACTAGTAGACTCATCATTCCTCCTGATCCAACTCTTCTTCTCCTATCTAGGTAATTATTCTAGAGTGACCTCCAGATTCTTCTTGACAAAAGACATAGTATTCCTTCTTTTGTCCTAGATTTGCAATCTATAACACTGGTTCTAACCATTTGAGTCACCACCCACCAAAGTGGGAAATCTTTTAACTTAATAAAATAGGAAAACAAGAGTGCACTTTGCAAACTTTTATCTCCAAACTTTCCCCAGTAGAGTTACCATTTTGTTGGGAGTTCCCTTTGATCTTCAACTTGTAGATTTATACTTTGATGGACAATTTTAATGATACTTTGACTCTATCACCACTCCAAAGTCTACAAGAAAGAGGGCCAATTAACAAGGATCAACAATGAGATCCTCCTACACTTTGAGCCTTAATGCTTTGGTGGGTGTACCCTTGCCTCACTTCTCCAAAGGAGTCACTAAATATTATACCAATATACCCTTTACTAACTGATTGAAAGATTTCATCATTTAAATGTGTGTGTGATTGATGATGATGGACTGGAATAGATCAATGCCTTAACCTAGGGAAAAGAGTCACTTGATAACATATATCAACTAAAACCTTAACTCAAATACACATGAACTTAGAGTAAGTGATTTGCCTATTACTCCCCTCACTCCCAAACTTGATCATCAAATTCCAATCTAACAATGAACTCACTAAAATCACCCTAAAGGCTTTAATCCTAACTTTGTTAGGAACTCCAAGATGATCCTACAATACTCTTTGTTTACCATATGCTAATCCACTTTGTGACCTTAACATATATGAATCCACAATCAAAACAAGAAGACAATCAAAAGTTTGAGATAGGAATTCAAGTGTATTCTCATTAACTTTTAGAATCAATACATTACTAGAGCAACAAAATGCAAAGAGAAACAAAACCCTAAATCCAAGCTCTCCTTGTTCAATATAATACCATCAACAAAAACACTTAAAAAATATCACTTTTTTCAATATATACCACCACTAGTCATCTTGGAATCCCAAAATAGGATGCAACAAGCTATGCATGACTAGGGTTAGGATTTCACCCACTAGATCAACTAGAAATAGTAAAAAATTAAATGTAGGGGATGAAAACTAGTTGGCCATGCCCAAGAAAGATTTTCACTTATGATAGATCTCTAGGAAAGTATTGCAAATCATGGAATTCTGAATTTGTCAACCTTTTTGGCCACCTACAACATGCCTCGAGCACAAAACCACACCTCTCCTGGTACAAAAACATCATACCATTGACCACTGAGACCCTCAGATCATTCGGCAACAACCAGGGCCACCAAACCAATCAAAATCAGTAGCTAACACAATCAATTTTGGTACTTCCTATTGTCAAAAACCCTCAGAGAATTCAAATTTGAATTTCAATGGTCACATTTATAGTGCCAGTAGAAAATTAGTGGTCGACACTTGAATTTAGGTCAACTTTATATTATGACCATCAGATCCTTTTATTTCACAGGTTTTATGTCTTTACCTTTTAATATGACCTCAGTCACATTCAGTGAACTGGTGACTAAAGGGAATTGGCCATTTGCAGAATACATTATACTACCACTAGATATTTTAGCAATTACATAAACACAACATTTTCAAAATCACCAGCCTTTTAGAACACCGCTATTCTATTTAGCGAACAAGCCAAACCCCTTTGAAATTTGTCAGGCCACCAAAACCTTGTCCAAACTGCCAAAAAGATCAAGAAACTTTATTGGGCCCGCATCAATAAAATCGACAGTTGTCTTATCTTTGCATAGACCTCCCAGATTCCTCCAGATCATAAGACAACCATCAGATGAAGAATCTTACCCTGCCCTGAGAACCCTCTGATAGGATATGAAATCAATGGTTGGAACAAGATCTTAAACCTCTAACACATCTCATAAGAACTTACACCTATCGTTGATTTACTGACAATGTCAGGACCCTCTGACGCATCCAAAAACTAGGTCCCACTGACAACTGCCAACATATTAATACATGGACCAATCATATACCACCATTTGTGCACAGGTGTCACCGGACCCACTGAGAACATTATACCACCTAGAAGATCAGACGGACGGCACATGATCTCAAGGTCTTGGAAGATTCCATGAGATCATGTGCCCATCATAGATTTAGAATATGTTGATGATAATGTAAAGCCTAACCCTACCATGCTGCATAGGATACCTTGACAAATTAGAGACCACCATGTCACAAAATTTGGTAGATGGACAAACTATTTTTTCATTTATTTTGACAATCTTGCCCATTCATTATTTCCTTTGGCCAATAACAAACTACCATCTGTGCTTATGTGGCAGTGGACCTGCTTGCAAAGAAAGGCTACACCATGAAAAGGAATCAACGGCTAGTGTAAGTTCACAAGCCTCTGACAAAACCCTTGCAAAATTATGACAACCATAGGATTAAGATGGTGTCAGAGCCGGGCCCAGGAAAGATTAAGTCAAAACATTAGGAAATATTAATGCTGAGACTTAGGAAAAATATTAGCACTGGGACTTAGGAAAATTAAAGGCCGCCTGGGTTAGAGACTTAAGAAAAATTAATGGCATGACCTCATGGGGTGAAAAAAAATTAAAGCACATGCATTTAAAGGTTTTTAAGTGACCTGAAAAGTAACAACAAATTAGAACAGGGCTAGGGCAATACAAAGGGTTTTCAAAGTAACGACTACATTTTCCAAATATGAACTAAGGGTTTATGCCAAAGACCTAAAAACAACTGCAAAGACTAGAAGAAAAGGGCTAGAGCCATGAAAAATTTTCAAGGTGCTAACACAAGCTATGATTCTGATTTCATAATTCTCATTGTATAAGGCTGAAACCTAGAAGGCCTCATAGCTGGGCATGTTGAAAGAAATAATATAATTCTCTATTGTTGCTGCTAGTTGATTGTCTCATATCCATTGTGATTTCATTTCTTTCATGTGATATTATATTGCTTCTATTTTGTAACTATGAGCAAGGGCTTATTTGTGGATTCAAGTGGATTCAATTCTGCTTATTCTGCTTGTATCTACCCTACCCCTGTGTTAAGTGTTATGCCTAGAAATCAGAGAGATAATGATTCTATTTTGGTAGTGTTTGATAGATTTTCTAAGATGGCTCATTTAATACCTTGTAAGAAGACATCCGATGCATTTCATGTAGCTAAATTATTCTTCAAGGAAGTGGTAAGATTGCATGGTTTGCCTAAATCTATTATTTTAGACAGAGATACTAAGTTTACTAGTTACTTTTGGAAAACACTTTGGAAGAAGATGAATACTGATTTGAAGTTTATTTCTACATTTCACCCTCAAACATATGGACTGACTAAAGTTGTGAACAAGAGTTTGGGAAACTTGTTGAGATGTTTAGTTGGTGAGAAACCTACTAATTGGGATTTGATTTTGGCACAAGCAGAGTTTGCATATAATAACTCAGTGAATAGAAGTACTAAGAGGACACCATTTGAGATTGTTACTAGATTTCATCCTAAGGGAGCCATAGAGCTAAGAGATTTACCTACTAAAATAGGAAGAAGTGTTGAAGCTGATTATTTTGCAGAATACATGAGAACTTTGCATGATGAAGTTAAACAAAATTTAGAGGATAGTAATCTGAAATATAAACAGAGAGAAAACAAGAGAAGGAGACATAAATCTTTTGAATTTGGAGATGAGGTTATGATTCATTTGAAGAAGAATAGATTTCTAGTTGGTACCTACAGCAAGCTAAAAATGAAGAAGTTTGGACCTTTTAAGATTCTAAAGAAGTTTGACAGTGGAAATGCTTATGAAGTGGAATTATCAGAGGACATGGATATCACCTATATTCAATATTCTTGATATATTTGAGTACTTTGAATCAAATTATGAGATTGAAGATGATCTGGACTATCCTAAGAAGAACAGAGACAACATTGAGAAGATCTTGAATAAAACAGTGAGCAAACGTACAAGAGGAAAAGACTACATGGAATATCTAGTTCAGTGGAAGAACAAGCCAGTTGAAGATAGTTCATAGATTACACAAGCTAAGTTGGATCTTTATGATTTAGGTTAGAATATGAGTAGTGCCTGATGTGGACATCAGTTCTTTATTTACCCTAGGTGTCTGATGCAGGAGCATCTTGGGTCTTTGAGCAATCTTGCATCAACCAAAAACATTTCCTAATTTTTGTACCTGTTTGCTGTTGTTTTCTTTATAATATTTTCATTTGATGGTTTCATGGTGTTAAAATATTACATTATGTTGAGGACCTATTTTGGAACCTTCTCTTATGAGCACATAAAGTTTGGAAGGACTGTTTCAAAGTTACAACTATTTTTCTTGCCGTCGGAACCGCATTTTCCTGCAGTTTTGGTGCTGATTGTTCATAGTGGCAATCTTGATCCTTAAGGAATCAGACTTTTCAATATTAAGAAATTTTAGAGAGCCTAAAGTAATATCATTTCCCAAGTGTGCAAGCCCTAATTCATTAGAAGTAAAAAGTTATGCCCATTTTTCTCGGGGACCTATTTTCTGCCAGTTTTCAGGTGAAACATGTGGGGTTTCTTCTTGCGATGTTCCATGTGATAAAATGGGAGCTTGCACCCTTAAAGGAATGTTTTTAGGTCATTTTTGGACCTAAATCCAAAGGATCATCAATTTATATTCATTCTAGCATTAGTTTTGCTTTAAATCTTCCCGACTAGACCTATAATGTAATTAAATGCCTGACTGGCTGACTTGTGGCTTAGATAGCTATATAAGGAGTCTATATTGATGTAGTAGGGAAAATAGGGAGATCTAAGAGGGATAATTATCAAGATAAATCATTGGAGAAAAAGATAGGATGCAAGCTATGATTCTGATTTCATAATTCTCATTATATAAGGCCGAAACTCGGAAGGCCTCATAGCCGAGCATGTTGAAAGAAATAATATAATTCTCTATTGTTGCTACTAGTTGATTTTCTCATATCCATTGTGATTTCATTTCTTTCATGTGATATTATATTTCTTCCATTGTGTAACTCTGAGTAGGGCTTGGTTGTTGATTCAAGTGGAGTCAATTCTGCTTGTATCTACCCTACCCCTGCATCATTTTATCTTGTAATTGAGTTTTATTGTTAACAAAGGGTTGTGTGCTACATCATTTGGTATCAAAGTACAAAGATGGATAGGAGAGGAAGAGGAAGAGGAGATGTCACACTAATGCAAAGATTGATAATAAATATGCAGAGGTAGATTGAACGACTCAGTGAGCAAATAGATAATCAAGGAATACAAGGAGGGGATGAATCTGATGAAGAGGGAAACCGAAGAGGTGCTGACCAAAATAAAGAAAATATAGAAGAGAGGTTGGAAGAAATGAGCTATGAAGATAGATTTCTTAGGGATTTGGAAGGAAGGAGTGAAGAAATCAAGATTTATGTTTCAGACTATGCTCATAGTCTTAAACCAGAAGAATTAATAGACTGGTTGAATGAGATGGGGAATTTTTTTGAATGGAAGCCTATGATAGAAGAAAAGAAGATGAAGTTTGTGTGCACAAAGTTAAAAGGACATGTAATGATATGGTGGGATCACCTCCAAAAGGAATGAACTAGAAAGAAAAAAGAAAAGATTAAAACATGGAGCAAGATGGAGAAAAAGCTCAAAGGAAAAATTCTTACCCATGGATTATTCACAAACCCTCTTTCGTAGGTTCCAAAATTTTAAGCAGAACTTGTCTTCATTGCAAGAATATACAAATGAATTCTACCAGTTATCCATGCACATAGAGCATCAATAAAATAATGAGTAGATGGCTGGTAGATATATGAATGGCCTAAAATTATCCATCCAGGATGAATTAAGCATGCATCGTGTCAACATTATGGAGGAATCCTACCAACTAGCCCTCAATGCTAAAGAAAAGAAGAATAGGCAATATATCTAGAGGAATAGAGGTGGTCGAAGGGGTACCTCAACCCTATTTCAAGGAGGTTCTAATAATGGTCAGGGAGATTCTTTTCAAGGGTTTGAATAAAATATAGACTGTTGGCAAGCTGGCTATACTGGTGTATATGACTTAGTATAGTGTTGTCATTATGGCAACAAATTCATATACTAGTTTGGAGTTAGTGCACTTGATGAGAAGATTAGAAATTGGCTAAGTGTTGAAGATTGGATAGTGTACAGTGTACCTGAAGCTCAGAGCATCAGCACACATGAGTATGACCAAGTTATGGTATGCACCCTAGAAGATAAGTTGGTTAGAGTATATTCATGCTTATTCTATGAGCGCATGATCAGATATGCAAGTATGAAAAAGTTATAGATAGTTGAAGTTACATAGCCAGTGTGTGCCAGAGAAGAATAGAGTAAGCAGTCGACTATTGGCATTTTGATTTGCGGCTATATTATTATGATGTAAAGGCCATGCGGGTATGTGAAAGATCATGAGGGGCCAAAAAGTGGCGATGTCAGTTCAAAACTTTGACAATGTAGTTGACAACTTTTTTTTCACCTGAATTTGATAAAATGAAAAGGGTATCTTAAGGAGATTATCAGCTTTCTATTGATATAATTGCTGTCAAATTTTGAATTTGGTAAGTAATTATTAGTTATTTTCTAATTGAGCTATCTCTAAAGTGCTGATTTATATACTAATTGAAAAATGACTATAACTTTCAGATGGTATAACATTTTTGAAATCCAAAAAATGTGTCATATTCTATGCTTCACCTACTATAAGGAAAAAAAAAAAAATTTTGAATTTTGTAAAGTTTTGAATGAGTTAAGGTGGTCAAACATGGGAGTTTTTTTATTTTGAAAATGTTGTAGCAAAAAATTCATAATTAATTATTTTTTTGGAATAGAATTACAAAAAAATATGCATCACATCTGGGCATGAGTCTACTACTTATATATAAAATCTTATAATAAAATATTATCATTTGATTATGATTAAGGTGGTCAGACATACACCTACTTCTTATTTTTTTCCTGAAATTTTTGTACTGCTGCATTGAAATCTATACTTTTCACCAATCATACTAACTTTTTCTCAAAAAAGGCCTAGTATTTTAGAAACTAAAATCAATTTTCTATAGATTCTATTCTTACAACTTTTTGATATTAGGTTCATAGCTAGTTGAAATTTTCACATCAAGTTGACTAACCCTGATTTGCTAATTTTTCATTGCCACTTAAGGGCATAGTTTGGCCCCTCATGATCTTGCACATACCCATGCATCTATTCTAATTATCTTGCTAACATGTAATTATGTTATTTTGTAAACACACTTGAGCCAATTCAATTGGAAGCATTGTATGTAATTGGTTAAAGGGCCGACCTAGTTATTTATTTTGTATGTGCATATAAATATAAGATGTGCCCATTATAAGTATGAGTGAAGTGGATATAGAGTTGAGATAAGAAGAGAATAAGTATGCAAAGAGTCTATAAGATGTATTAGAGCTTTGTAAGAGGTCAAAGCATCGACGCATCAAAGTAACTAATCAGACAATCGATGTCAAAGTAACAGGTCATCCAACATATATAGTGTGTATCTGAGATCAGAAGGTTGCAGCCTTCACCACTTGAGCAGTGAGCTCTAGGATAGTGAGTCCACACCCCTACTAGGGTTTATTGTAAAAGACTCCTAATAGGTTTCAACCCTTGACAAGGTCTACTATACTTAATACATTGTGAAGCAACTCCTAACAGGGTTAATGATCTTCTAACAAGGATCATAAAACACTAGTACAAAATATTAGTGATTGTCAATTCCCACTGGTGTTTTTACCTATTTGGGTTTCCACATAACCATATTTTTGTTATGTGTTGATATCATGTTTCATTTTTATGTGGATGTTCATTTCAGTACTTAGGCATTTAAGTTCAGTTTGAAATTAAGTAAAAAGATAAAAATTAGTGAACCCTAATTCACCCCCCCACCCTCTCAGTGTTCTTAATCCTAACAATTGGTATCAGAGCTTTGGTCCTCAGAAAAGAAGTTTAACCACTTGAGGAGATCATGGACAAAGAAGAAACTATACATTTGAAAAGAAATCTCAAAGCTACTCTTGAAGACCTGGACAGATATGAAAAAGAAATTGAAGAACTTAAAGAAAAATTCAATGATGCTCAAGTAGTCATCAAAAGGCTAAGCAAAGATTTGAAATAATGCTCTACCAGTGATTTAGGGATCATGATAAAAAATCTCAGTAAAGAAAATTCATCTCTAAAAGAACAAATTAAAGAATTACATGATAAGCTAACCAACAATGAGGAAGTCTATGATGAACAGATCAAAGAAAACCTTCAACTAAATGAAGAATTGAGGCAAGAAAACATGGAAATCTTGGAGCTAAGGAAAAAAAAATAATACTTGGAATCTAAATTGAAAGTGGCAGAAAATCACATTGTTAAATTCCACACAAGTTTTGATTTGATAGAATCTCAGTTGTATGCAAGAAGAGTTAAAGGAGATACTAGCTGCATTAGATATAATGAAGCACAAAATCAGATCAAAAACATGCGAGCGAGAATGAAAGAACCAAAAGATACCTTAGCTGCTAAGGAGAATGGAAGTCAAACTAAAGATCATGTTGAGCCATCCAAGACTAAGTGCAAGCTAGTAAATTGAACCTGTTATGCATGTAACAAGCATGGACATGGAGAAAGAAACTATATAGAGGTAAGACCTTTCAATGGTTATTGTTATTCATGCAATAAATTTGGTCATAGAGCTATGAATTATAAGACAAGTCAAAAAAACAAGACTTGGCACAATCAGAGAAATTAGAATCAGCCAATTGTAAGAAGTTCTTAGAATATTACATGTCAGATATGTAACTATAATGGTTACTCTGTAAGACAATGTAAAATGGTGACCCATGTCAATGCACCAAGGAATATAAGGCCTCTATTCATTTGTCACTCTTGTAACAAGGCTAGACAAATCAAAAACTTTTGTAGATCAAGGACACAAGGTTAGGAAAGCCCTAAAAAGCTTGAAGAACTAGTATTGGATACCGAAGGAGAAGTTTGTAGATCTTTATAGTTTTGTTGACTATTAGTGACCGACACTTAGTCATTTATCTAGGAAATGATGGTCGGTCATCACTACAACTAAGTCATTATGTAAAGGCCAAGCTATGTAATGTTTACTTACCAAGTAGTAGTACTACTCAGTAAACTTAGGGTCACTATGTATTTTTGTAGTATACCGAGTCTAGTTTTTTTGAGTCTTATATGCAATGATTACCGAGCATCAGAGATATCAACATATGTTGAGTATAGTGAATGTCGAGTATCAGGAACTACATTTGCCGAGCTAGCTAGAGAATGACATAAGAGTTTGTTTTGACACAGTGATCGAGGTAAACCATTTTGGCCGACATTCATATTTTGTATTTTGTTTGTTGAGATAATTACGGAGGTAATTACAAATCTAATTAGAAATCATTGATCACTATGCAATACCTAAACCGAATCAAAATTTAGTGACTGAGCTAAGTAGTGAACGGATAGAAAAGAGATAAATCTGATAGATGAGATCAACACAATATAGTAAAGAGAAGATTTGTAATCTTCATATAGTGCAAACTAAAAGATTAGGTACTGAGACATTCTAACCAGTGTATCAGGGTAAATCTCTTAACTAAGTAGTCCTAACAGACTTTTTGTAATCTCTTAATTAAGTGCTTACTTTGTTGTAAGTTTCAAATCCTTTAGCAAGGTAGACTGTATAAGTCTTTTACCCCTTAACAAGGCAAACCCCTCACAGGGTAGATCATGTTTTGATCAAATTTTGTAAGCCCTAACAGGAAATTTTATTACTGCAGTAGTGAAGATTTTTGGGTGTCATCCCCACCCTAGTTTTACCTTTAAAGGGTTTCTAGGTAACCAGAATCATTGTCTTATGAATGCTTTCATGGATGATGTTTATGTTAGAATAACTGAGATGGGGGTGAATCAATTATCTAGTGTCCCAAATCAAAATGTATAATTCAAAACTATTTCTTCAATTTATGCTCATCGGTAAATAATAAAACTTTCACTATCTATGCTTTTACCAATTACTAGTCTAATACTATAATAGTTTACCAATCAAATCTAACATCTAACATGTAAAGAATGATAAAAAAAATATCGCAATCAACACATAACATAAGAGATTTAATGTGGAAACCCTGTAAAGGGAAAAACCACTTGGGACCAGCAACTCAAAACTATTCACTCTTCTGAAGTGAGGTCGGTTAAGACCCAACCCTGTTAAAGGTTTACAAACACACTATCAGGTGTGACCTTGTTAGAGGATTCTAGACTAGAAGTTATCATCCAACCAGCATTCACTATGGGGTTGACAAGATAACAATGTTCATTCTATCAATGATACATCATAAGACTTTTAGAATCCACTTGGTTAAGAGATTTCAACTATATACAATTCTTAAATAGGTAGTAGTAAATGACCTGCCTTAATACAACTTCAATTGAAAAAGTATAGATCAATATTTAGTCCATACAAATCCTTCTAATTAATATTTCACTTAAGATTCAATACTATATCAACTTACTGTCCATTGGTAATTTCTCTCTGTAGCTTGATAATTGTTCTATAGATCTGTTCTTACTTAACCAGTATGATCAAAATGCATGAAAATCTTGTTCACGCGATATTCCTGCAGTTTCTACTTCTTCCGACATCTTTTCATAAAGAAATTCTATTCTCTTATATAGAAAATTAAATCATTTTCTTCTCCACCATCAGATTTTGCCTCTTAACCACATTCATAGATTTTGCCGCTTCAAACTTTCTTGGTACTTGTGTCAATAACATGTTTCATTCTTCTCCATTAGATCTTCCCTGAATTTCATCAACCGTCAATCTATGTAACAAACATTATCTATTACCTTGATGTTATATTCTTGCCAGCTCATCAATCTTATCAGCTAAACTAATCATTTAATTCATTCTATTCTTCTCGGTTAACAAAGAAATGTGTCAGTGAACACTGCTTGGTTAATACTGCGATCGGTATACACTATACTCTGTCGGTGTATACTAGAAATGCTTCATTTACCAACAACACTGCTTTGTGTCTTTCAGCTCTATACTTCATCATAGATGAATGCAACATAATAAAGTCAATATCATCAAGTCATAGACTCATCAACAAGTTACTCAATGTGTTCCTTATCCTCATCTATCATGTACATCTTTCTTCATGTAGATTTCTCTATTCTTCATCTCTTTTACCTTTCTTCAGATGTCTCGGTATAGTAACTTACAAGATAAGTGTTGTCAAACTTAGTTGACATCAATGACAACATAATACTAATTTAATCATATTACATGTCTAATCAGCAACTCCTCAATGATCTTGTAATCACAGATTCTTCAATCAGATTCCAAATCAATTGTAGTTCAACAATCTCTCCCTTTGGCATTGATGGCAACTCAAGTAATATGAAATGTACCATAGACATACCAAATATTTATTCTAAAACTTGTGAACAAAATGTTGTAAGTCAAATAGACTTAATATGTTTAATCACCATGTTACTAAACATCATTAGATAATACAACTTTACCATTCTGTAGTTGTGATCTTTTTTGTTCTCCTACTTCTGCTTCTGTTCTCTGTAACTAATCTTCAATACTTTGTCTCATTCAGATTGTCTCTCCCTTAGATAATTCTCATTAGTGCTTGTCCATTTTCATATTATTTATCTCTCCCTTTGATAGGAATGCCAAAGAAACAAATAAATAAATAGTTTTGTATTCCTCTATATCTCTGAATACCGATATTCCAATCGGTTCAAGTTCTCAAACTTAATCACAACCTTGAACATGATTCAAAGTGTGAACTATGTTTCATCAACATGAATGATCTTCTAATATAAGTAGGCTGATGCAACATCCATATCACCTTAGTGACCGATAGATAGGGGACAGACCCCAAGTCTAGTCCTTAAGTATTCAAATGTGTCCTTCGGTAGAGGTTTTGTAAAAATATCTGCAAGTTGTTCTTTAGATGTGACAAATTCTAACTTCACTTAGTTCTCTTGCACTTTTTCTCTTAAGTAATGATATGTAATAGATATATGCTTTGTCTTAGAGTGCATCACAGGATTCTTTGAAATATTAATAGCACTAGTGTTGTGACAATATATAATCACTAGGTCAATGATTACCTCATTCATTCCTTCCAACACTTGTTTGATATATGCAATATTTGAATAGTTAGTAGCAATAGAAACATATTCTACTTTAGCTATAGACTGAGAAATACAAGCCTACTTTTTACTTGTCTAGGTTACAAGTCTTTCACCAAAGAAAAATGCTCCTCCGGTGGAGCTTTTTCTATCATCCACATTTCCAACCCAATCAACATCGGTGTAAACTTTTAGTTCAAACTTCCCTTGCTTAGGATACCATAATCCATAATTCTCTATTTTATTCAAGTATCTTAAGATTCTTTTTATAGCTATCATGTGTGATTTTCTAGGATTAGAAAAAAATCTTGTAACAATTCCCACAGCATGTGCTATATCTGGTCTACTGTGAACTACGTACATTAACTTACCAATCATGGATCGGTAAAGTGTCTAGTTTACCTTTGTAGTTTCATCCTCCTTTGTCAATTTGCATCCAATAGCCATCGGCTCTCCCATAGGTTTAGCATCTTCCATGCCAAATGTCTTCAATACTTCCTTTATGTATTTAGATTGTGTGATGAATATTCCATCACTTTGTTGAATCACTTGTAGTCCAAGAAAGAACTTAATCTCTCTGAACATAGACATTTCAAATTCCTCTTGCATTTCATCATCAAATGCCTTGCAGACAAGATCTAAACCTCCAAAAATAATATCATCAACAAATATTTCAGCAATGATAATAGTATCATTAGTATCACCTTTCACATACAGATTGTTGTTTTCACTTGTTCTAAGAAATCCAATACTTAACAAGTAAGTATGTATTCTTTCATACCATGCTCTCAGTGCTTACTTCAAACTATATAAAACTTTATGTAATCTACATACCATGTCTTTATTGTTGGGATCAAAAAATCATTCAGGTTGTTCAATGTAGACCTCTTCTTCAAGTATACCATTTAAAAATGCTGACTTCGCATCCATTTGATAGACTTTGAATTTCTTGTGTATAGCATATGCAAGTAGCATTCTAACTCCTTCTAATCTATCAATAGGTGCAAATTGTCAACCATAGTCAATGCCTTCTTCCTATGCATATCCCTTGCATACCAATCTAGCTTTATTTCTTGTGACTTCACCATTTTCATTCAATTTATTCCTGTATATCCACTTAGTACCGATAACATTCTTATCTTTTGGTGTACTAAGGACCAAGTTTTGTTCTTCTCTATTTTCTCTATTTCCTCCTTCATTGCATTAACCCATTCTTCATTCTCTAATACAACTTTCATAGTTTTAGGTTCAAATTCACAAATTAAACATGTACCTTGTCTTGTTTTGCTTCTAGTTTCCATTCCAGCATGTCTGTCTCCAATGATTTGTGTTTCAGGATGATGTCTTCTGACAAAGCTAGCCAAAAGTTGATTTCTCCTTTCTTTCTCATCCTGCTCAGGGTCATTTCCTTTCTCGGTAGCTCAATCTTGTTCCTCAGTTTGTGTTGCCTATTGTCCTGCATTGTTTCCCTACTGACTGGTTGTCACAGTTTGTAGTGTCGGTAGATACTCTGGATGTTCAATGTAAGTGAATCTACCATAGTCTTTTGGTTCCTTTTTACTTTCCTCTATGTACTTGTCATCAAACTCATCAAAATGAACATTAGTACTTTCAACTATATTATTTGTAACCTTATTCAAACATTTATATGTTTTACTTGTAGTGGAATATCCTTGAAATATTCCTTCATCTCCTTTAGAATCAAATTTTCCATTTCTCTCATCTTTCAAAATAAAGCATTTACTTCCAAAGTTCTAAAATAACTTACAGTAGGTTTGATGTAGGAGCATCCTGGGTGTAAGAGCAATCTTGCATCACCCAAAAAAATATTTCTATTTCTATATTCAATAAGGGCTATTTTGTGCAGAGCTGCTATTTATGGAAAGTTACTATTTTTGGTAATTTTTGTATGTGCTCAGAATGATCTGATTTCTTTCTTGGAGGTTTATTTTAGTCATATAAGTCTGCCAGTAAAGTTTCATTGCCAGATCAAGTGTATATTGGAAGATATTGAAGATTTTCGGTATTGGCAGCAGTGTATAGAAACTTTGAACTCAGTTTTGAAGGCTTTAGAGGCCCCAGATGAGGTCAAAAATTTGGGTGATGGGTGCTTGTGTGGGTCAAGTCTGTAGAGAACTTCGTAGAATTTCTGAAATGGGGTTATAATAGCTGATCGGGTCAATTGGTGATGAATTATGGTCTTCAAAAGTTGGGCCACCTGAAATAGCGAAAAATAATTTTCTTCAAAATTTTTGTTCAGGTTTCAAAGGTTATCTTGAGCTGACTATGATGTAATAAACTGTAAAATAAAATAATTCTAAGTTTGGTCGGCCTTATTGGCTAAAATTTTGGAACCGTCCAAGGCGGTGGAAAATTGCCTATATAAGGAAGGCTGTATTATTGTCTTAGGCAGTTCATAATAGTTCTGGGTAGTAGATCTGGGTATTGATTCGAGGCTTTTTCCTACAGAACATTGTAAGGGAATGCCCGTGTGGCTTTGCATATTGTAACTCTAAAAGTTTGTAATTCCACATTTGTGGAGATAATAAGAAGCCAATTTTCTGTTCTTGCATATTATTGTTGTTGTTTCTCTATTTCTGTTATGTGTTTATGGTATTAAGGGAAGCACCCTTCATCAAGTGGTATCAGAGTAGGAGTTCTTGAGTGTGTAAAGAGATCACCGACTGTGAGGTAGTTTTTCACCAGGACCGTGGTTAGGGTTTCAGTGCGCATCGCGAAAATGCCTCCATGAAGAGAACGTGGCGGAAGAGCTGGTGCTATGACACTTGAGGTTAGAGAGCTACAGAGACAAGTGCAAGCATTGCAAGAAGAGATTCATAGAGGAATGAATCTTAATGTCAGAGATGAAAGCGAGGATGAAGCCAAAGAAGAATATCAAGAAGGAGAAGTCAAAATTGTGAACCAGGAGGAAGAAAAACTTTTTCGAGCCATTTCTAAGATTGGGAAAAGACCTAATATTGAGGTTCCTAAATTTTTTGGAAATCTTAACCCAAAAGAATTGATCGACTGGATCAATGAATGTGAGGAATATTTTGAGTATGAAGATGTTGAGGATCCTGATAGGGTCAAATTTGTGAAGGCCAGACTGAAAGGTCTTGCGAAGATCTGGTGGCAAGAAATTCAATTGGAGCGAAATAGAAGAGGGTAAGATAAAATCACAAGATGGGATCAGATGGTGGATAAATTGAAGTGACAGTTCATTCCTGTTGATTATGAGCTTGACCTACTGAAGAAAATGCAGAGTTTGAAGCAAGCAGGAAGATCTGTTTAGCAGTATACAGAGGAGTTCTATCGACTTCTCATCAAAATAGGCCATGCAGAAGCTGATAAGGAGAAAGTTGCCCGATACCTTAATGGGTTAAGGCCAAGCATTCAGGAGGAGCTGAATCTGGTTTGAATGAACAGTATTGAAGAGGCATACCAATTTTCCCTAAAAGTAGAGGAAAAGCTGAACAAGAAGTTTGAGAGTAGACAAAACGGAAGAGGTCGTGGTGGAAGATCTGGTGGATGGTCATATGGTGGCCGAAATGAAGATCTTAAAAAGAAGGATGAGGCCAGTAGCAGTCAAAATCAGAGAGGAAATAATTCCAATCATTTCCAAAATCAGAGTAATAGAGATCAGAGAGGAAGAGGAAGAGGACAAGGATCTGGAAGAGGAGGCTTCCGTGGAACATGTTTTCACTGTGGAGAAGAAGGTCATAGGGCATTTGAATGTCCTTAGTGCCAAGGTAGAATAGACAGGAGAAATGAAGGCTAGGCTAGAGTTGCACATGTAGATGAAGATGCTATATCATCAAATTTTGAAGATGCTAAAAGAGGAGAAACACTAATTAATAGAAGAATCTTGCTGAGTGGTGAGAATGAACCTGAACAAAGGAGGAGCCTGTTTCGCACCAAGTGCAAGTGTGAAGGTAAATGAAGGCCAAGCCAGAGTTGCACATGTAGATGAAGATGCTAGATCATCAAATTATAAAGATTCTGAAAGAGGAGAAATGCTAATTAATAGAAGAGTCTTGCTGAGTGGTGAGAATGAACTTGAACAAAGGAGGAGCTTGTTTCACACTCAATGCAAGTGTGAGGGTAAATGTTGTGATGTGATTATTGATAGTGGAAGCACTAACAATTTGGTGTCAGAAGAGATGGTGACAAAGTTGAAGCTCAAGAGACAGAAACACCCACATCCATATCGGATTGCCTGGGTACAGGATGATCACAAGGTCATGGTCAATGAACAATGCCTGGTGAAGTTCAAGATTGGCAGATAACAAGATGAGGTATTGTGTGATATCATATCTATGGATGCATGTCATATGTTGTTGGGTAGACCATGGCAGTTTGACAGATGTGTTGTACATGATGGTCATGTGAATACCTATTCCTTGACAAAGGATGGAGTGTAACATAAGCTAAAACCATTGAAGGAGACTAAAGAAAAGGTATGTGGTAATGCAAGGATAACTTTTGTTAATGGAAGAAATTTCCTAGATGGTATGAGGCATGAGCATGTATGTTTTGCTTTAATTCCAAAAGCTGGTAAAGAGGAAGTAGAAGATGTTCTTGTAGAAGTTGCAGATTTGTTGAATGAGTTTCAGGATATTGTATCCGATAATGTGCCTGATGGATTACCACTAGTCAGGAAGATCAGTCATCAGATGGACTTGATGCCAGGAGCGATTTTTCCAAATAAGGTAGCACACAGAATGACACCTGCAGAAAGTGAGGAGTTGAACAGACAAGTACATGAACTATTACAGAAAGGATTGATCCATGAGAGTTTGAGTCCCTGTGCTATACCAGCGGTATTAGCACCAAAGAAGAATGGAGAATGGAGGATGTGTACAGATTCTAGGGAAATAAACAAGATCACAATCAAGTACAAGTTTCCATTGCCATGAATGGATGATATTATAGACTGTTTGAGTGGAGCCATGTATTTCTCAAAGATAGATCTAAAGAGTGGATATCATCAGATTCAGATCAGAAAATGAGATGAATGGAAGACTACCTTCAAGACAAAGGAAGGACTATATGAGTGGTTAGTCATGTCTTTTGGGCTAACCAATGCACCAAGCACTTTCATGCGGCTCATGAACGAGGTTCTGAAAGAATTTTTGGGTAAGTTTGTCATTGTTTACCTATATGATATTTTTATTTTTAGCAAGACATTGGAGGAACATATGATGCATATTCGTATGCGGTTTGAGAAGTTGAGAGATGAGAAATTATTGATTAATTTGAAGAAGTGCAGTTTTGTGAAGAAAGAGTTAGTGTATTTGGAATTTGTAGTTTCAGCAGAAGGTCTAAAAATGCACCCAGAGAAGGTACAGGCTATCCTTGAATGGCCTACTCCAAGGAGTTCTACTGAGGTAAGATCTTTTCATGGTCTAGCTAGCTTTTATAGAAAGTTTATCAAAAATTTTAGCAGTATTTGTGGACCCTTGACTGAAACAATGAGAGGGGATAGAAAAGAGTTTAAGTGGACTAATGGGGCAGAAAAGAGAGTTTTCAAATTTGAGACAAAAAGTTATAGAAAAACCTATTTTAGCACTTCTAGATTTTAATAAGGTGTTTCAAGTAGATTGTGATGCTAGTGGTACTGCAATAGGAGCTGTTATGAGCCAAGAAGGTAAACCTATTGCTTATTTCAGTGAGAAGTTAAATGATGCCAAGAGGAAATATTCTGTTTATGATCAGGAATTTTATGCTATAGTTCAGGCATTAAAGAAGTGGAGACATTATCTACTTCCTAAGGAGTTTGTTTTATACACTGATCATCAAGCTTTGCAATATTTGAATAGTCAAGAAAAGTTGAATCAGAGGGATTTGAAATGGGTTGAGTTTTTGCAGAGTTATATATTTATTTTGAAACACAGTAGTGGAAAGTCTAATAGGGTTGCAGATGCTCTGAGCAGAAGGCAACTATTGCTGATAGAAATGAAGATTGAAGTGGTTGGGTTCAAGGAACTCAAGAATTTGTATCCAGAGGATCCTAATTTTGGTAAAGCTTGGAAAGCTTGTACAAAACCTGTTACTCTAGATAGGATGAAATGGTTGAATTTCATCATCCAGGATGATATGTTATTCAAAGGGAGTCAGTTGTGCATTCCATGAAGTTCTATGAGGGAGAATCTCATCAAGGAGAAGCATAGTGGAGGATTGGCTGGATATTTTGGTCGTGATAAAACCCTTGCTTTGGTTAGTGAGAATTATTATTGGCCACAGTTGCAGCAAGATGTGAAGAAGTTTGTACAGAGTTGCAGAGTATGTCAGATGGAAAAAGGAGTGAAGCAGAATACAGGGTTGTATCAGCCATTACCCGTACCAAAGAAGCCTTGGGAGGATATCAGCATGGACTTTGTTCTTGGTTTACCAAGGACTCAACAGGGACATGATTCAATTTTTGTGGTGGTTGACAGATTTTCAAAGATGACACATTTCATTCCCTGCAAGAAGACTAATGATGTTGTTCATGTAGCAGAATTGTTTTTCAGAGAAGTAGTGAGACTTCATGGTTTGCCAAAGACCATAGTTTCAGATCGGGACACTAAGTTTGTTGGATATTTCTAGCATACATTGTGGAAGAAGTTAAAGACAGATTTGAAGTTCAATTCATCACATCATCCACAGACTGATGGACAGATTGAGGTGGTGAATAGAAGTTTGAAAAATCTACTGAGATGTTTGGTTGGAGATAAGCCAACAGGATGGGATTTGATTTTACCACAAGCAAAATTTTCATACAATAATTATGTCAACAGGAGCACTGGTAAATCACCATTCCAGATTGTATATGGAAGTAGTCCAAGAAATGCATCTGAATTGAGGAAGATAGATAAAGGAGAAATAAGTAGTGCTGAAGCTGAGGATTTTGCAGAACACTTGAAGAACATCCATGGGGAGGTGAGGAAGCATATTACCAAGATGAATGCATAGTATAAGGCTAAGGCAGATGAGAAAAGGAGGTATAAGGAATTTTAGGTTGGTGATGAAGTCATGGTTCATTTGCAGAAGGAGCGGTTTCCAGTTGGTACATATAACAAGTTGAAAATGAAGAAGTTTGGACCATGTAAGATACTAAAGAAACATGATTTAGGAAATGCATATGAGGTAGAATTGCCTACTGAGCTAAATATTTCACTAGTGTTTAACATTTTAGATCTGACAGAGTATCATGAAGGAGGTGTTGAAGATGAGGTCACAACAGCACAGTGGAGTATTCCAGCAACTAGTTCAGACACTAAGGAGATTGAAGATATACTAGATAGTCATGTTGGTAGAAGCACAAGGAATAGGACATATGAAGAATATCTGGTCAAGTGGAAAGGATGACCTGTTGAAGATTCATCATGGCTGATAAAGGATGAGGTTAGCCATCTTGGTTTTCCTCTGCACACCTAAGTCGTGATAGGGTCACTTCTCAAATTACCCTGGGTGTCTGATGCAGGAGCATCCTAGGTGTAAGAGAAATCTTGCATCACCCAAAAAAATATTTCTATTTTTATATTCAATAAGGGCTATTTTGTGCAGAGCTGCTATTTATGGAAAGTTACTATTTTTGGTAATTTTCATATGTGCTCAGAATGATCTGATATCTTTTTTGGAGGTTCATTTTGGTCATATAAGTCTGCCAGTAAAGTTTCATTGCCAGATCAAGTGTATATTGGAAGATATTGAAGATTTTTGGTATTGGCAGCAGGGTACAGAAACTTTGAACTCAGTTTTGAAGGCTTTAGAGGCCCTGGATGAGGTCAAAAATTTGGGTGACAGGTGCTTGCGTGGGTCAAGCCTGTAGAGCACTTCGTGACATTTCTGAAATGGGGTTATAATAGCCGATCGGGTCAACTGGTGATTACTTATGGTCTTCGGAAGTTGGGCCACTTGAAATGGTAGAAAATAATTTTCTTCAAAATTTTTGTTCGGGTTTCAAAGGTTATCTTGAGCTGACTATGATGTAATAAAATGTAAAATAAAATAATTCTAATTTTGGTCGGCCTTATTGGCTAAAATTCTGGAACCTTCCCAGGCGGTGGAAAATTGCCTATATAAGGAAGGCTATATTATTGTCTTAGGTAGTTCATAATAGTTCTAGGTAGTAGATCTGGGTATTGATTCGAGGCTTTGTCCTAAAGAATATTGTAAGGGAATGCCCATGTGGCTTTGCATATTGTAATTCTAAAAGTTTGTAATTCCACATTTGTGGAGATAATAAGAAGCCAATTTTCTGTTCTTGCATATTATTGTTGTTGTTTCTCTATTTTTGTTATGTGTTTGTGGTATTAAGGGAAGCACCCTTCATCAAGGTTTGTGTCCAAACCATAGTTCATAAGGTGTTCGGTTGGAGTCCTTTAGTTGTACTCAGTTAAGAACATACACAACTGTACTGACAACTTCCCTCCAATATGTCTGAGCAACATTTTTATGTATGATCAATGTTCTATCATAGTCAATTATAGACCTGTTCCTCCTTTAAGCAATGCCATTTTGCTAAGGTGTCCTCGGTGTAGATACTTGTCTTTTGATTCCATGCTTATTACAAAAATTAGTAAATTCATCAGAGATAAATTCACCTCCTCTATCATATCTTACGCATTTTATTTCATTTCTGGTTTCTTTCTCTACCTTAGCTTTATACCACTTAAACATTTTGAAAGCTTCAGATTTCTCTTTTAGGAACATAATAGTCATCAGTCTAGTATAGTCATAAAAAAAAAAGAATAAAATATCTATCACCAGAAAAGCTCTGAGTTCTCATAGGACCACATAGGTTAGTATGAACCAACTCAAGTATCTTCTTTGTTGAATAGTCTTTTCTTTTAAAACTAGACTTAGTCATGTTACCTTTCTGACATTCATGGCACATGGCATGATCAAGTTTTGTCAAGTTAGGAAATCCTCTAACTCTTTTCTTTCTACTAATCTTGATCATGTTGTCAAAATTCACATGGCATAACCTTCTGTGTCACAACCAGGCATCTTCATCCTTTATTAACAAATAAGAAGACTGATCCATATCAAGATAGAATAGATTACCTCTGGATTGTGTACTAGTTCTGACAAGTCTTCCTCCATCATCATAGATCTTCACCTTTTTCTCTCTCAAAAGCTAGTCGATGGCCTGAATTGTTCAGCTAAGCCACACTTAACAGGTTATAGTTCAATCCATCTATGCAGTATGCATTTTCACATTGTAGTCTATCATTGATCATCAGTGATCCTTTACCTCTTACCATACAAGGTGCATCATTTCCCATTCTCACAAATCCTCCATTATATTCAACAAGATGATCAAACTTCTCTACATCACTTGTCATATGATGTGTACAGCCACTGTCTATGATCCCTGCATCATTTTTGCTTACTTTAGAGATTAGTGTTGTCTCTTCATGTTTCTCTTCCTCTTCTGAGTCATCTTTCATAGCAACAAATACAACTTCTATATCATCATTAGAATCAGATTTAGTTTCAATATCTTCAGCTATGTAACATACCTTTTTCCCTTTTTCATCTCAGTTGTCTCTATTGTTATTTTGGTAGCCTCTGTTGACTCTTCTCCCATAGTTTCCTTCAAATCGATCTTTGGATCTATCATCATCTTTCTTCTATGGACATCTAGTAGTGATGTGACCGACTTCTTTATAGTTAAAACATGCTAAAGGTAGCTTACCTCTATACCTTCCTTTTCCTTTGGGCAATCTTATGGCCATAAGTGCTTCAAGCTCATCAAGTTCATCATCGATATTGTCATCACTATCACAATTCTTACTATTCCTGTTAGACTTTCCAATCTTCAAAGAAGACATGAAAGTGGATTCAATAGAAGGAATGACACTATTATCAAAGTTGTTTAATTCAAAGGTTGTAAGTTTACCAATCAGAGTGTCAAGAGTAAGGTTGGATGTAGCTCTTGTTTCATGAATTGCAAAAATCCTGATTACATAAACTGGTAGAAAAGTTCTAAGAATCTTGCTTATCACTAGTTCATTGTCAATTACTCCATCAAATGCTCTAATAGCATGTACCACCTCTTTGAGTCTATTTAAATATTGGACAATGTTCTCACCTTCTTTCATCCTCATATCATCAAATTTGCCTCTCAAACTTTCAACTCGAGCTCTTTTGACATTCAGATCTCCATTGTATATTTGTATTAATTTATCCCACATTCCTTTGGTAGTTGTGCATGTCTTGATATCTTCAAATTTAGCATCAGTATAGGAAGCAACAAGTTCCATCATAGTAACATTGTGTTCATGTTTTTCCTTCAATTAATCAAGACTTAAGGGACCAGTGGGGGCTTGTATGTAGCCATTCTCCATCAGATCTAGTGTAGAGCTCCCAATTCTAGATATGTGCAGCTTCATTCTGCTTTGCCATACTACAAAGTTCTCTTTGTTCAATTTCAGTACTTCCCTCTTATACATGTTGAGACCTTTATGCTTAAGTCCTTAAAAATCTATTCTAAGCAACTAGAGCTCTGATACCAATTGTTAGAATAATTGAGAGGAGGGTGAATCAGTTATCTAGTGTCCCAAATCAAAATGTATAATTCAAAACTATTTCTTCAATTTTTGCTCATCGGTAAACACTAAAACTTTCAATGTCTATGCTTTTACCAATTACCATTCTAATACTATAATAGTTTACCGATCAAATCTAACATGTAACATGTAAAGAATGATAACAAACAAATATCACAATCAACACATGACACAAGAGATTTAATGTGGAAACCCTCTAAAGGGAAAAACCACATAGGACTGGCGACCCAAAATTGTTCACTCTTTTGAAGTGAGGTCAGTTAAGACCCAACCCTATTAAAGGTTTACAAACACATTGTCAGGTGTGACCTTGTTAGAGGATTCTATACTAGAAGTTATCATCCAACCAACATTCACTATGGGGTTGATAGGATAACAATGTTCATTCTATAAATGATACATTGTAAGACTTTCAAAGTCCACTCGGTTAAGAGATTTTGACTGTATACAATGGTTAAATATGTAATAGTAAATAATCTACCTTAATACAACTTCAATTGCAGATTACAGATCAATATTTAGTCCATACAAATCCTTCTGATCAATATTTCACTTCAGATTCAATACTGTATCAACTTACTATCCATCGGTAATTTCTCTCTATAGCTCGGTAATTATTCTGCAGCTCGGTTCTTACTTAACTAGTATGATCAAAATGCATGAAAATCTTGTTCGCATGATATTCCTACAGTTTCTACTTCTTTCGACATCATTTCATAAAGAAATTATGTTCTCTTATATAGATAAGTAAATCATTTTCTTCTCCACCATCATATTTTGTCACTTAACTGCATTCATAGATTTTGCCGCTTCAAACTTTCTCGGTACTTGTGTGTCAATAACACATTTCAATCTTCTCTATTAGATCTTCCCTAAATTTTGTCAACTGTCAATCTGTGTAAAAAACATTATCTATTACCTTGATGTTATACTCTTTCTAGCTTGTCAATCTTATTGGCTAAACTAATCATTTAATTTATTATGTTCTACTTGGTTAACAAAGAAATGCATCGGTGAACACTGCTTGGTTAATACTGTGATAGGTATACACTATACTCCATCGGTGTATACTAGAAATGCTTCATTTATCGACAACACTACTTTGTGTCTTTCAGCTCTATACTTCATCATACATTAATGCAACATAATAAAGTCAATATCATCAAGTCATAGACTCATCAACAAGTTACTAAATGTGTTCCTTATCCTCATCTATCATGTATATTTTTCTTCATGTAGATTTCTCTATTCTTCATCTCTTTTACCTTTCTTCAGATGTCTCAGTATAGTAACTTACAAGATAAGTGCTGTCAAACTTAGTTGACATCAATGACAACATAATACTGATTTAATCATATTACATATCTAATCAAAAAATCCTCAATGATCTTGAATCATAGATTCTTCAATCAGATTTCAAATCAGTTGTAGTTCAACAGTTTACTATGTTAGTTATTTGATTATGATCAAGTATTATTGATGCTATGAAAATTTTTATTTATATGAGAATGAATTAGTAGGTGATATGTGATTCACCCCCCCCTCTCAGTATCACATTTCCCAATTATATTTCCAACAAAGTCAGGTTTTTGAAAGCTTCAGAGGATACAAGCTTGAATTGGTCTAAGATGAAGAAGGATTAGGTTGATGAGAATGTATTGGATGCATCCATAGTGGATGCACCCTCTACATCAAGATGAATGGCCCTTAGGGTCATAGGGGAAGCTAATTTAGCTCTAGACCCCTGCATGGCCGGTATACTTACCCTTAGAGTATGTGCCTTTGGACTTAACCTTTTGGGGAGTAGCACAACCTATGTGAAAGAGTGCACAAGCTGATTATTTGCAGAATGAAAGTTAGAAAAATTTTAGTGACAACCTGGTTTATGTGGCAAGCATTAATGACATAGTTCATACTTTAAAGTACACAAAAATTTGAAGATCTTCAATTGCATTTGAATTCAGAGTGATTAGAGAGAAAAAGAGCCCTAGCATTTGATTTTGAAGGATTGTAGATTGATTCATCAGTGATTTGTTTTGCAATTGATTGGTTGTGGAAACCCTAGTTCATCACGCCAATTTAGAAGTCTTTAAAAGATCATTTGGAAGGAAATATATAAGTGATGGCTACTCCCATTATATTTGATGTGGTAGAGAAGAAGAGATATTTGTTTAAGAGACATCCATTCAAATTCACACTAGATGGCCTAGAAGGGGCATTCTCCTGCATGCCTATGGACGTTATGCATGTTGAAAACATTAGGGCATACATATATTGTAAGAAAGAACTAGTAGGATTGGGAGAATAAGAGCACACATGGAAACTATGTTAAAACCTGATAAAACCTTCATGGATGAGTATGTGCAGTGGAATAATCATCCTATAATTGAATATATGACTGTATATGAGTTCTATGAGTCTGAATGGATAAAGATTCTACTTAGCAGGATTTGTGATGACCCATTTTGGAAAGGTGAAGTGCTGATTAGGATTACTAGTGACCTAATTCATGAGATGGCAGGCCTCTCAAAGATAGGTGTCATTCTTCCAGTGGGCAAGGATGTAAGGAAAATTGTTGAGAAAACATGTAAGTCAAGAAGTGATAGGTGCAGAATGACTATAGAGCCTATTGAGCAAGATGACATCAAATTGATGTCCATGATACTAGGATACAGGTTCAAACACACCAGAAGGGTGAACAATGTGTCTATGGCCACAATTCTTGTAGCTATAAGACTTGTGAGAGAGAATGGAGAGTTTAATTTATGCAAGATCTTGTGTGCACAACTGATAGATAACATTAAGGCCATCAAGCATGACAAGACCAAGATATTCAGATTTGGGTCTTTGAGCACATATATGTACTTCCATATTGTTGGAAAAGTATCTGATTTGTATCTAGATAAATCTATCCCCACAATGCCATAGATATCTCTCAAGGCATGTACTGAGAGTACATTGAAGGACTACATGACATTGGAGTTGAAGAAATTTAGAGTCAAGATGCAGATGAGATATAGATTTATAGAGAAGATAGTTGAAAGATACAAGGATACTATTTGTTTCATGGTTGAGACAGACACAACATGCATGAGGTAGTTGAACCAAGGACAAAGTGAATTCATCCACTTGGATATGAGGTTGAAGAACCAATCTTAGAAGCTTATGCTCAAGTTCTATTGTCAGCACCTAAGGACCCGAATGAACCTAGATGGGGAACTTATGAAGAGAAAACAAGAGAAGTAGATGTTGTATTGAACAACATAGCAACAAAAAGAAAAGTTGCCAAGGTTACTTCAGAGATCTTAAGAATCCATGGTGTATCACAAGAAGACTTAGAAAAAGCAAGGGAAGAGAAGATTTCTTTGGAAATAGAGAGCATGGCAGTAGCAGAGACAAAATTTGAGGATCCAAAGTTGAAGAAGGTAAAAATTGAGAAATCTGATGTTACTCCCTCTACGCCCACAGTAACAGTTGACCTTACTACTCCTCTTGAGTATAAGGAAAATCCTAAGAGGAAGAAAGAGATTAAAATTGGTCATCCATCCTCATGAGTAACAAGAAATGGGAAGAACACTCAAGAACCTCCAAAAGTAAGATTCAAACCTAGTCTTAGTGTTTTAAGTGCAAGAATCATTGATGAAGGTAGAATTAATCAAGTAGGAAAGTTCTATGAGAAATACAGTGAGATTGACAAATCAAAGATACATGGAATGATTGTCAAAGACATGTTTAAGTTTAAGAAGAGATTCCTAGAACTCAAGACTAAAATTATTGATAATGGGTGGAACATCTTGGAGTTCCTAAAAAGACAAGCCATTGAACAAGATCTGAGAATAAGAGAAAATATCTTAGATGAAAGTTTACCAGTATGTTCTCTAGAGGAGAAATCTCTCTTACTAGATCTAGTAAAACCTCACCTTAGAACCAAGTCAAGGACCCTACACATAATGGACAAGAACTATGAACTAGTCGCAAAGGAAATAGAGAAAGCCTTTGAGAAGGCCTTCGTGAATAGGAACATGTATTCAGATACTATGCCCACAACTCAAGGACCCACAATGGATGCAAAAGAGTCAGAAACCATAAATATTCCATCTACAGATCCATAGGATTCAGTGCATGTAGTTGATGCATCCATAAAGGTAGATAAGTCTGCACCCATGTCAGAGACATTCAAGGATGACTCAATTTCTATTGATAATGTAAAATTCACTATGGTGGCCACATACATGTATTTGGACAAGTTTAAAGAAGCATTTTTAAGCACACAAGAGGTTGAAACTCTTTGTAGTAACACTCCTCCCAATCAACAAGAAGAAGTATTGATTGAGGATATAACAGATGAAAAAGAAGAAAAGGAAGTAGATAAAAAGAAATAAAAGAAAGTGAGCAAACAGATGATCCATGTGTTGAAATTATAAGCAAAGCAAAACTAGAAGTGATGGATAGTACTCCTATCACTCCCTCAACAACATTGTTATCAAGTTTCACACCTGACACAACCAGTTTGGATTCATGGGGAGAAGAAGACCTGATCAAGTTTAGCATCTTAGCTATGGAGAAATCCAAGGAGAAATAGGTAATGATGAATCCCTTCCTTGTAGAATTAGTAAACATCTAAAACAACTTGTTACCAGCAGACAAGAAAGTGTCCAAGGTACACTCTATTGATAATGTGAGTGCAGTTATTTCACAGTTCAAGAGTAATTTCTCTAGCTTGGAAAGATCAGCATAATTAGTTGTAGAGGAGAAGTATAAAAAGAAAAGGCTAAGTTAATTGGTTAGAAACTTTTCACTTGACTCGAGCTCACTAAAGACTGGTGAAGCATCCTTGGAGATTGTAGCAAAGGGCAGAAAGATTATTGCTGATTGTATGAACCAGGACAAGTTGACTAGTGATCTATACAAGAAGATACAAGAGGCAAAAGCCATGATAGAAAGCATAAGGAAAGTAGTGGAAGATCCATCCATTGATGTGGACATGAGTAATAATGTCTACCAAGGACAAATAGATAAGATTGAAAACCTGAGAAATAGATGTCAAAGATAAGGGCAAGGCAAACACAGCTTAGGAATGCTCTTGCACCCTCACTAGATATACTCAATCAGAATATCAAGGAGATTGATGCCACAATGGTGATATATGATCAAGGTCCTAGCATAGATTTTGAGAAAATGGAGAAGCTACAGTATGCACTATGCACCCATCTCCAGATTGTAAATTCATTGACCACATTTTGGAAGGAGATTCAAAACTTGCAGATAGCATTTCTGGATGTTCTCTCACAGTAAGTATTTGTCGATATAGTTTTGAAGCACCTTTTTCATTAATGTCAAAGGGGGAGTATGTATAGAATATGGGTTATAAATATTTATAAGGAGATATACGATAGAGGTTGATGTATAAGGGAGATACAAGACCAAAAAATTTTGTATTAAGGAATAGTTAGCAACTTGGTCATATTCCTTTGTTGCCATCAATGAAAAAGGTGGAGATTGTTGGAAAATGGCTATACTGGTGTATATGACTTAATATAGTGTTTTCATTATGGAAAAAAAGTGATATAGTAGTTTGGAGTCAGTGCACTTGATGAGAAGATAAGAAATTGGTTAAGTGTTGAAGACAAGATAGTGTACAGCGTACCTGAAGCTTGGAGCATCAGCACATGTGTGTATGATAAAGTTATGGTATGCACCCTAGAAGATAAGTTGGTTAGATTAGATTCATGCTTAGTCTATAAGTGCATGATCAGATATGCAAAAATGACAAAGTTACATACAGTTGAAGTTACATAGCCAGTGTGTGCCAGAGAAGAATAGAGTAAGCAGCCGACTATTGGCATTTTGATTTGCAGTTATATTATTATGATGTAAAGGCCATGTGCCTAATGTAATTAGGTTTTTGACATGTAATTATGTTTGTTTGTAAACAAGCTTGATCCAATTCAATTGGAAGCATTGTATGTAATCGGTTAAAGGGACAACCTAGTTATTTGTTTTGTATGTGCATATAAATATAAGATGCACCCATTATAATTAGGAGTGAAGTGGATATAGAGTTAAGATAAGAAGATAAAAAGTATGCAAAGAGTCTATAAGATGTATTAGAGCTTTGCAAGAGGTCAAAGTATCAATGCATCAAAGGAACTGATCAAACAAGCAGTCTCACAGTAACAGTTCATCCAATAGATATAGTGTGTATCTAAGATCAAAAGGTTGCAGCCTTCACCACTTGAGTAGTGAGCTCTAGGAAAGTGTACCCAAACCCCTAAAAGGGTTTATTATAAAAGACACCTAACAGGGTCTAACCCCTTGTTAGAAATAGGGAATACTGAGAAGGGGGGTGAATTAGTATTCTACAAACTTTTACTTTTGCCCAATTATGGATATAACAGATTAACTTGATACATGCATAACATAGTAAACTAAAGAATATGCATAACAATAAAGCAAATGAACTCATAATACATTATTTGTTCTCAAGGAAACCCTGGCCAAGGGAAAACCCCTATGGGGATGGTACCCACAAAGATCCACTAATCAAAATTATCCTATTAAGGATGTTGACCCTATTAGGTGCCTATTACATGCATATAGTGTCTCAGTCCTGATTAAGGGAATTCAGGCCTTGTTAGAAGCCTCCACCCTACTAAGATTTGTTAGTACAAATTATTATTACTAGATGAGCCCACTACCCAAAAAAGTAATGTACAATGATTGCTGATTAAAAAATATGGCAAGGTACAAAACCTTATACTACTTGCTTGGTTTTACATCAATATCTCTTCGCTATATGTTAGCTATACAATCTATATCATTATAGTTTCTTGTCATCTTTTCACATTTACAAATGCCTCATATTTATACAAGTTATTAAGGCTAATAACTCTTATAGTCGACTTAACAAAAGCATTATACAAAATACATATTTACTCAAGGGTTAACATCTAGTATGTCATCCCTTTATATTGTTAAGATGCTATTTTGATAAACAAAATAATCCCTTAACTCTTTACCAATTCTATCTTCATAAACTGTCCTGTCGGCTTAACACTGTTTATAGTAAAATTGTCATAACTTATTCTATACATGCCATACTGACTTGCACCCTATACATGCCATACTGACTTGCACCCTCAAGTGAGTCTTTTGTAGTCATCATAGTATCTATGTTAAACTATAAAAGCATTGAGCTTACTCCAATCATCATCATTGATCAAAACTATCTCTGGGTACATTGGAAAATTATTGTCTCATACTTAGACAATTTTCCTTTGCGCTTAGACATACTTTCTCTTTATCATATGGGATATTCATAGAGATCATATATTTCCATAATGACAACATCTAATTATCTAACTCAGCCAAATTTCCAACAATCTCCCCCTTTCTCATTGGTGGCAAAATATGAGAAAATTGGCTAAGTCATAATACTTCAAAAACTCAAAATTATGGCCATAACAAATATATAGATATAGATATAGATATCTATATATATATATATATATATATATATATATATATATATATATATATATATATATATATATATATATATATATATATATATATATATATATATATATATATATGTATGTATATATATATGTATATGTATATGTATATGTATATGTATATGTATATGTATATGTATATGTATATCTATATGTATATCTATATCTATATCTATATCTATATCTATATCTATATCTATATCTATATCTATATATATATATATATATATATATATATATATATATATATATATATATATATATATATATATATCCACTGTCCTTATAACTCCATATATCTTAATTATATCTTGTACCCCCCCTAAGAATATATATTCTTATCATATATAACAATTTTCTGCTAGATATCTCTCCCCCTTTGACAACAATGACAAAAAGGGTGCCAAAACTGTGCTAAAAAAAAGTGTATATCTTGATTCAATATTGTAGAGCCGGTAGGCTTGCGACACAATCTACAAAATTTATCTTGATGTTCTCTATCTCCTTCTCCCATGTCTTCTTAATAGTGTCTACAATTTTGAGTAATGCACACAATCCATAATATGCTATTTCACAGGCTTGAAGGTTTGTAAAACTAAACTTTAGAAAATATGTCTTTGATGAAAGACATTCTTCCAATTGTCTTCAACAATGCTTAACTTAATGGAAATATTTCCACTGAGAAGAGTGAATCTTTTCAATTTCTTGTCCTTGTCATCAAATAGAATCCTTATTTCATCGTTAATCCTACTGATTTTCTTCTCAATGTCCAATATCTTCACATTGGGGCTGGCTAGAAGATTTCCCTCTGTCTGAATCTCTACTTCTTTGTCTTTAATCTTCTAAATTTCTTCGGATACAAGATTCTTAAATTTTGTATAGTGAATGCACAAATGTTTACCTCTATCCAAGTTCCTTCTTAAGTCTTTTATATAGATATCCATGTTGTTGATGTCATTCCTGATATTTTGGCTTATGTCTAGAAGTAATTTGGCCACATAGGCTACTTGAGCCTTTACTTTAGCTATGTTAGATAAGTCGGTAAACTCATCATCAAATACATTCACAATTTTCTTAGCTCTTTCAAGAGGTTCTACCTCTATTATCTTTGTAGTCACAATACTTTGCAACTTCTCTGTTAGTTCCTTTAGTGAACCTTCAAGGGTTTTCACCTTCTTATTCTTCCCAATTATCTTGTTCAGAGATGTGATCAATTCCATCTGATCATCATCATCAACTTCTTTTCCAAAACTTTCAAATATAGATCCAAAATCTGATTTCTTTGCAGTCTCAGGTGTAAGACTAGTTTTTGCTTGACTAGGAACATCTACTTTTTTCTCTATTTCCTTTTCTTCTTCAATCCTTGATTCTCTCTTCTCTTCTTCTCTGGTACTTTCCTGCTCTTCAAAAGTTGAATCGTCAACAATTTTTTCAAGATTCTTGGAAGGATTATCATCACTATCTAAAGTAACCTTCATTCCTTCCACATGCATTGACTCATCTTCAATGTTTATAGATGGTGGGGAGGGAATTATCTGATGTTCAACTTCCTTATCTTGCTTTGTTTTTCCTACTGCACTAGAGTGTCTTTCAACACTAGCTATCATTACTTTGACTATGGCTTTCCATATTTCTCTATTGATCTCTTCATAATTTCCTCCCATAATCTAAATGGTTCTTTTCTTTATTCTCAGAAGGGTGTTCAGTTCTTTCATAATCTCCTTGAAATGTTCTTCATGTTGGAGATTTCCCATAAGGCTAGTACTGACTATATGTTTGTCATTAATGACAACATATCGAAAGTAGGATCTATGGAAGTCTTATGTAGTAAGCTTTCAGTATATGTAGCATGGACATGATATTAGCATGATATCATGAGCCCAGAGGTTAACTGTTAGTATAGATAGTTATATAGCGGCTTCTGTTAGCAGTGTTCCTAATAGACTAACATGTAGTGTTCTATGTATGGTTGTTTGTATAGTTATCATAGAGCCTTGCGCACTTGGATATATGTTGAAGATATGTTAGTGATGTTTTAGTCATGGACACATAGTCTGATATTTAGTAGAAGTAAAGTTATGAGTCGCTATTCACCAGTAGTAGTTTCCTATATTTATTGAGAAGAGCCGACAGAGATTATATTGGTTCTAAAATTATGCCTACCCTGTGGGTATGCACCCTTGGATTTAAGCTTAGAGGAGAGTTATTGATGTTCAATTAAAAGTACATGAAGTAATTCAGCTTGAAGAGAAAGATCCAGTTATTTTGGTAGAGCCGACTGTGTAGTGTGCATCTACAATTATCTTATTGGATAGGTCCTAGAATGTGTTGCATGCATAGTAAAGCTGACATAATTTTTATCAAAGTTTGTTATGGTTTCTCTATTATAATTTCAAGGTGGTTCTAATAGGCTGACTTAATTATATCATTTAGAGGAAAAGATATTTATAGGAAGTCATTTGTGATTGCTTGAGAGTGGTTCATGGTTGATTGAGAAGAGAAGAGCAGAGTGTGTGAAGTGTTGAGCCATCAAAAGAAGGTCTATGTGACCAAGTAAAGTATTTTTGCTATACATTGGAACTAATCCAGATAGCAAGTCAAAGTGCAGTTCACCAAGATCCAAATATATTGTGTATCTGTTAAACACAAGGTTGTAGCCTTCAACCCTTTGAGCAGTGTGCTCTCGGATAGTGCATCCTCTCCCCTAACATGGACAATTGTAAAATACTCCTAATAGGGTCTGACCCTTGACCAGGTCTACTATACTAAAAGAATTGTAAAGAAACTCCTAACAGGGTTAAGGATCCTATCACAAGGATCATAATACACTAGTGCAAAATATTAGTGGGTGTCAATTCCCACTGGGGTTTTTACCTATTTGTGTTTCCCCATAACTAAAATATTGGTGTTGTTTTCATGTTTTCTTTCATTTTGTTTATGATTTATGTTTAAGTAAACTTAATTGGATAAAGAATTGAATCTTATAGATAACTGATTCACACCCCCCCCCCTTTCCCAGTTATCTCTTGGGACTATTCCTAACAATTGGCATAAGAGCCAAGTTCCTTGGAGAGAAATTTTAATAGCTTGAGATTGATTAGATGGCATAATTCACAAAAGAAAGTCCTAAGTTTGATGGAGAGAATTATCTTGATTGGAAGAACAAGATGGTGACCCATTTACATAGCATTTCTTTTAAATTTTTTGATGTAACAATCAAGGCAGTCAAGATCCCTTCCTTGGAAGACCTTGCATAGGATGATGCTATTGAAAAGAAAAAGGAATTGATTCATTAGAATGTTATTTCTAAAGAAGCCCTCATCATCACCCTATCTAATGGTGAGTTCTCAAAAATTTAAAAAAAAGGTAGATACAGCCCACAAAATATGGAAGCACCTAGAAGACATATTTGAAGGAGACAAACAAGCAAAGGATGCATGCAGAAAGACATGGAACAAAAGATACAATGCATTAGAAATGTTGTCTGAAGAAAATATTAGAGCTTACAATCAAAGGATAAATGAAGTAGTTTCTGGAATCAGAAAAAATGGTGGAGAGATTTCAAAGGAGGACATTATGGACAAGTTAATGACTACTCTCACTCCTGAATATGAAAGAAAGATCAACATCCTTGATGAGACCATCCAACTTACATCTATTTTCAAGAGAGAAACCTTGATCAAAAGAATCTCAACCTTTGAAATTTCAAGATTGAAGATAGAACCAAAGAGTGAGATAGCCTTCAAAGCAATAGTTCATGGTAAGAAATCTACAAACACTTCTGGTAATTTTGATGATGATGATGAAGAGAAAATACTAGATGATTTCATTGCTATGATTTCCAAAAGAGAAAAGAAAGGAAAAGGAAAATATGAAGGTCAATTACCATTTAAGTTCTTTTCATGTAATAAGGTCGGTCACTTTGCATCTAAGTGTCCTACTAGAGCTAGAAAGTTCAGAAGGATTACAAGCCTAAGTATTCTAAGGAATGTTATTATGCTAGAGATGGAGTTTCAGATGATGAATTGGGTGAAGAAGAAATTGGATTCATTGCTATTGTAGAGAAAAAAAATAATATGACAAATCATAAAGATGATAAAAAGGAACAAGAGCTAGCATTGATTTCTCAAGCTGATATAAGGATAGACTGGATTATAGATAGTGGTTGTTCACATCACATGATAGGTGATAAAGACATATTTGTTCATCTAGACAAATACAATGCTAGTATGGTTAGATTTGGAGACAACACTCCTAAACCAATAGTTGGTAGAGGAGCCATCACTTTGGATGGAAAGAATAGTACTGATGATGTTCTTTATGTTGATGGTTTGAAACATAACCTTCTTAGTGTTGGACAGTTACTTGGAAAATGCTATTAGTTGGAGTTTAAAGATGAAAAATACATCATTAACAACAAGGATGGTGTTATGATTGCATTAGGCTCAAAGACTAGAGGTAATGTTTTCCAACTCAATTCTTAAGCAAGTTGTTTTGTTGCTAAAGTTGATGATAGTTGGTTGTGGCATAAAAGACTGTGTCATATCAATATTGATAACATAATAAAGATAAGAAATGTAAAGGCAGTAAGAGATCTACCTAGTATAGAAAAGTTAGTTAATACTATATGCAGGGAATGTGTAATGGGAAAGCATGTGAAAAATTCATTTAGGACCACACACAATTCACCAAAGATCAAGTTGGATCTGATCCATACAAACCTATGTGGTCCAACTCAAACAAGATCATACTATGGTGAAAGGTATTTCATTTTGTTTTTTCATGATTATACTAGGATGATGTGGGTTGCATTCTTGAAAGATAAGTCAGAAGCCTTTGACAAGTTCAAAATATTCAAAGCTATGGTTGAGAATGAATCTGGACTAAAGATAAAATGTTTAAGATCATATAGAGGAGGAGAATTCACATCTAATAGATTCTATGAGTACTACAAAGAACATGGCATAAAGAGACAATTAAGTGCACCTAGAACCCCTCAGCAGAATGGAATTGTAGAGAGAAGAAATAGGATCATCCTTGATATAGCATGCACCATCATGATTGAAGGAAAAGTTTCACACACATATTGGAGAGATGCGGTCAATACAATAGTCTACACCATCAATAGAATTCAATTGAGGCCAGGCACTGAAAAAACACCATATGAGCTATGGTTTGGTAATGTTCCCATAGTAAAATACTTCAGAATCTTTGGAAGAAAGTGCTACATGAAGAGGGATGAAGCAATAGGCGAGTTTGATGCAAGAAGTGATGAAGGTATTTTCCTTGGTTACTCTACTAAAAGTAAAGCTTATAGATGTTTCAATTTAAGATTGAAAAATATCATTGAAAGTTCTCATGTTAAGATTGATGTAAATTTTATGGTTCAAGAAAGATATCATGGTTACTCACCCATGATTGAAGAAGAACCTAGACCCTCCACTAGTGAGATAGTTATTGAAGAAATGTTTGATAGTATGAATGTGTTATTTAATGACCCTGAGACAAGTGAAGAAGAAAATCCTAAGGTTGATGATTCAACATCACCCAAAGTTCCAAAGTTTACATCTAGAAATCATTCCAAGAAAGACATGATTGGAGATCAGAGAAGGGAAATCTTAAAAAGATCACAAGAAAGTAAGTCAGCTAGCAGTGAAGCAGTATGTTTACTATCTCAAATTGAACCTTTAAGTGTTGAAGATGCATGCAATGATTCATATTGGCATGATGCCATGAAAGAAGAACTTGATCAGATTGTTAAGAATAACACTTGGGAACTGGTCCCAAGACCTAGTGATAAGAATGTGATTGGAACAAAGTGGATATTCATAAACAAGATGAATGAAGATGGTACAGTAGTAAGAAAAAAAGAAAGATTAGTATGTAATGGATATGTGCAAAGAGAAGGCATAGATTATTCAGAAACATTTGCACTTGTGAGCAGATTAGAAGCTATTAAGTTGTTTCTAACTTATGCTATAGTCAAAAACTTCAAAGTTTATTAGATGGATGTCAAGTCAACATTCCTAAATGGATATTTGAAAGAAGTATACATTGATAAGCCGAAAGGATTCACCTTGTCAGACAAACCTAATATGGTATGTAGATTGAAGAAGGCCCTCTATGGACTTAAGCAAGCCCATACAGCATGGTATGAGAGACTAGATGGATATCTAACAAAGATTGGATTCAAGAAAGGAGCATTAGATTGTAATCTATTCATTAGAGAGACATTTGAAGTGTTGGAAACAATTGGCTGAAGGAAATTGCTACTCAATTATGTATTGTCTTTGATGTCACACTATGTCATAGTCCGCAGCAATCAGTTCCTACCGAGCTCAGTCGGTCTGCCAGATAGGAATATTAGTGCGTACCGAGTCCACTCAGTTATCAAAGAAAATTAGTGTCTACCGAGTTCACTCGGTTACCAAAAGAAAAGATAGTGTTTACCGAGTTCAGTCGGTTATCAAAGAAAAGATAGTGTTTACCGAGTTCAGTCGGTTATCGAAGAAAAGATAGTGTTTACCGAGTTCAGTCGGTTATCGAAGAAAAGATAGTGTTTACCGAGTTTAGTCGGTCATCAAAGAAAAGTTAGTGTTTACCGAGTTCAGTCGGTTATCAAAGGTAAAGGATTGTCAGTGTTTCCCGAGTTCCCTCGGTCACCGAAAGATTATAGAAAGTTATGATCACCGAGCACTGTCGGCCCTTGAAGGACTTTTGCAAATAGAGTTTGCTTAATTCAACCGACTGTTATACTAAATAATGTCGATTTGACAAATCCAAAATCATATAAATAAAAGGTCAAATGTGAAAAATATATATCATACAGCAGAAAATTTACAGAAGAAAAGAAAAAAAGGTATATGCAAATTTGTGAAGGATGTTCAGATATCCTTGAGGAGCAGCAGAGATTTATTCGATCAGAAAGGATCAGACTTATGCAGAATAGAGATCTGTAATCAGCAAGACAGTTGCATTATTATACAGGTCACTTTTTCATTGTTACCTTCTTATCATTGTAACAGTGAATTCTAAATCTCTTAACCGAGTTGGTTTAACAACCATATTGTAAATCCTCTAACAAGGTGACAATTCCATTGAATTGTTTTCAAGACCTCTTACCAGGCCACTCCTTGCAAGGTGTTTTTAAATCCTCTAACAAGGTCACACCTAACAGTGTGTTTTGTAACCTTTTACCGGGTTGGCTTCTAATCGAGCACCACTTCAGAAAAGTGAAAATCAGTATCTAGATACATTGGTGGTTTTTCCCATATTGGGTTTCCATGTTAAATCTTGTGTCTCTTGTGTTCTTAATTGCTTTCTCAATCATATACATGTGGTGATGAATATCTAAAGATAATATTGCTAATACTTTCTGCATCTTCAAAGTTACTGCAATCTATTTACCGAGTGCTAAAATAGATAACATTGTTAAGATATCCTAAGGGATCTGCAAAGAATTAATTGTGAAGTGTATTTATGGTTGACTGATTCACCCCCCCCCCCTCTCAGTCACTTCATCCATATTCCATCAATTGGTATCAGAGCTTTTGGTGCTTGCAGGAAGGGTTTCAAGGACCTAAGCTAAAGATCAGGATGTCTTACAAGAGGGAAATTCCAAAGCTCAACAGAGATAACTTTTCAGCATGGCAAGGTCTCATGCGACTTCATCTGGCTTCCATTGGTGATTCAGGATGCAAATACATTGATGAAGAATACACAATTCCTAATGGCGCATTAACTGTTGAAGACATTGCAGATAAAAAGACTCACAACACCATGATGATAGACATTGCATCTGATCTCAGCTATGAAGAATTTGATGATATTAAAGACTGCACTACTGCATATGAAATGTGGGTGGCACTGAAGAAAATATATGCTGGTGATGGAAATGTGAAAAGAGCCAAAGCAGAAAGCCTAAGAGGACAGTTTGACAAGATGAATATGAAGGAAGATGAAAACATTGCAAAATATGTTGAAAGAATCAAAGCAAGTGTAAGTGCAATTAGAGCTTCTGGAGGAACAATCTCAGATGAGACTGTTATAAGTAAGGTACTTAGAACACTACTCCCTATCTATGCAATAAGAGTATCAGCTATTCAAGAAAGAAGATGTGAAACAAACCACAATATAACTTTGGATGCTTTAGTTGGAAGATTGACAGCTTTTGAATTAGACAACTATGATAACTATGTTCCTAGTTCCAAAAATATTGAATCAGCATTTGAGGCCAAGGTTTCACTAAAGAAGAACAAGAAAATTAAAGAAGTTCAGTCAGAAAGTGAAGAAGAATCAGAAGAAAGTTCTGATAGTGATCTTGAAATTGTAGAAGCATTACTTGCAAAGAAGTACTCTAGAGGGAAAGGTAAATATAAAAGTAAAACTCCTTTAATCTGTTTTTCATGTGAAGAAATTGGACATATTGCAGCTAGGTGCCCAAACAAGCAAGTCAAAGAAGAAAAGAGAAGTCACAAGTACTATGGCAAAAAGAATTTCAGATCATACAAGGATAAAGGTAAGAAATCATGTTTTATGGCCTGATGATAGTGAAGAAGAAATTGTCTTTATTGCTATAAAAGATGAATCTGATGATGATGAAGATAAGATGGCACTTATTTCTCATATAAGCAAAGATGATATATGGATAATAGACAGCGGATGTTCACACCACATGACTGGTGAAAAGACAAAATTTGAATATCTAGAAGACTATGATAGTGGTAATGTAAGATTTGGAAACAATGAACCTTGTTGTATAAAAGGAAAAGGAAGAATCTCATTAACCAAAGAACTCATATGTGATAATGCTTATTGGGTTGAAGGACTAAAACATAATCTTTTAAGTGTAGCACAGCTAATCAACACTGGTTTCAAGGTTGAATTCATGAATGGTCAAGCAAGACTGCTAGATGGAAAACGAAAACTCATTGGATCAGGCAAACAAACAAAAGGTAACTTATTTTATCTTGATCTCAATGAATATTCATGCTTTATTGCTCAAATAGAAGAAAGTTGGCTATGGCACAAAAGGTTATGTCATGTGAATTTTGATAACATGATAAAAATAAGCAAATTCAAGAAGGTTAGAGGCATTCCTACTTTGAAGAAACCTGACACTGGTCTATGTAAGAATTGTCAGATTGGCAAAATGAGTAAAACTAGTTTCAAGAGTAAGAACTATCAGTCTAAAGAAATTTTGGAAATTGTGCATACTGATTTATGTGGACCTATCGGAATACAAAGCTATACTGGAGGTAAATTCTTTATTCTTTTCGTTGATGATTATTCTAGAATGATGACTGTTATGTATTTAAGAGAAAAATCAGAAGCATTTGAAAAGTTCAAATGGTACTTAGCAAGAGTAGAAAAAGAAACAGGGAAAAAATTGAAATGCTTAAGATCAGACAGAGGTGGTGAATTCATCTCCCATGATTTTAACAACTTCTGCATTGAAAGAGGAATCAAAAGATAGGTATCAGCTCCTAGAACTCCTGAGCAGAATGGAATAGAAGAAAGAAGAAACAGATCTATTATGGATTGTGCAAGGACTCTAATGATAGAAAAGAACATTGCTATAAAGTACTGGAAGGAAGCTATCAGCACTGCAATTCATACCTTGAACCGAGTACAACTGAAGAAAGACACATTCAAAACTCCTTATGAATTATGGTATGGCTATAAACCTAATGTAAGTTACATGAAAATATTTGGTAGCAAGTGTTATATCTTAAAAGAATCCAGAAGAAATAAATTTGATGTGAAAAGTGATGAAGGAATATTCCTAGGATATTCTAGCAAAAGTAAGGCATACAAATGTCTAAACTTATCTACTCACAAAGTCATAGAAAGTATACATGTAAAATTTGATGAGTTTGCAGAAAAGACTGAGGAAGAAAGCAAAAGGGAACCTGAGAACTACAGAAGATTCATTTACATTGAACCTGAAACATTGACAGACACAACTATCAATAAGGAAGCTATATCTACCAAGCTGAGCATAGTTACCAAGTCACAAACCGAGTCACAGGAAGAAGTTCAAACTGAGTCAAAGGAAGAAATTCAGACCGAGTCTCAGCCTAAAGTTACCGAGCAAATATCTACCGAGCCCGAGCAACCTGAAGAAGAGATCCTAGAAAACAACAGCATGAATCATTCAAAAGACAAGGAACCTATACTAGCCAAATATGTCAGAAGACATCATACACCAGACCAAATCATTGGAAACAAATCAGATGGTACTATGACAAGAAGCAAGCTAAAAGGTACATGTCTGCTTACTGATTTTGAACCTAGAAATATCAAAGATGCATTGGAGAATGAAAGTTGGATTGAAGCAATGAATGAAGAATTAGAACAAATACAAAAGAACAAAACTTGGACTCTTGTACCTAGACCTAAAGATAAGAATGTAATTGGAACAAAATGGGTATTCAAAAATAAGCTGAATGAAGATGGTCAAGTATCTAGAAACAAAGCTAGACTAGTATGTAAAGGTTACTCTCAAGAAGAAGGTATAGATTATGGAGAAAATTTTGCTCCTGTTGCAAGATTAGAAGGTGTAAGAACTCTACTTGCTTATGCAGCACACAAAGGATTTAAAGTATATCAGATGGATATAAAATCTGCATTTCTCAATGGAATTCTTGATGAAGAAGTCTACATTGAACAACCTGAAGGTTTTGTTGATCCAGATAAAAGGGACATGGTCTGCATGTTACACAAAGCATTGTATGGTTTAAAACAAGCTCCTAGAGCATGGTATGAAAGACTCCATAACTATTTGATTCAGATTAATTTCAAAAGAGCTAATGATAACAGCAATCTGTATATTAAAGAAGGACCGGATGACAAAATTGTATTGGCAAAAATATTTGTGGATGATACTATATTTATAGGGAATGAGGATCAGTGCAAAGAATTTTCAAAGCAAATGAATAGAGAATTTGAAATGTCTATGTTTGGTTTAATAAAATTCTTTGTTGGTCTTCAAATTTAGCAAAGCAAGAATGGTATATACATTACTCAATCCAAATACATTAAGGAGATACTTAAGAAGTTTGGTATGGAAGATTCAAAACCAATTGGTACACCCATGTGTACTAGACTAAAACTTACCAAAAATGATGATTCAAAAGAAGTTGATCAGACCCTATACCAATCTATGATTGGAAAATTGTAGTATGTAGTACATACAAGACCTGATATTGCTTTAGCAGTCGGTATAGTAGCTAGATTCACAGCAAAACCTAAGGAAAATCACATGATGGCAATCAAAAGAATCTTAAGATACTTAAGCGGAACTGAAGAATATGGTTTGTGGTATAAATTTGGAGGCAATCTAGACTTGAAAGTGTTTACTGATGCTGATTGGGCAGGAAACATTGATGACAGAAAAAGTACAAGTGGTGGAGCATTTTTTCTTGGAAAAAGACTAGTATCCTGGACTAGTAAAAAGAAGAATTGCACATCTCAATCCACAGCTGAAGCAGAATATGTCGCTGCTGTAGTAAACTGTTCAAATATTGTTTGGTTTAAACAGCTATTAGAAGGTATGAAGGTTGAAATCAAAGAACCAATTGTTATATTTTGTGACAATACCAGTGCAATAAACATTTCTAAGAATCTAGTGATGCATTCCAAAACCAAGCACATTGCTATTAAATATCACTTTGTCAAAGAATTGGTACAGGACAAGGAAATCAGATTAGAATATATTCATACAAAAGAACAGATTACAGACATTTTCACCAAACCATTACCTAAGGATGCATTTATGTATCTAAGAGGTAAGTTAGGGATCATTCCCCTATCCGAGGCTCACTAAATACAGTTTTAGTAATGCATCAACCAGAACATGATTGAAAATCAACTTGTTGATGCAGCATATTAAAGGAATCATTGCATATGAATCAGTACTTGAGGTACATTAATTTTCACCAGTAATATGTGAATTATCTTTGGCATGTGTTGTCAAAGAGGGAGTGTTTGCTATGTCTTTGCTATTATTTTTCAAGAAATTATTGCTACTCAATTATGTATTGTCTTTGATGTCACACTATGTCATAGTCCGTAGCAATCAGTTCCTACCGAGCTCAGTCGGTCTGCTAGATAGGAATATTAGTGCGTACCGAGTCCACTCGGTTATCAAAGAAAATCAGTGTCTACCGAGTTCACTCGGTTACCAAAAGAAAAGATAGTTTTTACCGAGTTCAGTCAGTTATCGAAGAAAAGATAGTGTTTACCGAGTTCAGTCGGTTATCGAAGAAACGATAGTGTTTACCGAGTTCAGTCGGTTATTGAAGAAAAGATAGTGTTTACCGAGTTTAGTCGGTCATCGAAGAAAAGTTAGTGTTTACCGAGTTCAGTCGGTTATCAAAGGTAAAGGATTGTCGGTGTTTACCTAGTTCCCTCGGTCATCGAAAGATTATAGAAAGTTATGATCACCGAGCACTGTCGTCCCTTGAAGGACTTTTGCAAATAGAGTTTGCTTAATTCAGCCGACTGTTATACTAAATAATGTCGATTTGACAAATCCAAAATCATATAAATAAAAGGTCAAATGTGAAAAATATATATCATACAGCAAAAAATTTATAGAAGAAAAGAAAAAAAGGTATATGCAAATTTGTGAAGGATGTTCAGATATCCTTGAGGAGCAGCAGAGATTTATTCGATCAGAAAGGATCAGACTTATGCAGAACAGAGATCTGTAATCAGCAAGACAGTTGCATTATTATACAGGTCACTTTTTCATTGTTACCTTCTTATCATTGTAATAGTGAATTCTAAATCTCTTAACCGAGTTGGTTTAACAACCATATTGTAAATCCTCTAACAAGGTGACAATTCCATTGAATTGTTTTCAAGACCTCTTACTAGGCCACTCCTTGCAGGGTGTTTTTAAATCCTCTAACAAGGTCACACCTAACAGTGTGTTTTGTAACCTTTTACCGGGTTGGCTTCTAACCGAGCATCACTTCAGAAAAGTGAAAATCAGTATCTAGATACATTGGTGGTTTTTCCCATATTGGGTTTCCACGTTAAATCTTGTGTCTCTTGTGTTCTTAATTGCTTTCTCAATCATATACATGTGGTGATGAATATCTAAAGATAATATTGCTAATACTTTCTGCATCTTCAAAGTTACTGTAATCTATTTACCGAGTGCTAAAACAGATAACATTGTTAAGATATCCTAAGGGATCTGCAAAGAATTAATTGTGAAGTGTATTTATGGTTGACTGATTCACCCCCCCCCCTCTCAGTCACTTCATCCATATTCCATCACTGAAGGTCTACTACTTGTAGCTATATTTATTGATGACATTATCTTTGAACATAATGACAAACTAAGTGTAGAATTTGCCAAAGAAATGGAAAATGAGTTTGAGATGAGTATGATTGGTCTTATCAAATACTTTTTGGGAATAAATGTGCAGCAAATAGAAAAAGGAAGCTTTCTTAATCAATCCAAGTATATGAAAGAAATACTAAAGAAATTCAAAATGGATGATTGCAAGCCAATCAAAACCCCTATGACCACATATACAAGCTTATAAAAGAAGATGACTCACTAGCAGTTGATAAAACATTGTATAAGTCTATGATTAGAAAACTCATATATCTTACTCAGACTAGACCTAACATTTCCAATGCAGTTAGCATAGTTGGAAGATTTGCAGTAGAACCTAAGCAAAGTCACCTCATGGTAGTGAAGAGAATATTCAGATAATTGTAGGGCACTATATATTATGGTTTATGGTATCATAGTTTAGAAAATGCTGAGCTTCATGTGTACACTGATAAAGATTGGGCAGGATGTGTTGATGATAGAAAGAGTACATCAGGTGGAGCAATGTTTCTTGGTAATAGACTTGTCACTTGGACAAGCAAGAATTTTTTTTTAATTTCTCAGTCATCAGTATAAGTGGAGCATGTTGCAGCAACCCTGAATTATTCTACAATTATTTGGATCAAACAGATGATAAAGGATTTTGGAATTTAGATTGATTATCCTATTGTTATTCATTGTGATAACACTAGCACTATAAATATTTCGAAGAACCCTATGATTCATGCAAAGACAAAGCACATTGACATCAAGTATCACTTCCTAAGAGAGAAATTAGTAGAGAAAGAAGTCAAGTTGGACTATGTGATTGCTAAAGCTCAACTGGCATAAATATTCATAAAGCCCTTGCCTAAAGGTACTTTTGAGTATCTTAGGGAGAAGTTGTGTGTGATTCCCTTCCCTGATTCTACTTAAAAGAAAAAAGGAAAGGCATCAGTCCTCAAGGACTGATGGAAGGTTGACTACTCTACCTCTGGAGTAGTACCAGTGCTTAAAATGAATCGAGCCCTTTGCCATTGATGTCAAAGGGGGAGTAATATACAAAGTCATGAAAAATATAAGTAAAAGGAGTAATATACTAAGGAGGAGGAACATTCAAATATGACAACAGTTCAGTTGAGGAAATGGAAAATATTGGAAAATATTGCAGCAGATGGAGGATTCATCTTTGGGGGAGTTTTGAAGAGGAAATGGAGAATGTTATAAGAGAAATGTTCATTTGGGTTGGTGGTGGTTTTTCATTTCACATTCTGCCATCAATGCCAAAGGGGGAGATTGTTGGAGATTTTCCAGCAAGCCAATACTGACTGTACGTTTATCATTGATGACAACATATGGAAAGTAGCATGTGTGGAAGTCTTATGTAGTAAGCTTTTAGTATATGTAGCATGGACATGATATTAGCATGATATCATGAGCACACATGTTAACTATTAGTATAGATAGTTATATAGTAGCTTATGTCAGTAGTGTTCTTGACAGAGTAACATGCAGTGTTCTGTGTATGGTTGTCCATATAGTTATCATAGAGCCTTGTGTGCTTGTATATATGTTGAAGACATTTTAGTGATGTTTTAGTCATGGACACATAGTCTAATATTCAGTAGAAGTGAAGTTATGCAGTCGTAATTCACCAGTAGCAGTTTCCTATGTTTATTCAGAAGAGACAACTGAGACTATATTGGTTTTGACATTGCACCTATGCTATGGGTATGCACCCTTGGATTTAAGCTTAGAGGAGAGTTATTCATGTTTGGTTAAAAGTGCATGAAGTAATTTAGCTTGAGGAGAAAGATCCAATTATTTTCGTAGAGTCGACAATGTGTAGCATGTGTCTACAATTATCTTAATGGACAGGTCCTAGAATGTGTTGCGTGCATAGTAGAGCTGACATAATGTTTATCAAAGTTTGTTAAGGTTTCTCTATTATGATTTCAAGGTAGTTCTAATAGGATGACTTGATTATATCATTTAGACGAAAATATATTTATAGGAAGTCATTTGTGATTGCTTGAGAGTGGTTCTTGGTTGATTGAGAAGAGTAGAGTAGAGTGGGTGAAGTATTGAGCCATTAGAAGAAGGTCTATGTGACCAAGTAAAGTATTTTTTCTATACATTGGAACTGATCCAGATAGTAGGTCAAAGCGTAGTTCACCAAGATCTAGATATAGTGTGTATTTGTTAAACAAAAGGTTGTAGCCTTCACCCCTTTGAGTAGTGTGCTCTCAGATAGTGCATCCTCTCCCCTAACAAGGATAATTGTAAAAGACTCCTAACAAGGTCCAACCCTTGACTAGGTCTACTATACTAAAAGCATTGTAAAGCAACTCCTAACAAGGTTAAGGATTTTTTGGTAGCTTTTCCCTGCAGGATCGAACATGAATCAAAAGGTGGGCTTGATCCTCAAATTAGGCACTCAAATTTGACAAGAAAACAAAATCAATTGATGAGGATAGAGAACATCCTCCTTCTTCTTTGAGCTCCACATCACTCAGGCAGGTATTTCCTTATCTACACACTCAAAAACCTCATGACAAATAGTAGGCCTGCAAATAGATTATTGTGGAATAGTCTTCAAACCCCTTTAGGTATCATGTCCCCCAATTAAAGCAATTCTTAATGCAATAGCCCTACTTGCATAGAAAGGGTATGAAAACTAGAGACCTATACTAACAACATGAAAGGGAAAGGGTGGAACTAAAAGTAAATGATTTAAAGATGGGTTGAAGGACCCCTAAGATATCCTAAGTTCCTGATAGACCAATGCCTTGTCCAATGGGCCACAAAGTCAAATACCCTATTGTAATAAATAGCTATGAAACAAGAAGACAATGTACTCAATGTGTTGATGCCTGACATCAATCACACACCATGACCAAACCTCACTTTAACAACCCACCTATGTATTCAAGTATGTTATTACCCATCCAAAGGATTTTAACCCTCCCCTTAGAAGAGACCTATAAATAGATAATACATTAACCTACATCCACTAGAAGACAAGCATGACATATCTTTGACACCTTAGCTCATACATACATGAAAACTAATCCTAAACTAGTTGTCTCTGTGAAGACAACTCCACTTGCAAACACATGGGAAATGCAAATAGAAAAATCAAACACCCTTGATGTATGATCAATGAGTTTAGAATTCAAATGGAGATAGCTTGGTAATAGTAAGAATATACTAAATCCTCATACATAAGACAAATCAGTTACAATACATATCATATTCTCTAAGCTAACAAATGAGAAAGCAACACCCTATATGTAGAGAAGTAGAGAAAATCTATAGGAAAAGGATCCTTCATGGAACCGAAAAGGAACCCTTGGGAATCAGGATTTCAGAACCCTTACAAAGTCAAAATTACAACCATATATACCCCTGGTTATCTTGGAATCCTACACAAGTTAGGAAGCAACAAGCTACAAATAACCATGGTAAGGGTTAGGGTTTTCACCCACCAAAACAATTCAAAAGATCAGAAATTACTGCACTTTGGGGAAAACCAAGCAACCTGGTGAAGAATAGATCAAAATTTGATCTCCAATTATGATAATTCTCATAATAGTGTACAAAAGATCATAAATCCACCATGAAAACCATTCTATTCAACCACCTGCAACAAACCTCAAGCCCTTCATCTCATTCCTTACATGGTATAGATCTCTGCAATCGATCATCACACACCCTGGACTGCACTGCAATACTAAGCACCACCAAACCAATTGAAATCAACAATTAAAACCATAAATTCTGGCACTTCCTATCACTGGAAACCCTTTGAGAATTCAAATTTGAAAAACAATGGTCACTTCATGGCACCTATAGTAAATCAGTGGTGAAAATTTGAATCTCAATCAAATTTTAGTCATGACCGTCAGATCTCTCCCTTTCGTGGTCTTTTATGATTTATCCCTTAAAAGGGCTCCAGTCAAATTTAGCGAACTAGTGACAAAGGTTTTTGCCAGTTTGTGAAACACTTTATCTCTTCGCCATTTAGTTTAGCAGTTATGGGAATGCTTGTTCGCTAAATCACCAAGACACTTAGGGAACTGCCACTATTTCACATGAACAAGAAAAGCCTTCATAAATTTGTTGGCCATTGAAACACTTATCCCAACCACCAAAAGATTGAGAAACTTTGACTGGGCCTGCATCAGGAAGATTGATGGCCATCTAAAGTTCGCATATCCATTTGAGATTCTATTAGATTACATGCCCACCATTAGATCAAGAATCTCCTCCCATCTCTGACAATGATCTGACAGGAAACAAAATCAATGGCTATCACAAGATCTTAAGCCTCTGACAAAACCCATAAGATTATATGTCATTCGTCAATTCACTGATAGGATCAAGACCCACTGACACATCCAAAAACTAGGTCCCACTGATAGGATTCCACATCATATTATGTGGACCAATAAAAAGCCTCCAAATCAGCTCCACCTAACATTGGGACCACCACCAAAGATACGTTTGAGACAAATGAGATCAACGGCTAGCATAAGATCTCAAGCCTCTGACAGATTCCATGAGAACTAACACCCATCATTGGTTGGATTATGGATATCAAGACCCTCTGACCCATTGGAAAATTAGGTCCCACTGACACATGCTGAGTTGTTTACTTGTGGACCAATAAGAAAACACTGACATGGCACACCTGGCAGTGGACCCACTTAAAAGGAAAGGCAACATCACCCAATGAGATCAATGATGGTCTTAAGATCTCATGTGTCTGACAAATTGCTTGCAAACATATGCTCACCATTAGATGGAGATGGTGTCAAAGCTGGGCCTAGGGAAAATTAAGGTTGCCGAAACATAAAAAAAATTAAAGGGGACCCACCGACACATGAAGAACCTAACCGCATGACATAAAGTGAACCCATTTAAATAGCACATGCAGATAAAAGGTTTTAAATGGCTTGAAAAGTTAACTTGAAATTATAACAAGGCTAGGGTAAAAACAAAGGGTTTTTGTATGCAACGACTAGTTTTTTGAATATTCTGCTTAGGGCTTTAGCCAGAGATAGGAAAAACACAGAGACTAGGGGAAAGATGCTAGGGCCATGAAATTTTTTGTAGGGTACTAACAATGGCTCTAGTTGGGGATGATGGGTAACTTGTGTCCATGCAAGAATTCAAATCTCTGGGAGAGTAGACCACCCACAAAACAAAAATAGGGACCTTCACAAAAACTGACAACTGAACAAGAAAGAAGGAAACAGGAAAGGGAAAGACAACTGTACAAGGATTTACAAAATTTTACAAAAATTATACAATTTTATTTAGTGGCCCCAGGCCACCAAAAGAAAACCAGTGACCCTCCTGAATCAAAAATTTGATTCTCGTCCACATATGTAACCAGACACCTACAAATTTCATAACCATCCTTCTGCCAACATATATGATAATTCATGGGCTGAAAAACAAAATTGTACTGATCACTGCCCATGTTTTTCCAATCATAATCATCCTCATACTCATATTCCAAGAAGTAAGGAACATCATTTACTTCCTCTTGTGGACTGGAAACAATAAAAGGATCAAGTAATGCATTAGAAAATAAAGCATATTGATTGTCATGCATTACCATATAATTACTTGGCTAAAAAGGACCTAGATCCTTTGATTTTCCTTCATGAATTGCTTCAACCACTAAGCAACTTGGTTCCTCTATGATATTTTCATGAATTGGATCATGAACCAAGTGAAGGTCTTCATCAAAATTTTTGTGATAGGGAAACAACTAATCTGCATCATCATTTTCACCAAAAGAAATTATGTTCCAACTATTGAAGACTAAGTCCTCAACACTGTCACCATCATTGTCATATTTAGCAAAAGAAGGAAAAGGGTTTGAACAAGAAACTTGTTCATCTATAGAATTCTTATGATAGGACAACACACTATCATGACCTTCAACCTCTTCTTCTGTAGAGTCACCACATGAGGGGAACTGTAATATACATGGGTCCTCAGGGTCACTTTGAACACTGACCTCATTATCAGTGTCAAAGGATAAATCATAGGGAAGCTACAAATCAAAATCCACAATAGGTGCATACCTTTGAAATTCTTTAGCCAAGAGTGCAAAAATTTCCTCACTACTTAGTGGACGTTGGGCTATACTTTCATCTTTCTCAGCTTCACCCCTATTGCAAACAACTTCCTTGTCCAAGACAAAAAAAGAGACCTCTAGCCTTAGATCATCTTGTGTGGATAAACCAATGCAGGAATTATCATCTGCATCATATTCATATTCTTTCCACTCACACAAAACATCATCAAATCGGGACAAGAAACAAGAACTCCAATATTGAAAAGAAGAAAAATCTGTAGATAAATTAGAAACATTATCACTCTCAGACCCATCTTCAGCACTCTCATATGCACTAACCTCAATGTCAGCTTCATAATCAATATCCTCTACAAAATGAGAATCAACATCAGAACTACTAGTTTCCTCATGATCAACATAAAGAGAAGCCAATGCCCTCAACCTCCTATCCCCCATTAACTACTAGTTCTTTGTTAGAAAGTAAAGATCCCCAAGATAACTAAGAGAGGAGGGGGGGGCTGAATTAGTTATCTGATAATTTAACCATTCAACTACTTTAAACAATATAATTAATGTACTAATCAACCATAGAAAGATAAGCATACACAATTGCACAATAACACAAGATATGTTGACTAGGGAACCTCTTGAAAAGAGTAAACCCTGGTGGGAATGATGCCCACAAAATGATGCACTAATATGAAAGTTCCTTGTTAGAGGATGGACCCTCTTAGGAGTCTTATGAAATACATTCAATACATATAAATCCCTGTTAGGAGATTTTGAATCCCTGTTAAAAGATTCTAACCTGGTTAAGAGTTTATGGAAGACAGAAGGACCCACTACCCAAATAGCTTCAAGGCAAGATCTCTGAACCCACTGTTCAAAAGATCTTAGAATTATTCAATAGAATAATATGAAATATATTACCTCCTTCACACTATGCCAAAACCACACTCTCTGCTACACAAGATCACAATTCTAGATCTTTGTACTCACAAGTCTTCCTTCATCACTAAATTAGCTCTTTTCTTCACTTCATGCATATATTCACATCTCAACCTTCATAGTACATATTGCAACAAAGAAAAAATTCCTTCTTGTATACCAAACTCAAATAATTACAAATGAGTCGGTCCTCAATTACAAAATAATAAATTCTACATGCTACACGCAAAATTTCACATAAAACTGTCGGCTTCCAGATACTGTAACTTTCTCAAAACATATCTTCAAAGTTTGTGCTATGAACTACATCATCATTAATGAGTCTCCAACATCCCTTTAACTACACAGAATTATATTCCATCCCAGCTAAGAGATATCCTCCAATTTTTAAAAATCACTTCACAGAAACATTGTCTAAATACTACTTTAACCAAAATGCTCATAACTCTCATAAATGAATGAATTTATTTTTGTGCTATTAACCATAGGTTAATAACACACCAAAGAACATACAATCAACTACACAAAATCCAATCTACAATACAACATGTGCACAAAACAAAATTGTACCTACTTTCCTGCTGATATCTAGAATATCACTGTGTTGACATCAATGATAATCCAAGTCATGAATGCAACAAAAAATGCTATAGAATGACTACCAAAATACTTTGCATTCATTCCTAACAATCTCCCCCATTTTCATTGATGGAAACATAGATGAAAAACATCCAATGTTCCAAAAATCCAATACTGCAACATCACTGCAAAATATCAAATTAAATCTTGCTTCATTTTCCTATTCATCTCTCTCATAGAATCCACAATGTTTTTCATGTATATCTCTCCCCCATTGACATCAATGATAGAAATTCCATCACTAATTCAACAACAACTTAATGTCAAAAGACACTTTTCAGAAAAAGACAATAACAAGAGTCCTCATGACTCAGCTCATAAACTCCCCCATAGAGGAAGTTTCAACATCTAATCCAGAAGAAAGATAGGGCTCATATACCACTAGACAGATGCAATCATCTGCATCAATTCTCAAAAATAGGTTGGGGCATAACCCCAAGCGTACCTCTTAGATACACAAATGTATCCTTAGGTAAAGGTTTTGTAAATATATCTGCTATTTGTTCCTTTGTGCTTATGTACTCCAATCTTACTTTTTTTGCAACTTTCTCTCTTACAACATGATACTTGATCTCAATATGTTTAGTCTTAGAATGTAAAATAGGATTTTTTGACATACTCACTGTACTAGTGTTATCACAATGTATAACAACAGGCTCATCAAACTTTATTCCAATATCCTTCAACATCTGCTTCATCCAAATAATCTGATTACAATTATTTTCTACTGTAAAATATTCTACTTCTGTTGTACTTTGTGAAGTAGAATTCTTCTTCTTACTTAACCAAGAGACCAATTTTCTTCCAAGAAAAAAGGCTCCACCACTGGTGCTTTTCTTGTCATCAATGCTACCTCCCCAATCTGCATCAGTATAGGCACATAAAGTAAAATCATTAGAATTCTCATACCATAATCCATAATCCATTGTTCCTTTTAGATATCTTAGTATCCTCTTTACTACTGCAAAATGTGATTCTCTAGGTTCTGCTTGAAATATTTCTACAATCCCAACTGAATGTGCTATATTAGGTCTTGTATGTGTCAAGTACTACAATCCTCCAATCATAGATCTGTAATTTTTTTTCTCAACTGTTGGTGTCTCATCTTTGCTAGATAACTTATGTCTAGTTACCATAGGTGTTCCAACAAGTTTAGAATCTTCCATTCCAAACATTTTCAATAAGTCATTCAAATACTTAGTCTGACTTACAAATATACCTTCCTTGCTTTGTGTTATCTGTAATCTCAAAAAATATTTCATTTCTCCAATCATGCTCATCTCAAATTTAGTCTTCATTTCATCTGCAAATTTGTCACTAGCTTCATCTTCTCCTCCAAAGATAATATCATCAACAAATATAACTATAACCAAAAAACCATTCTCAATTTCTTTTATGTATAAGTTACTATCTATTGTTCCTTTTATAAATCCCAATTTCAATAAGTACTTATCCAATTTTGCATACCAGGTTCTAGGTGCTTGTTTTAATCCATATAAAGATTTCTTTAACTTACATACCATATCTCCTTCTTGTGTCAAAGGAAAACCTTCAGGCTGCTCAATGTAGACTTCTTCCAATTCACCATTCAAAAATATTGATTTCACATCCATCTGATACACTTTGAATTTCTTGTAAGCTGCATATGCTAGAAACATTCTCACTACTTCAAGTCTGGCCACAGGTGCAAAATTTTCTTCATAGTCAATTCCTTCTTGTTGTGAATATCCTTTACATACCAATCTTGCTTTGTTTCTTATCACTTCTCCTTGTTCATTCATCTTGTTTCTGAATACACACTTTGTTCCAATCACATTCTTGTCTTCAGGTCTAGGGACCAATTTCCATGTTTTGTTTTTTTCAATCTGCTCCAGTTCTTCTTTCATAGCATTATTCCAATGTTCATCTTCACAAGCTTCATTAGTAGTCTTAGGTTAAATTTGAGAAATCAAACATAAATGTACCTTATTTTGAGTCAAAAATTCTCTGTCTAAACTTCCAATAACTTGCTCAATAGGGTGATGTCTTGAAATATACCTATTAGGTGTCATAGTTACTAATCTTGTTCCAGCTGTAGATTCTTCTCTACTTTCTTCTCTATTTTCTTCTCTATTTTCTTCTCTTTTTTCTTCTTTGTTTTCTTCAATATGGCTTTCATTCAGCAAATCACTGTTAGCTTCAAAAAATAATTTTGCATTTTCAATGTCAGGCTGAGATTGTGCTTCTATATCAAATTCATACTGAAGCATTCTTTCCTAAATTTTAAACTTCTCATCAACTTTTACATTTGCACTTTCAACAATAGTCTTAGTTCTTTTGTTATAACATCTATATTCTTTTCTTTTTAAAGAATATCCAATAAATATTCTTTCATCACTTCTAGGATCAAATTTTCCTATATCATCATCTCTCTTTATATAACATTTACTTCCAAAAATTCTAAAATACTTAACTAAGGGTGCATGTCCAAACCATAATTCATAAGGTGTCTTGTTTGTATCTACTCTAATTTGTACTCTGTTCATAGTGTATACTGTTGTGTTCACTACTTCTCTCCAAAAAGTCTTAGCCAAATCATTTTCAAACAAAATAGCTCTTGCTGCTTCAGTTATTGACCTATTCCTTCTTTTTGCAATACCATTTTGTTCTGGTGTTCTAGGGGCTGAAAGTTGTCTCTTAATACCATTCATTTCACAAAAGGTGTTAAACTCTCTAGATGTAAATTCACCACCTCTATCAGATCTTAGACACTTAATCTTCATTCCATAGTCATTCTTAATTTTGCTTTTCATGATCTTAAATTTATCAAATGCTTTAGATTTTTCTTTCAAAAATGCAATCCACATCATCCTTGTAAAATCATCAACAAGAATCATAAAATACCTTTCTCCATAGAATCCTCTAGTCCTAGTAGGACCACTCAAGTCTGTATGAACAATCTCTAGCTTCTTTGTCGATGTGAACTTCTTGTTGGGAAATGAATGCCTTTTCTGCTTTGCCATCATACATTCTTTGCAAATCATGTTAGTAGGTTTCATAATTCTAGGTAAATCTCTTACCGCAAGTGTAGTGCTCACCTTGACAATATTATCAAAGTTTATATGACAAAACCTTTTATGCCATAACCAACTGTCATCAATCCTAGTTATCAAACATGTCATCTTAGTAGGATTCAACTCAAATACATTACTTCTGGTTCTAGATCCTTTTCCAATCAAATTTCCATCTTTATCTTTTATCACACAAGTTTTCTCAGCAAACCAAACTTGATAACCCTTATCAGCCAGTTGTCCAACACTTAGTAGATTATGTCTCAATCCATCAACAAAGTAAACATCATCATTGTTAGTCTTTCCATCAAGAGTAATAGATCCTATACCCTTAATCAAACAAGGTGCATTATTACCAACCCTAACAATTCCTCCATCATAATTATCTAACTTAAAAAACTTTCTTTTATCTCCAGTCATATGATGTGAACAACCACTATCTATAATCCAATCAGATTTCTTTTCAACTTGAGAAACTAATGCTTTTTCTTCCCTTTTATTAGATTCAAAACTTTCTTCTTTAATTGCTACAAATCTTATTTCCTCAAAGTTATCATTATCACTATCACTTAAATGTCTTTCAATTCCTGCTTCAAGATCTTCATCATTTGCATAATAACATTCTTTAGATCTCCTAGATTTAAAGTTGCTTCTATACTTCTTAAATCTTTTAGGACATTTAGATGCAAAATGACCATATTCTTGACAAGTCCAACATTTAAAGATTTTCTTACCATCTGGTTCTCTTTTTACAAGTAATGCAATACCTTCTTCAATCTTCTTATCTTCCTCAGATTTAGATCTGCTACTACTAGCATAATCTCCATTCACACTAGTACTTCTTGTAGGTCTAATGTTAAGAGCACTAAATGTTGTTTCCATTCTAGGTAGCTCTCCTGATAATCTCAAGTTCATCTCTATTGTTTCTCATCTTCCAAGAAGAGTCTCTCTTGAAAAGTTCAATGTATAAGGTATCACTTGTTCAATCATCTGTGTTGTCTACTTGAATACTGGTGTCAAAGTTCTCATAATTTTCCATATCACTTCATTCTCTATCTTATCACCTCCACAAGACTTTATTCCTATTACAATCTCAGACATCCTACCAATATAGCTTCTAATAGATTCATCTTCCATCATTCTGATATCTTCAAATGCACAAATCCAGTTATGTAATCTATCCTTCTTTGCATGTTCATCACCTTCAAAAGTAGAATTTAAAGTTTTCCAAATTGCATGAGATGTTTTCAAACATCTTACCTAACTATATTCATTCTCCGGTAGTGCTGACAAAAGTGCTTCTCTTGCAAGTATGTTACACATGAATAGATCTAGTTCATCTTTAGTTCTTGCCTCTAGATTGTCTTCCTCAATGATAGTCTTCTCATTCTTTGTAATCAATCAATAACTTGGTCCTAAACACAATAGATGAGTCTTCATCTTTTCTTTTCAGCTGTCAAAATTTACTCCATCAAACTTAGGGCTTTCTTTTCTAAAATTCACCATGGATCTCCTTAAGTTGTTAAACTTTTCTTTCAAGGACTTGCTGCTCTGATACCAGTTGTTAGAAAGTAAAGATCCCCAAGATAACTGAGATAGGGGGGGGTGAATCAGTTATCCAATAATTTAACCATTCAACTACTTTAAACAATATAATTAATTTACTAATCAACCATAGAAAGATAAGCATACACAATTGCACAATAACACAAGATATGTTGACTAGGGAACCTCTTGAAAAGAGTAAACCCCAGTGGGAATGATGCCCACAAAATGATGCACTAATATGAAAGTTCCTTGTTAGAGGATGGACCCTGTTAGGAGTCTTATGAAATACATTCAGTACATATAAATCCCTATTATTAGATTATGAATCCCTGTTAAAAGATTCTAACCCGGTTAAGAGTTTATGGAAGACAGAAGGACCCACTGCCCAAACAGCTTCAAGGCAAGATCTTTGAACCCACTGTCCAAAAGATCTTAGAATTATTCAATAGAATAATATGAAATATATTACCTCCTTCACACTATGCCAAAACCACACTCTCTGCTACACAAGATCACAATTCCAGATCTCTGTACTCACAAGTCTTCCTTCATCACTAAATTAGCTCTTTTCTTCACTTCATGCATATATTCACATATCAACCTTCATAGTACATATTACAACAAGGAAAACATTCCTTATTTAATACCAAACTCAAATAATTACAAATGAGTCAGTCCTTAATTACAAAATAATAAATTCTACACGCTACACACAAAATTTCACATAAAACTATCGGCTTCCAGATACTATAACTTTCTCCAAACATATCTTCAAAGTTTTTGTTGTGAACCACATCATCATTAATGGGTCTCCAACATCCCTTTAATTGTGAAAAATTATATTCCATCCCAACTAAGAGATATCCTCCAATTTCCAAAAATCACTTCACATAAACACTGTCTAAATACTACTTTCACCAAAATGCTCATAACTCTCATAAATGAATGAATTTCTTTTTGCTCTATTAACCATAGGTTAATAAAAAACCAAAGAAAATACCATCAACTATACAAAAGATAATCTACAATACAACATGTGTGCAAAATAAAACTGTACCTACTTTCCTGCTGATATCCAGAATATCATTGTGTTGACATCAATGACAATCCAAGTCATGAATGCAACAACAATTGCTATAGAATGACTTCCAAAATACATTGCATTCATTCTTAACATTCTCAGCTTTCAAGGACATAACCCCAAGTGCATCCTCAAGTCCAAGGCTATCATCACTAAGTATCCAATCTTTGACACATATATAATACTCTTCCCACAATGCATCTGACCAACTATTTGACTCATGAAAACAAAGATCCAAGAATAAACCAATGAACTCAAATTTATAAAACTCAACATCATCAGGAAGTTCATTATATACATCCCAAAATCTATCATAGAAAAGAGATATGGATAGATCCTTTCTGCATCCTACTTTCAATCTCATCAATGACATGAAATCCCTAAGGATGCCTTGCTCAAGGAAAGCAAGCTCCTCATCGAGCTTACCCATCAAACTTAATGCAATACTTCCATAAAATTTTGCAGAGATGCAACTGAAAAATTGAAGTATGCAAACCTTTACTCACACCTTATCCTTTTCTTAGTGCTTGATCACTTAATAAGGAGACATTTCAGATCTTTGAGAAATACCTGAGAGTTTTGTAGCAGAAGACTTTGTTGACTGGAAGGTAGGGCAGATCTAGAGCTCACCATGCAGCTCTCTCAGATTCTTTATAATATAGAGTTGCTACCTGCTTGAAGAGGAAATTTTTTTTTTCTTTGCACCTCTCCCAATCAACCAAAACTACACCAGGATATCACATTGTCTATCAAGAAATACATTGATCAAACAGAGACTTCAGAGCTGCCACTCAACACTTAGTCAGAAGATTTTAGCAAATTCTTTATTTTATATTTGACTCTATGATTTTTAACCAAGACTCTGGGATGATCTAGCCAAGCAAGGAAGCTTGTTGTCTTTTACTTCTTCCCTAGCAGAGTCACCAATTTGTTGGTAGCTTTTCCTTGCAGGACAAAACTTGAATCAAAAGGTGGGCTTGATCCTCAAATTAGGCACTCAAGTTTGATAAGAAAATATAACCAATTGATGAGGATAGAGAACATCCTCCTTCTTCTTTGAGCTCCACATCACTCAGGTGAGTATTACCTTATCTACACACTCAAAAACCTCATGAAAAATAGTAGGCCTGCAAATAGATTATTGTGGAATAGTCTTCAAACCCCTTTAGGTATCCTGTACCACAATTAAAGAAATTCTTAATGCAATAGCCCTACTTGCATATAATGGGTATGAAAACTAGAGACCTATATTGACAACATGAAAGAGAAAGGGTGGACCTAAAAGTAAATGATTTAAAGATGGGTTGAAGGACCCCTGAGATGTCCTAAGTCCCTGATAGACCAATGCCTTGTCCAATGGGCCATAGAGTCACATACCCTATTGTAATAAATAGCTATGAAACAAGAAGACAATGTACTCAATGTGTTGATGCCTGACATCAATCACACAACATGACCAAACCTCACTTTAACAACCCACCTATGTATTCAAGTATGTTATTACCCATCCAAAGGATTTTAACCCTCCCCTTAGAAGAGACCTATAAATAGATAATACATTAACCAAAATCCACTGGAAGACAATCATGACATATCTTTGACACCTCAACTCATACATACATGAAAACTAATCCTAAACCAATTGTCTCTGTGAAGACAACTCCACTAGCAAACACATGGGAAATGAAAATAGAAAAATCAAACACCCTTGATGTATGATCAATGAGTTTAGAATTCAAATGGAGATAGCTTGGTAACAGTAAGAATATACCGAATCCTCATACATAAGACAAATCAGTTACAATACATATCATATTCTCTGAGCCAACAAAGGAGAAAGGAATACCCTATATGTAGAGAATTAGAGAAAATATATAGGAAAAGGATCCTTCTTGGAACTGAAAAGAAACCCTTGGGAACCAGGATTTTAGAACCCTTACAAAGTCAAAATTACAGCCATATATACCCCTGGTTATCTTGGAATCCTACACAAGTTAGGGTGCAACAAGCTATGGATAACCATGGTAAGCGTTAGGGTTTCCACCCACCAAAACAATTCAAAATATTAGAAATTACTCCACTTTGGGGAAAACCAAGCAACCTGGTGAAGAATAGATCAAAATTTGATCTCCAATTATGATAATTCTCAAAATAGTGTACAAAAGATCATAAATCCACCATGAAAACTAGTCTATTCAACCACCTACAACAAACCTTGAGCCCTTCATCTCATTCCTTACATGGTATAGATCTCTACAATTGATCATCACACACCCTGGACCACACTACAATAGCAAGCACCACCAAACCAATTGAAATTAGCTATTAAAACCATAAATTCTAGTACTTCCTGTCACTGGAAACCCTCTGAGAATTAAAATTTGAAAAACAATGGTCACTTCATGGCACCTGTAGTAAATCAGCCATCAAAGTTTGAATCTCAATCAAGTTTAAGTCTTGACCGTCAGATCTCTCCCTTTCACGGTCTTTATGATTTATCTCTTAAAAGGGCCCCAATCAAATTTAGCGAACTGGTGACAAAGGTTTCCCCTAGTTCATGAAACACTTTATCTCTCTATCATTTAGTTTAGCAGTTACGTGAATGCTTATTCACTGAATCGCCAAGACACTTAGGGAACTACAATTATTTCACGTGAACAAGAGAAGCCTTCATAAATTTTTTGATCACTAAAACACTTATCCCAACCACCAAAAGACTGAGAAAATTTGACCGAGCCTACATCAGGAAGATCAACGACCGTCTGAAGTTCACATACCCATCTAAGATTCTATCAGATTACACACCCACCATTAGATCAAGAATCTCCTCCCATCTTTGACAACCATCTGACAGGAAACAAAATCAACGGTTGTCGCAAGATCTTAAGCCTCTGATAAAACCCATAAGATTATACGTCATTTGTTAATTCACTTACAAGATCAGGGCCCACTGACACATCGAAAAACTAGGTCCCACTGATAGGATTCCACCTCATACTACATGGACCAATAAAAAACCTCCAAATCAGGTCCACCTGACACTAGGACCACTGCCAAAGATATGTTTGAGACAAATGAGATCAATAGCTAGCGTAAGATCTCAAGCCTCTAATAGATTCCATGAGAACTGACGCCCATCATTGGATGGATTATAGATGTTAGGACCCTTTGACCCATCGAAAAATGAGGTCCCACTGACACATGTTGAGTTGTTTACCCATGGACCAATAAGAAAACACTGACATGGAACACCTGGTAGTGGATCCACTTAAAAGGAAAGGCAACATCACCCAATGAGATCAATGGTGGTCTTAGGATCTCATGCATCTGACACATCGCTTGTGAACATACACTCACCATTAGATGGAAATGGTGTCAGAGCTGGGCTGAGGGAAAATAAAGGCTACCGAAACATAAGAAAAATTAAAGCTCAGGACCTAGGAAAAATTAAAACCTGTAGGGCACTGGGAACTTAGGAAAGATTAAAGGGGACCCACCGACACATGAAGAACCTAACTGCATGACATAAAGTGAACCCATTTTAATAGCACATGCAGATAAAAGGTCTTAAGTGGCTTTAAAAGTTAACTTGAAATTATAACAAGGCCAGGGTAAAAACAAAGGGTTTTTGTATGCAACGACTAGTTTTTTGAATATTCTTCTTAGGGCCTTAGCTAGAGACAGGAGAAACACAGAGACTAGGGGAAAGATGCCAAGGCCATGAAATTTTTTGTAGGGTACTAACAAAATCCTCTAACAAGGACCATAATACACTAGTGTAGAATATTAGTGGGTGTCAATTCCCATCAAGGTTTTTACCTATTTGGGTTTCCCCATAACCATTGGTGTTGTGTTCATGTTTTCTTTCATTGTGTTTATGATTTATGTTTAAGTATACTTAATTAGATAAAGAATTGAATATTGTAGATAAATGATTCACCCAGCCCCCCCTCTTAGTTATCTCTTGGGCCTATTCCTAACACTTCATCTTTAACATCACATAATTTTCTTACAAGCTTTTCTCTGATCTTATTGTCTTCTTCTATTGCTCTTTTCTTTCTGTTTACTATTTTCTCATATAAGTCATCAGGTATCTTGCCCTGAATTATGTCAAACTTCTTATTAGATCGTATCATGTGTTTCACAATTGCATTTTCAAGATTCAGTCTATCTGAATATTCATAAAGTGCATAATATTTATTCTTATTTGTTAAAAGTGCATGAAGTAATTCAGCTTGAGGAGAAAGATCCAGTTATTTTGGTCGAGCCAATAGTGTGTGGCGTGCATCTACAATTATCTTAATGGACAGGTCCTAGAATGTGTTGCATGCATAGTAGAGCCAACATAATGTTTATCAAAGTTTGTTATGGTTTCTCTATTATGATTTCAAGGTGGTTCTAACAGGATGACTTGATTATATCATTTAGAGGAAAATATATTTATACATAGTCATTTGTGATTTCTTGAGAGTGGTTCATGGTTGATTGAGAAGAGCAGAGCAGAGTGTGTGAAGTATTGAGCCATTAGAAGAAGGTTTATGTGACCAAGTAAAGTATTTGTGCTATACATTGGAACTGATCCAGACAGTAGGTCAAAGCATAGTTCACCAAGATCCAGATATAGTGTGTATTTGTTAAACAAAAGGTTGTAGCCTTCACCCCTTTGAGTAGTGTGCTCTTAGACAGTGCATCCTCTCCCCTAATAGGGACAATTGTAAAAGACTCCTAACAAGGTCCAACCCTTGACTAGGTCTACTATACTAAAAGCATTGTAAATCAACTCCTAACAGGGTTAAGGATCCTCTAACAAGGATCATAATACACTAGTGTAGAATATTAGTGGGTGTCAATTGCCACTGGGGTTTTTACCTATTTGGGTTTCCCCATAACCATTGGTGTTGTGTTCATGTTTTCTTTCATTGTGTTTATGATTTATGTTTAAGTATACTTAATTGGACAAAGAATTGAATCTTGTAAATAATTGACTCACCCCCCCCCCCCCCTCTTAGTTATCTCTTGGGACTATTCCTAACACTTCATCTTTAACATCACATAATTTTCTTACAAGATTTTCTCTAATCTTATTGTCTTCTTCTATTGCTCTTTTGTTTCTGTTTACTATTTTCTCATATAAGTCATTAGGTATCTTGCCCTGAATTGTGTCAAACTTCTTATTAGATCGTATCATGTGTTTCACAACTACATTTTCAAGATTCAGTCTATCTGAATAGTCATAAAGTGCATAATATTTGTTCATCTTAGATAAGTCTCCATCTTGTATAATTTTCTCATTCACTTTTTCAATCTTAGGTTTGCATGTTTTCTTTTTCACTGGGGTATCTTCATTATCTTTTATTTCTACTATCTTCCTCTGAATTGGTGGTACTAATGTTTTCTACCTTTTACTTGGTCCAGTAGCAATTTCTTTCATTCTTTTATTAGGTGTAGATGAGGATGATCTTGTGGATTTCCTAACTTCTTGATCTTTCTCAACTTCCTCCACTTCTACCTTAACCCGAATGTATGGTGTTTGTTCTACAACTGATGAAAGGGGTGGAATAGACAAAATTTCCTTTTGTCCTATATCTTTGATGGTTGTTGTTGTCTACTTAGCAATAAAAAATTCTTGTTCTGTCATCCCCGTGTCCTTCAAAATATTCTTTATTGTATTATCTACTCTCTTCTTAGACTGTTTCTCTTCTAGGATAGACTTTGCATTGTTTAAGTTCTCCTCAAAAGAACCGAATCTATTACTATGAATATCCAACTTGCCCTTAAGCAATCTGCTCACATAATCTTCTATTTCAATTTCAAAAATTTCATAGCCAAGAGGGTCTATGAATTCTACTCTAGGTTTTATTGCTTCAATGAATGTAAAGTTAGTATCAACCATGAAACATATCTCATTCTTATATTTCTCAACTAAGGACTTTGGAATCCTTGATCTGTTCTTCATTAAATTCTAAAATGTTTTCATTACCAATATTGCATTCTCATTGACCTTTTGAATAAGATGTCTCTTCAATACTGTGTTTATCCTTTCACTTGAGGTCTTTCCATCATTCCAATCATCACCAATTTTAAATGGAAATCTTCTTAACAAATGAAAAAACATATAAGTTATCAATGATGAGAATGTAAACTGGGAATTCTTGGTCTTCTTTATCTTCTCCACATTTTCAAACAACTAAATTTTCAAAATTTCACACATGTCAACTTGAACTTTGTCAACACACATTAAGTAGGCTACATGTATCATTCTTGCTACCATGTCATGTTCTCTAGAGTTATCATAAAACTTAGTTGTAAGGATCTTGCACAAATATCTAACATCATCATATTATATCTTGCTAATCACTATGCCTATGCCATTGTAAGATGATTTTGTGTTGTCTAAACTATTTTTCTTATGTTCTTCTCATTCAATGGAATGAATCCAGTTTTAGATAAACCAATTACTTCATGAATTAGGTTAGCTGTGATATCTATCACTCTATCATCTAACTAGAACTTTCCATTGTGAATTCTGCTCAGGATTATCTTAGTGCATTCTTCATTATCAAACTCATACTGTAAGGAGTACTTTATGATCTGATTATCTTTCAAGTGTTCAAACCCTACTTTAAATGACATATCTTGATTGTAAATTTTTTCATATTCTTTGGTAAAATCACTATCACTGAGGGTTTGAATCTTGCATCCCAAATAACTTCTAACATTCTCTAAATGTAGAACTTCATCTAGTACGGATGATGAAGTTAATTTAAGATCTTCCTCCAAGGGTTCTACTAGTTCCCTTATGATCTTAGGTCTATTCTTATCTCTTACATTATGAATCAATGAAACATCCATCACTACTGCAAATTTTTTTAACCGATTTATAGATCTGCTTAGTAAAATACCTCGATTCTATTATTTAGGGCTTGCATAGATTCGACACAAAACTCCTTCCCCAAATCCTTGCAAACTACTTTCAATAACTACTCTTTGATCTCCTAAGAACTTGTATTCATCTTCATGATCAAATAATACCAATCATAACCTTTCAATCTGACATCGCATTCAATTGCTTTGACACTTCTTTCCAAAAAGTTGTTTATGATTACCTACAAAACTTAAAACTTCTTGCAATCTCACATAACACAATATCATCCTATGCTCTCTTAACCATATCATCAATACATCATATACTACCTTGCATTAACTGCACAAGACTCAATTCAACCTATACTAACTTATATACTATCCTAATTTTCTATTCTACTGCAATTTTAATGAATTAAGTACTGTGAGATGGGCTAGGTAGAGATTCACTCTTACCATTAGATAATTCACCTTTATGATTACCTTTAATGCTGAATATATCTCCTTGATCTGTGGCTTTATCATAGAATGGATTTTAATAAGATAATTATTCATCAATCTTCTCACTTGTTGAATATAGTCTCTCAAGTTGTTTCTTAGATCGAGTCAGCTCACTTTTCACAATTGTATTGTACTTCTCAAGTTCAACATATTGTAATTTGGTTTTCTCAAGTTCAAATGTCACTACAAAAAGTTTAGATTTTAGATCTTCTTTCTCAGATTTCAGATTTTCATTCTTAGATTTCAGATTTGCTTCATTCTTTCTATTTCCATCTTTCAAATTCAACTTTAGATGTACTAACTTCAGTTCATGTTTAAAGACCTCATTTTCTTTTTCCAAGTTGTCATCATAATCTTCAACTTGAATTGTAGATTCCTTTTCTAATTTCAGATCTTCCAACTTGTTTTTCAGTTTCTCAATGAGGTTCTTTGCATCATCATATTTTCCTTTCACATTGTCTCTTTCTTTAGTAATCATATCAATCTGTAAGAGCTTCATCAAGATTCTTTTGTAGTTGATACATATCCATAGAGATCTTACTCAATCTACTAGGCTTTCCTTAAATGATTATTTTCCGAGTAACTAAGCTCTGATACCAATTGTTAGAAATAGGGAATACTGAGAGGGGGGGGGGGGGGTGGTTTGAATTAGTATTCTACAAACTTTTACTTTTGCCCAATTATGGATATAACAGATTAACTTGATACATGCATAACATAGTAAACTAAAGAATATGCATAACAGTAAAGCAAATGAACTCATAACACATTATTTCTTCTCAAGGAAACCCTAGCCAAGGGAAAACCCTGGTGGGGATGGTACCCACAAAGATCCACTAATCAAAAGTATCATGTTAAGGATGTTGACCTTCTTAGGAGCCTATTACATGCATATAGTGTCTCAGTCCCAATTAAGGGACTTTAGGCCTTGTTAGAAGCCTCAACCTTGCTAAGAGTTGGTAGTACAAAATATGATTACTAGATTAGGCCACTACCAAAACAAGTAATGTACAATGATTTTTTATTACAAAATATGGCAAGGTACATAACCTTATACTACTTTCTTTCTTTCGTATCAATATCTCTTTGCTATATGTTCACTATACCATCTATATCATTACAATTGCTTGTCATCTTTTCACATTTACAAATGCCTCATATTTATACAAGTTATTAAGGCTAATAACTCTTATAGTCAGCTTAACAAAAGCATTATAAAAAATAAATATTTACTCAAGGGTTAACATCTAGCATGTCATCCCTTTATAATTTTTAATACATTATTTTGATAAACAAAATAATCCATTAACTCTTTACCAATTCTGTCTTCATAAACTATGCTATCGGCTTAACATTGTCTATGGTAAAACTGTCATAACTTATTCCGTACATGTCATACTGACTTGCACTCTTAGGTGAGTCTTCTATAGTCATCATAGTATCTATGTTTAAGTGTGCAAGCACTGAACTTACTCTAATCATCATTGCTAATCAAAAGTGTCTTTGGGTACACTGCAAAAACACTATCTCATACTTAGACAATTTTGCTATGCGCTTAGACATACTTGTTCTCTATCATATGCGATCTTCATATAGATCATATGTTTCCATAATGACAACATCTAAGTATCTAACTCAGCCAAATTGCCAACACCCTTGATAAGGTCTACTGTACTTAATACATTGTAAAGCAACTTGTAACAGGGCTAAGGATCTTCTAACAAGGATCATAAAACACTAGTACAAAATATTAGTGGGTGTCAATTCCCACTGGGGTTTTTACCTATTTGGATTTCTCCATAACCATATTGGTGTTATGTGTTGATTTCATGTTTCATGTTTATGTGGATGTTCATTTCAGTACTTAAGTATTTAAGTTTAGTTTGAAATTAAGTAAAAAGATAAAAATTAGTGAACATTGATTCACCCCCCCTCCGCCCCCCTCCCGCCCCCCTCTCAGTGTTCCCATTCCTAACATAGACACTAGGAAGGATCCTCCAAATCAATAAAGAGGAAGGGGGTTTTAGAGAGGATGAGACTACAAAGGCTACAGAGGCTGGGAAAACCAGAGAAGGCCTTTCACTTGTTTTAGTTGTGGAGAAGGACAAAGAGCCTTTGAATGCTCAAATTATAACATGCTAGAAAGAAATCAAGGAGGAAAACTTAGAGTGAACCTAGTTCAGCCAGAATTCAAAGAAGCGGGAATAGAACAAGAAGTCCTACTAGATGTGGGAGAAAATCTCATGATGAGGAGATCGATGATCATTCCAAAGAAGGAAGAAGTCCCTATAAATAAGTTTGATGATTGGTGGCTTCAAACGAACATTTTTAGAACTAGATGCACTTCAAGCAAAAAGATATGCCAAGTTATTATTGATGGAGGTAGTTGTGAGAATATGGTAGCTAAGGAAATGGTAGAGAAATTAAATTTGCAATTTGAGAAACATCCTCATCCTTACCGTATTGCATGGTTTAAGAAAGGAAATGAGGTTACTATTGATAAAAGATGTGTGGCTAGGTTTACTATAGGAAAAATCTATAAGGATGAGATATTGATGCAGGAGCATCCTGGGTGTAAGAGCAATCTTGCATCACACAAAAATATTTCTATTTTTGTATTCAATAAGGGCTATCTTGTGCAGAGCAGCTATTTATGGAAACTTGCTATTTTTAGTAAGTTGGTCACCTGATCTTGGAATGTTCTGATTTCTTCCCTGGAGGTTCATTTTGGTCATATCAGTGTGCCAATAAAGTTCCATTAACAGATCAAGTCTACCTTTGTAGATATTGAAGATTTTTAGTATTGGCAATAGGGTACAAAAACTTCAAGCTCAGTTTTGATGGCTTTAGACACCTCAGATGAAGTCGAAACCTAGGCTGAATGAAGCTTGCTATATTCAAGCATTGTAGAGATCCTCATGCCCTTTCCTAAATGGGGTCATGATAAGCAATCACGTCAAATGATTATGACTTATGGTCTTCGGAAGTCGGGCCACTTGAAATGGCAGAAAAACATTTTTCTTCAAAATTTATGTTTAGGTTTCAGAAGTTATTTTGAGCCGACTTTGATGTTGTAAATTGTAAAATAAAATAATTTTAAGTTTGGTCGGCCTTGTCAGCTAAAATTCTAGAACCTTCCCAGGCGGTGGAAAATTGCCTATATAAGGAAGGCCCATAGTGTTGTCTTAGGCAGTTCAAGATAGTTTTGGATAGTAGATCTGGGTGTTGATTCAAGGCTTTTTCCTATAGAGTATTTTAAGGGAATGCCCATGTGGCATTGCATATTGTAATTCTGAAAGTTTGTAATTCCACATTTGTGGAGATAACAACAAGCCCATTTTCTGTTCTTGCATATTGTTGTTGTTTCTCTATTTCTATTATGTGTTTGTGGTATTAAGGGGAGCACCCTTCATCATATATGGTGTGATGTTATTCCTATGGATGCTTGTCATATTTTTTTGGGAAGGCCATGGTAGTATGATAGGAAGATCATGCATGATGGAGAGAAAAATATATATACCTTCCGGAAAGATCCCTCTAAAATGACTCTCTTACCACTTAAGGATGAAAGGAAGAATGAGACCATGTTGTCTACGAAGGATGTTGTCAAAGAAATGAAGGTGACAGGTTGATGCTATGCATTGGTAGTAAAAAGAGGAGAAGAACCAGAAGACATAATTCCACATGATGCAATAAAGATACTAGAAGAATTTGTTGATGTTATTCCAAATGAGCTACTTGACGGTCTCCCACCAAAAAGGGATATAAAACAACACATTGATCTGATTCTTGGAGAAACTCTTCCTAATCAAGAAGCTTATTGAATGAACCCAACACAACATGTAGAGCTCAACAAACAAGTAATAGAACTAGTTGACAAAGGCCTAGTTAGAGAAAGAATGAGTCCATGTGTTGTGTCTGCATTGTTGACTCTGAAAAAGGATGGAATGTGGAGGTGTACTGATAGTAGAGAAATTAATAAGATTACTATCAAGTATCAATTTCTAATTCTCATATAGAGGATCTGATGGATGAATTGGTAGGGGAAAAATACTTTAGCAAGATTGATCTATGAAGTGGATACCACTAGATTCAGATTCGTGAAGGAGATGAGTGGAAGGAAACTTTTAAGACTAGGGATGGCTTGTATGAATAGATGGTTATGCCATTTGGGCTTTCTAATGCACCAAGTACATTCATGAGATTGATGAATACTATCTTACGACCTTACATTGGTAAGTTTGTTGTTGTTTATTTTGATGATATCCGAATTTATAGAAAAAATAGAGGAGATCACCTACAACACTTGAGGCCATCCTGAGTGTACTAAGGAAAGAGAAGCTCTATGCAAATTTAAAGAAGTGTAGATTCATGCAAAATAGTTTGAATTTTCTGGGCTTCATCATTTATGAAGATGGTGTTCAGATGGACCCAGAAAAGGTCAACACAATCCTAGACTGGCCTAGTCCATCCAGCATCACAAGGGCAAGGAGTTTTCATGGATTGGAAACCTTCTATCAAAAGTTTATTCAAAATTTTAGTAGTATTGTAGTGCCCATAACATATTGTACAAAAGGAAGGGAATTCACATGGACAACAGATGTTGAACAGAGTTTCAAATTCTTGAAGAAAAAGGTAACTGAAGCTCCTATATTGGCACTTCCAAATTTTGATAAAGTATTTCAAGTAGAGTGTGATGCTTCCCATGTTGGAATAGGTGTTGTTCTTAGCTAGGCATGTAAACCAATAGCCTTTTTTAGTGAAAATTTAAATGATGTGAGGAAGAACTATTCTAGCTATGATTTAGAATTTTATGCTATTGTTCAAGCCTTAAGGCATTGGAGGCATTATTTGGTCCTAGAAGAATTTATATTGTTTACAGATGATTTGGCCTTGAAATATGTGAACACACAAAAGAAATTGAACAATAGGCATGCTAAATGGGTGTCTTTATTGCACGGGTATAATTTTGTTTTGAAGCATAAGTCTATAAAGAAAAATTAGGTTGATGATGCCCTAAGTCAGCGTGTTACACTAATAACTACAATGGAAATAGAGGTCGTCAGTTTTGATTCTATTAAATTTTTGTATGAGGCTGATGCTAATTTTTGGGAAATTATAGAGAAGATTAAAGAGCCAGCAACTAGTCTTTCAGATCACATGAGATGATAATACTTTATGTAGGATAGTTACCTCTTTAGAGGAAAACAACTTTGTATACCAATTGTTTCCATGAGAGACAATATTATCTAAGAATTTCATAGTGGTTGTTTGGCTGGTCACTTTGGGAAGGACAAGACAATAGCATTTGTTGAAGATAAATACTACTGGAAAAATTTGAAAAGGGACATTACTAAGTACATTTCAAGGTGCCAAATTTGTCAAGTGGCTAAGGGTCACTCCCAAAACATAGGCTTGTATACACCTCTACCTATACCGATCGAGCCATGGATAGATGTGAGTATGGATTTTGTATTGGGGCTTCCCCACACCGAGCAATGTAAAGATTCTATTTTTTTAGTTGTTGATAGATTCTTTAAGATGGCTTATTTTATTGCTTGTAAAAAAAATAATGATGCCACCAGGATAGCCAACTTATTTTTCTCAAAAGTTGTTAGACTCCATGGCATTCCAAAGATTATCACATCTGACAGAGATACTAAATTTTTGAGTCATTTTTTGATGAACTTATGGAAGAAGATGGGAACATAGTTGTAGTTTAGCAGTGCCTATCATCCACAAACTGATGGACAAACTAAGGGAGTCAACCAGAGTTTGGGAAACCTATTATGGTGCATTGTCGGTGAAATGCCCAAGCAGTGGGACTTGGCATTGCCTCACGCAGAGTTTTCTTACAATAATTTTGTTAACAGACCAACCAGAAAGTCTCCTTTTCAAATTGTATATGGTAAGAATCCTCAGGGTGTTTTAGACTTTGTACAACTCCCTCTGCAAGATAGCATTAGCAATGATGGAGAAGCATTTCCTAAACACCTTTAACAACTTCAACAAGATGTGAGGAGTAAATTGCAGGATAGCAATGACAGATATAAGGCTGCTGCAGATGGTAGTAGAAGGAGACAAATATTTAATACAAGTGATTTGGTGATGCTGTACTTGAGGTGTGAGATATTTCCTATTGGCACATATCATAAGATGAAATACAAAAAGATAGGTCCTTGCCTAATTCTGAAGAAGATCAATGATAATGCTTATGAGGTTTGTCTACCAAATGATTTGGATATTTCTCTTGTATTCAATGTTTTTAATTTATATGCATTTCATGGAGAAATATCTGACCTAGATAGTAAAGATGAAGTGGATTGGAATCACCACCTTCAAAGTAAACAGAAGGAAAAGATTGCCCACATTCTAGATAAGTAGTCTAGAGTCACCCAAGATGTTCATTAAAATAGGTACTTGATTCAATGGGAGGGATTACGAGTGACAAATAGCACCTGGATCTTAGAGTGGGAAGTGATGAAGGTGGACCCCACATAGTTAGAGTAGTTCATAGGAAACCACTTGCAAGAGTTGTGTTCCTTTAAAGAAGGGGAGAATGATGCAAAACATTATGTAGGTCATAATCTCATACAAAAACTTCTAGAGGTCATAACTTTTGACTCGAGTCTGGGTTTTTGCTGAAATTTTTTGGGTGTGTGCCTCAGGAGGTGCCATTTATTTTGCTAGTGATCTCATATTTATTGGGGTCTTTTTTGGCACATTTTTGGTAGTTGAAATTTTCATCTAGGGCTCTGAAATCTACTTTTAGTATTTTTTCTCTAGTTTTTAGAAAGTTCTATTTTTGTAATAAACCTGAATTTATGTTTCTAATCTTGGATATGAATTGGCAATTCATTCTAACTTAGTCAAGGTCATGTTTAGGCAAAAACTTACTTTTTTAGGTATTGTTTTGAAAATTACCAAAAATGCCAAAAAAACAAGTATGGAAAGAAACTGCCAATAAGGGTAATTTTTGGATTTCTTGTTTTTCTAGTTTTTTTGGTTACTTGAGAGTTTGTACCCAATTATAGAGGTGGTCAGTAATGAATGGAAAATACTAAAGGTTTAAAATCTATGTTTTTTTAATCTTGTAATTGAGTTTTATTGTTAACAAAGGGTTGTGTGCTACATCATTTGGTATCAAAGCAGGTTGATGGCTAAGAGAGGAAGAGGAAGAGGAAGAGAAAGAGGAGCTTTTATGCCGATGCAAAGATTGATGATGGATATCAAGAGGTAGATTGAATGAATCCATGAGAAAATAGATAATTGAGGAATACAAAGAGGTGATGAATCTGACGAAGAGGAAAATCGAAGAGGTGCTGACCAAAATAAATAAAATATAGAAGAGAGGTTGGAAGAAATGAGTTATGAAGATAGAGTTCTTAGGGCTTTGGAAGGAAGGAGTGAAGCAATCATGATTGACATTTTAGAATATGCTGGTAGTCTTAAGTTTCAGAAGAATTAATAGACTATTTGAACAAGATGGGGAAATTTTTTGAATGGAATCCTATGACAGAAGAAAACAAGATGAAGTTTGCATGAAAAAATTTAAGATGACATGAAATGATATGGTGGGATCACCTCCAAAAAGAATGAACTAGAAAGGGAAAAGAAAAGATTAAAACATGGAGAAAGATGGAGAAAAAGCTCAAAGAAAAAATTCTTACCCATGGATTATTCACAAACCTTCTTTCATAGGTTCCAGAATTTGAAGAAGAACTTGTCTTCAGTGCAAGACTATATAAATAAATTATAAAATCTATCTATGCACATAGAGCATCGAGAAAATAATGAGTAGATGGCTTCTAGATATATGCATGGCTTAAAATTCTCCATCCAGGATGAATTGAGCATGCATTGTGTCAACAGTATGGAGGAAGCCTACCAACTAGCCCTAAAGGCTGAATAGGAAATATATCCAGAGGAATAGAGGTGGTAAAAGGGGTACCTCAACATTTTGGGGAGGTTCTAATAATGGTTAGGGAGATTCTTTTCAAGGGTTTGAATAAAATATAGACACTAGGCAAGATCTTCCAAATTAAGAAAGAGGAAGGGGGTTTTAGAGAGGATGAGGCTACGAAGGCTAGGAAAACTAGAGAAGGCCTTTCACTTGTTTTAGGTGTGGAGAAGGAAACATAGCCTTTGAATGCTCAAATTATAACATGCCAAAAAGAAATCAAGGAGGACAACCTAGAGTGAACCTCGTTCAACTAGAATTCATAGAAGCAGGAACAAAATAAGACGTCCTACCAGATGTGGGAGAAACTCTCATGATGAGGAGATCAATGATCATTCTAGAGGAGGAAGAAGTCCCTCTAAGAAATTTGATCATTCATGGCTTTGAACCAACATCTTCAGAGAAAGATGCACTTCAGGTAGAAAGGTATACCAATTTATTATTGATGGACGTAGTTGTGAGAATATGGTAGCTAATAAAATGGTAGAGAAATTAATTCTGTAATGCGAGAAACATCCTCATACTTACCATATTGCATGGTTTAAGAAAGGAAATGAGGTTACTATTGATAAAATATGTTTGGTTAGGTTTACTATAGGAAAAATCTTTAAGGATGAGATATGGTGTAATGTTATTCCTATGGATGCTTGTCATATTTTTTGGGAAGGCCATGGCAGTATGATAGGAAGATCATGCATGATGGAGAGAAAAATACATATACCTTCTAGAAAGATGGCTCTAAAGTGATTCTCTTACCACTTAAGGATGAAAGGAAGAATGAGACCATGTTGTCTGCAAAGGATGTTGTCAAAGAAATGAAGGTGATAGGTTGATGCTATGCATTGGTAGTAAAAAGAGGAGAAGAACCAGAAGACATAATACCACATGATCCATTAAAGATACTAGAAGAATTTGTTGATGTTATTCCAAATGAGCTACCTGACAGTCTCCCACCAAAAAGGGATATAAACCACCACATTGATTTGATTCCTAGAGAAACTCTTCCTGTCAAGCAACTTATCTAATGAACCCAACACAACATGCAGAGCTCAACAAACAAGTAACAAAACTAGTTGAGAAAGGCCTGCTTAGAGAAAGCATGAGTCCATGTGCTGTACCTACATTGTTGACTCTGAAAAAGGAAGGAACATGGAGGATGTGTACTGACACTAGAGAAATTATTAAGATTAGTATCAAGTATTAGTTTCCTATTCCTCATATAGAGGATATGATGGATGAATTGGCAGGGATGAAATATTTCAGCAAGACTAATCTACGAAGTGGATACCACCATATTTGAATTTGTGAAGGAGATGAGTGGAATACAACTTTTAAGACTAGGGATGGATTGTATGAACTAATGGTTATGCCACTTGGGATTTCTAATTCACCAAGTACATTCATGAGATTGATGAATATTATCTTACAACCCTACATTGGTAAGTTTTTCATTGTTTATTTTGATGTTGTCCTAATTTATATAAAAAATAGAGGAGATCACCTACAACACTTGAGACTCATCTAGAATGTACTAAGCAAAGAGAAGCTCTATGCAAATTTAAAGAAGTGCAGATTCATGCAAAATAGTTTGACTTTTTTGGGCTTCGTCATTTCTGAAGATGGTGTTCAAATGGACCCAAAAAAGGTCAAGGCAATCCTAGACTGGCCTAGTCCATCCAACATCATAGGGGTAAGGAGTTTTCATCGATTGGAAACCTTCTATTGAAAGTTTATTCAAAATTTTAGCAGTATTTTAGCGCCCACAACAGATTGTATGAAAGGAAGGGAATTCACATGGACAACAGATGTTGAACAGAGTTTCAAATTCTTGAAGAAAAAGGTAACTAAAGTTCTTATATTGGCACTTCCAAAATTTGATAAAGTATTTGAAGTAGAGTGTGATGCTACCCATGTTGGAATATGTGTTGTTCTTAGCTAGGAAGGTAAACCAATCGCCTTTCTTAGTGAGAAGTTAAATGATGTGAGGAAGAACTATTCTACCTATGATTTAAAATTTTATGCTGTTGTTCAAGCCTTAAGGCATTGGAGGCATTATTTGGTCCCATAAGAATTTGTATTATTTATAGATCATTAGGCCTTGAAATATGTGAACACATAAAAGAAATTGAGTAGTAGGCATTCTAAATGGGTGTCTTTCTTGTATGGGTATAATTTTGTTTTGAAGCATAAGTCTGGAAACAAGAATCAAGTTGTTGATTCCCTAAGTTGGTGTGTTACACTAATAACTACAATGGAAATAGAGTGATAGGAATAACAGTCCACAATACAACTGAGAGGGGGGGTGAATTGGTTGTATAATACAATATTAAACTTTAAACTTTAAGGTCATCAATATCAAAAACAATGAATACCAACAAAATAACACAATATTTCAGTTTCAGGGAAACCCATTTAAAGGTAAAAACCCTGGTGGGAATTAGCACCCACAAATGATGTACTAAGAGTATAGTAATCCTTGTTAGAATATATAGCCCTATTAGGAGCTTATTGAAACAATACAGTACATAGTCCTTGTTAGAGGACAAACCATGTTAGGAGTCAATGAAAAAAAGAGGGCTCACTACCCAAAGGAGGTTAAATCCTACTTTAGAACTCACTAGTTTGAAACAAGTGTATATGAAGAAATACACAATCTTTTGAACTATTTTCCAACAACTATCTTTGCTTGATCAGTTCCAATAAATTCCACTAGTAAACCTCTTCTCTACAGGCAGCAGACACAACGTCACAACTTTCACAACCTCTTTATACCACTCATATTTCATCCATGTCTTTTCCAAAGAAAAGACTCTACATATATACCTTATTACATTTTACCATGATTAGGTCGACCCATGAGGATTTCCTAATTTATAAATGATTACCTAAAATCTTGCTAAGATACACACGGTATCTAGAATAAGTATACAATGATTACAATACAATAATTAAGGACTGACATCCTTAATTCATGCTTGCCAAATAAAACACACACTTCCTTTCTCGAGTCAGCTTCTAAATAAACCATCTCTAGAGTATTATATTAATTTATCTAATAGTTACATAATAATAATAATAATTATTATTTTATCAATTTAACTATTTAGTTATTATGAGAATAATTATAATCTAACTTTATATATACATATATATCAATGTATATAGTAATATCAATTATTATATATATTGATATATATGAATATATATAATAAATCATTTCTCATAATAATCACATAGTCAATATTATTTATCTGACCAATGCTACAAATATCAACAGTCCCTCTTAGCTAGGGAGGATAAATAAATCCAATGTCAAAACTTATGACACTTGACAATATCAATCATATGATGTAAGAAATAAAGGCATCATCCTCAAGATGTAGTCAGTAGAAACATAGTCTCAATATGTGCATTGCCTCCATCGGTGATTCTATCTACAAGTTCTCAGGTGGATTGCCTCCATCTACTATTTGATCCACAAGCTCTCATGTGGATTACCTCCATTGGTGATTCGATCCACAAACTCATACCTTTGGTACAGATTGCCTCCATTGGCGATTCTATCTACAAGCTCTCATGTGAATTTCCTCCATCAGCAATTCTATTTACAAACTCACGAGCTTTGGTGTGGATTTCCTCCATCAGAGATTCTATCCACAAGCTCTCGGATGAATTGCCTCCATTGGCAATTCTATCCAGAAGCTCTCGTGTGAATTGCCTCCATCGACAATTATATTCACAAACTCATGAGCTCTGGTGTGGATTACCTCCATCATTGATTCTATCCACAAGCTCTCATGTGAATTGCCTCCATCGGTGATTCTATTCACAAACTCATGATGTTTGGTGTGGATTGCCTCCATCGGCGATTCTATCGACAATTAAGATCACAAAAATATCTATCACAATATAAAGTTATTGCAAGATCATCAACTTCATATAATTTTAACAAATACAAGTGATAATCATTTTGAAGTCATCACTTCCTCATGATTTACACAGGGGTAAGGCCCATTAAAAATATTCATGATTCATTATTATAATATTCAATTATATCAAGATTACCATAGAAGTGTTTCACCTTCAGTAGTGAACCCCCTCTCAATCAACATTGATGCAGGAGCATCCTGGGTGTAAGAGCAATCTTGCATCACCCAAAAAAAAATATTTCTATTTTTATTTTCAATAAGGGCTATTTTGTGCAGAGCTGCTATTTATGGAAAGTTACTATTTTTGGTAATTTTCGTATGTGCTCAGAATGATTTGATTTCTTTCTTGGAGGTTCATTTTGGTCATATAAGTCTGCCAATAAAGTTTCATTGCCAGATCAAGTGTATATTGGAAGATATTGAAGATTTTCGGTATTGGCAGTAGGGTACAGAAACTTTGAACTCAGTTTTGAAGGCTTTAAAGGCCCCAGATGAGGTCAAAAATTTGGGTGACAAGCACTTGCACCGATCAAGCCTGTAAAGCACTTCGTGGCATTTTTGAAATGGGGTTATAATAGCTGATCGGGTCAACTAGTGATGACTTATGGTCTTCAGAAGTTGGGCCACCTGAAATGGCGAAAAATAATTTTCTTCAAAATTTTTGTTTGGGTTTCAAAGGTTATCTTGAGCCGACTATGATGTAATAAAATGTAAATTAAAATAATTCTAAGTTTGGTCGGCCTTATTGGCTAAAATTTTAGAACCTTCCTAGGCAGTGGAAATTGCCTATATAAGGAAGACTGTATTATTGTCTTAGGTAGTTCAGAATAGTTTTGGGTAGTAGATCTGGGTATTGATTCGAGACTTTGTCCTAAAGAATATTGGAAGGGAATGTCCATATGGCTTACATATTGTAATTCTGAAAGTTTGTAATTCCACATTTGTGGAGATAATAAGAAGCCAATTTTTTGTTCTTGCATATTATTGTTGTTGTTTCTCTATTTCTGTTATGTGTTTGTGGTATTAAGGGGAGAACCCTTCATCAAGTGGTATCAGAGAAAGTTTTTCTGAGTGTGTAAACAGATCACCGACTGTGAGGTAGTTTTCACCAGGACCGTGGTTAGGGTTTCAGCGTGCATCAAGAAAATGCCTCTATGAAGAGAAGATGGCGGAAGGGCTGGTATTGTGACACCTGAGGTTAGAGAGCTGCAGAGACAAGTGCAAGCATTGCAAGAAGAGATTCGTAGAGGAATGAATCTTAATGTAAGAGAAGAAAGTGATGATGAAGTGGAAGAAAATTTTGATCAGGAAGGAGAAGGCAAACTTCTGAACCCAAAAGAAGAAAGGCTTTTTCAAGCCCTTTCCAAGATCGGGAAGAGACCTAAGATCGAGGTTCCTACATTTTCAGGGAATCTTAACCCATAAGAATTGATCGACTGAATCAATGAATATGAGAAATATTTTGAGTATGAAGATGTTGAGGATGCTGATAGGGTCAAATTTGTGAAGGCCGGGCTGAAAGGTCATGCGAAGATATGGTGGCAAGAGATTCAGTTGGAGTGAAATAGAAAGGGAAAGGAGAAAATCATGAGATGGGATCGGATGATGGATAAATTAAAGTGACAGTTCATTCCTATTGATTATGAGCTTGACCTACTAAAGAAAATATAGAGTTTGAAGCAAGCAGAAGATCTGTTCAGGAGTATACAAAGGAGTTCTATCGACTTCTCATCAGAACAGGCCATGCAGAAGCTGATAAGGAGAAAGTTGCTCGATACCTTAATGGGTTAAGGCCAAGTATTTAGGAGGAGCTGAATCTGGTTCGAATGAATAGTATTGAAGAGGCATACCAGTTTTCCCTAAAAGTAGAGGAAAAGTTGAACAAGAAGTTTGAGAGCAGACAAAACAGAAGAGGTCACGGTGGAAGATCTGGTGGACGGTCATATGGTGGCTGAAATGAGGATTTGAAAAAGAAGGATGAGGCCAGTAGTAGTCAGAATCAGTGAGAAAATAATTGCCATCGCTTCTAGGATCAGAATAATAAAGATCAGAGAGGAAGAGGAAGAGGACAAGGATCTGGAAGAGGTGGCTTCCGTGCAACATATTTTCACTGTGGAGAAGAAGGTCATAGGGCATTTGAATGTCCTTAGTGCCAAGGCAGAATAGATAGGAGAAATGAAGGCCAGACCAGAGTTGCACATGTAGATGAAGATGCCAGATCATCAAATTCTGAAGATGCTAAAGGAGGAGAAACATTGATTAACAGAAGAGTCTTGTTGAGTGGTGAGAATGAACCTGAGCAAAGGAGGAGCCTATTTCGCACCAGGTGCAAGTGTGAAGGTAAATGTTGTGATATGATTATTGATAGTGGAAGCACTGAAAATTTGGTGTCAGAAGAGATGGTGACAAAGTTGAAGCTCAAGAGATAGAAATACCCACATCCATATTAGATTGCCTGGGTACAGGATGACCACAAGGTCATGGTCAATGAACAATGCCTAGTCAAGTTCAAGATCGGCGGGTACCAAGATGAGGTACTATGTGATATCATCTCTATGGATGCATGTCATATGTTGTTGGGTAGACCGTGGCAATTTGACAGATGTGCTATACACGATGTTCATGCGAATACCTATTCCCTGACAAAGGATGGAGTGTGACATAAGCTAAAGCCATTAAAGGAGACCGAAGAAAAGGTATGTGCTAATGCAAGAATAACATTTGTTGATGGAAAAAAATTCCTAGATGGTATGAGGTATGAGCATGTGTGTTTTTCTTTAATTCTAAAAGTTGGCAAAGAAGAAGTAGAGGATCTACCTGTAGAGGTTGCAGATTTGTTGAATGAGTTTCAGGATATTGTATCTGATAATGTACCTAATGGATTACCATCGGTAAGGAAGATCAGTCATCAAATGGATTTGATTTTAGGAGCTAGTTTTCCAAACAAGGCAGCACACAAAATGACACCAGTAGAAAGTGAAGAGTTGAACAGACAAGTACATGAGTTATTGCAGAAGGGGTTGATTTGAGAGAGTCTGAGTCCTTGTGCTGTACTAGCGGTATTAGCACCAAAGAAGAATGGAAAGTGGAGGATGTGTATAGATTATAGAGCAATAAACAAGATCACAATCAAGTATAGGTTTCCATTGCCACGAATGGATGATATTATGGACTGTTTGAGTGGAGCTGTGTATTTCTCAAAGATATATCTAAAGAGTGGATATCATCAGATTTAGATCAGAGAAAGAGATGAATGGAAGACTACCTTCAAGACAAAGGAAGGGCTATATGAGTGGTTAGTCATGCCTTTTGGGCTAACCAATGCACCGAGCACTTTCATGCGGCTCATGAATGAGGTTCTGAAAGAATTTCTGGGTAAGTTTGTCATTGTTTACCTAGATGATATTTTGATTTTTAGCAAGACATTAGAGGAACATATGATGCATATTCATATGGTGTTGGAAAAGTTGAGGGATGAGAAATTTTTGATTAATTTGAAGAAGTGCAGTTTTGTGAAGAAAGAGTTAGTGTATTTGGGATTTGTAGTTTCAGCAAAAGGTCTAAAAATGGACCCAGAGAAGGTACAAGCTATCTTTGAATGGCCTACTCCAAGGAGTGCTACTGAGGTAAGATCTCTTCATGGTTTGGCTAGCTTTTACAGAAAGTTTATCAAAAAATTTAGTAGTATTTGTGGACCCTTGACTGAAACAATGAGAGGGGATAGAAAAGAGTTTAAGTGGACTAATGGGGTAGAAATTTTTTTTCAATTGTTGAAACAAAAAGTTACAGGACAACCTGTTTTAGCGCTTCTAGATTTTAATAAGGTATTTCAAGTAGATTGTGATGCTAGTGGTACTACAATAGGAGCTGTTATGAGCCAAGAAGGTAAACCTGTTGCTTATTTCAGTGAGAAGTTAAATGATGCCAAGAGAAAATATTCTATTTATGATCAGAAATTTTATGCTATAGTTCAGGCATTAAAGAAGTGGAGACATTATCTACTTCCTAAGGAGTTTGTTTTGTATATTGATCATCAAGCTTTGCAATATTTGAATAGTCAAGAAAAATTGAATCAAAGGCATTTGAAATGGGTTGAGTTTTTGCAGAGTTATACATTTGTTTTGAAACATAGAAGTGGAAAGTCTAACAAGGTTGTAGACACTCTTAGTAGAAGACAACTATTGCTGACAGAGATGCAGATTGAGGTGGTTCAATTCAAGGAACTCAAGAATTTGTATCCAGAGGATCCTGCTTTTGGTGAAGCTTGGAAAGCTTGTACAGAACCTGTTACTCTAGACAGGATGAAATGGTTGGATTTCATCATCCAGGATGATATGCTATTCAGAGGGAGTCAGTTGTGCATTCCAAAAAGTTCTATGAGGGAGAATCTCATCAAGGAGAAGCATAGTGGAGGATTGGCTGGACATTTTGGTCGTGATAAAACCCTTGCTTTGGTTGGTGAGAATTATTATTGGCCACAATTGCAGCAAGATGTGAAGAAGTTTGTACAGAGTTGCAGAGTATGTTAGATAGCGAAAGGAGTGAAGCAGAATATAGGGTTGTATCAACCATTACCCGTACCAAAGAAGCCTTGGGAGGATATCAGCATGGACTTTGTTCTTAGTTTACCAAGGACTCAGCAGGGACATGATTCAATTTTTGTGGTGGTTGATAGATTTTCAAAGATGGCACATTTCATTCCCTGCAAGAAGACTAATGATGCTATTCATGTAGCAAAATTATTTTTCAGAGAAATAGTGAGACTTCATGGTTTGCCAAAGACCATAGTTTCAGATCGGGACACTAAGTTTGTTGGATATTTCTGGCGTACATTGTGGAAGAAGTTGAAGATAGATTTGAAGTTCAGTTCATCACATCATCTACAGACTGATGGATAGACAAAGGTGGTGAATAGGAGTTTGAGAAATTTGCTGAGATATTTGGTTGGAGATAAGCCAATAGGATGGGATTTGATTTTACCACAGGAAGAATTTGCATACAATAATTCTATCAATAGGAGCACTGGTAAATCACCATTCTAGATTGTATATGGAAGTAGTCCAAGAAATGCATCTGAATTGAGAAAGATAGATAAAGGAGAAATAAGTAGTGCTGAAGCTAAGGATTTTGCAGAACACTTGAAGAACATCCATGAGGAGGTGAGGAAGCATATTACCAAGAGGAATGCGCAGTATAAGGGTAAGGCAGATGAGAAAAGGAGGCATAAGAAATTTTAGGTTGCCGATGAAGTCATGGTTCATTTGCGGAAGGAGCAGTTTCCAGTTGGTACATATAACAAGCTGAAAATGAAGAAGTTTGGGCCATGTAAGATACTAAAGAAACATGATTCAGGAAATGCATATGAGGTAGAATTGCCTAGTGAGCTGAATATTTCACTAGTGTTTAACATTTTAGATCTGACAGAGTATCATGAAGGAGGTGTTGAAGATGCGATCATAGCAGCACAGTGGAGTATTCTAGCAACTAGTTCAAACACTAAGGAGATCGAAGATATACTAGACAGTCATGTTGGCAGAAGCACAAGAAACAGGACATATGAAGAATATTTGGTCAAGTGGAAAGGATTACCTATTGAAGATTCATCATGGCTGACAAAGGAGGAGGTTAGCCATCTTGGTTTTCCTTTGCACACCTGAGTCATGATAGGGTCACTTCTCAAATTACCCCAAGTGTCTGATGCAGGAGCATCCTGGGTGTAAGAGCAATCTTGCATCACCCAAAAAGAAAATATTTCTATTTTTATTTTCAATAAGGGCTATTTTGTGCAGAGCTGCTATTTATGGAAAGTTACTATTTTTGGTAATTTTTGTATGTGCTCAGAATGATTTGATTTCTTTCTTGGAGGTTCATTTTGGTCATATAAGTCTGCCAGTAAAGTTTCATTGCCAGATCAAGTGTATATTGGAAGATATTGAAGATTTTCGGTATTGGCAGCAGGGTACAGAAACTTTGAACTCAGTTTTGAAGGCTTTAGAAGCCCTGAATGAGGTCAAAAATTTGGGTGACAAGCACTTGCACTAGGTAAGCCTGTAGAGTGCTTTGTGGCATTTCCGAAATGGGGTTATAATAGCCGATCGGGTCAACTGGTGATGACTTATGGTCTTCGGAAGTTGGGCCACCTGAAATAGTGAAAAATAATTTTCTTCAAAATTTCTGTTCAGGATTCAAAGGTTATCTTGAGCCAACTATGATGTAATAAAATGTAAAATAAAAATATTCTAAGTTTGGTCGGCCTTATTGGCTAAATTCTAGAACCTTCCCAGGCGGTGGAAATTGCCTCTATAAGGAAGGCTATATTATTGTCTTAGGCAGTTCAGAATAGTTCTGGGTAGTAGATCTGGGTATTGATTCGAGGCTTTTGTCCTACAGAATATTGTAAGGGAATGCCCATGTGGCTTACATATTGTAATTCTGAAAGTTTGTAATTCCACATTTGTGGAGATAATAAGAAGCCAATTTTCTGTTCTTGCATATTATTGTTGTTGTTTCTCTAATTCTATTATGTGTTTTGTGGTATTAAGGGGAGCACCCTTCATCAAACATGATCAAGATTGTCACAAGTTGACTGAACCATCTGCTCCCCTCTAAAGCTCAATTTTATCAGCTTCTTGACCTCTTTTGAAATGTTAGACTCCTTTGCATCTATTCTCAATCATTAATTCAATTACATGCATCAAGTTATTTCTCCCTTGAATGTAATTATCTTGTGCTTCTGTCCTAAAGGTATATCAGAGAGAGATTACAAATAGCTCACTAAAATATCTCGACTGCAAATACCAATGATAGAAGCATACAATATTTTACTAACCAATAGTATATCATGAATTACAAACTCAAAAATTATGTCCATTAATAAAACATGAAATACTTATCTTTTATAAATTTCAAGTATTTCATTCTGTAGGGTGACCCCATATACAAAATATCATGCAAATTCAAAAATGATGTCGCCCCTTCTTGAACATTAACATAATTCTTCACATTACCTATCATGAATATCCAAAGGTTCTATACACTATGACCACCTTCAATATGATCAGATCTCCCTTCAAGCGGTTAGGCTTTTAAAGAAGGAACCTCACTCTTTTGCAAATTTTTTATAGACTTGTACATAGTTGGCCATAACTTTTAAACCTGAAATTTACTCCTCAATTTCTCTAGTGAGATTCCTGTAAATTTGATTCTAACCAATATATATGAAATTTAGAAAAATCCAATAGTGCATTTGTGAGATATGGTCCTTGTACTGAGACTGTATTTTCTGAGATAGTCACGTACTCACCATCAATAAAATACTCTCTTACATTTGCAACTTGGCTCTGATACCATGTTAAGGTTTTAGGATCATTGCAAATGTAATAGCACTATCTCATTGTATGTGTTTTCCAAATGCAACAATCTCTTGCATTCATTACTTTGTAATTAATATAATGACAATTATGATCAT